>JAHLJT010008446.1:192675855-192697570 GCA_031308135.1 Acheta domesticus
TTCGTTCCGAAAAGACAATCAGTACGGATTCGTCCGAAAAGACTAATCAGTACGGATTGGTCCGAAAAGACTAATCAGTACGGATTGGTCCGAAAAGACGTAATCAGTACGGATTCGTCCGAAAAGACTAATCAGTACGGATTCGTCCGAAAGACTAATCAGTAAGGATTCGTCCGATGAAACTAATCAGTAAGGATTCGTCCAATAAGACTTATCAGTAAGGATTCGTCCGATAAGACTTATCAGTAAGGATTCGTCCGATAATTCTTATCAGTTAGGATTCATCCGATAAGGCTTATTAGTAAGGATTCGTCCAGTAAGGCGAGATAGTGGCATAAGAGAAATATACTAATTCTCTGCTAGTGAAGTACGAAAGGAAACAATTGCGAGCTGTTGATCGTTCTTGACCATCTTTCCCAATTTTTTCCATCTTCCCATCTTCGGCCTTACTTAGTGGAGTCACTGTTAAAAAAAACGTGCGTATTGAGATGGCACAAAAATATTTAATGTGAGATTTTATCAAAGTACGTAATAGTGTTGAACATAGAGAATACAGTTTTGCCTATTGCTGTGCATTTTTTGGGGTAATGCCTATAAATATTGATTTATGTGATTTGCTATATTGACTACGTAATCCGAGAAATCTTTTTCGGTTACATGGCACCTTGGTAAGTTTCGGAAAATTTTCTCATCTGGTTTATTCATATCCTACTGCTATTCCTATTTTATAGTGTTTTGACTCATAAGCCCATGTCGGTCATAGTACCTTCTCTCTAGACCAGCTTAGCTCATGAGCTAATTGGTGCTTAGAACGGGTCACAGAAATGGGCAGGTCAATTTGCGTCTACACAACGCCAACAGCCCCTAACCCTGTGGTGAGGTGCTAGACTACGCCCCCATGCGCCGGTGATGCGCTACGTCCATGCGGCATCGGACTGACGATGAAAGCTAAGAATGCCGAGGCTCTGCGAAAGAACGGGTTTTATACATGATGGTCGGGAAAGTCCCATCTCTGCACAACAGAAGCAAACGTCCATGCCCAACGCGCGAATGGATACCACGGCCCTTCGAGCAAATAAATCGGGACGGCGCACCCCTCAACTATCTTGTCTTCCACGTCGGCAACTGCAATATTCTCGCTATAAGCAAAACAACTGAGAAAATGTGTTAGAACGAATAAAATCCACAAATCTTCTTAACACATTTCTTGACGTTAGGGAACTCATTGAAACTTTAGATAAAGCATCTTACATAAAACAATATTGAGAAAAACACATAACACCAAACAATTGATATGAAAATGAGACTAAGGCGTCCCCCCTCCCTCCCCTCTGATTTAAAATCAGAGAAAATTAAAGCCTTAAATACCCCGTTTACGTGAATTGCACTAACGTCTCATCTTCTTCGTTTCGTAAGATCGATAAAACTTCAATGGTAGTCGCGATGAAATTTGAAAATCTACACACTATTCCAGGCGCTTACGAATGGTGGAAAATATGGAAGGAGGTTACCTGTATAATTCGTATTAGAACATTCAGTCGTCAAAAAGAGGGATAATTTGTAAGGAGCAAATCAATATTTCAAAAGATATTGATTCACATTTTTTTAGTTTTTTAATTTATTTATCGTCAAAACATCGATAAAATACAAGTTTAATACGCTCTTTAAGATGCTTACTAAACGCGACTTCAGGCCGAGAGATCATTTTCAATTTCGAAAATTCTGTTGTCTTAAAGCCGGTAGAATACAAGAGAAATACTTTGTAAGGCGAGGAAGTAAAAAATTAATTACAGGATTACATTTTCCAATCAATTACTATTTCTTCGTAACTACAGATATTTATTCAGGGCTGAGACACTGGCACAATCACATTGTCAAATACGTCGTTACTAATGGCCTACAACGTAATCACACAAAATGCTTTTCCAAAAATAAACACACACACTGCTCAAGAACAAATTAAAATACCCTTGCATATCACTGCAATAAATCAAATATTTTAACAAAATCATTCAACATTCTCTACACACAATAATATAAAAACTAATGCTACACTGCACGTACTTTCTCGTATTATTTGTAACAGACAGCCAATATCATACTACTACATGAACCTGTAAATATGATTCCAACAAGCATCTTTTTTGCTCCGCGCCGAGATTCGAATTCAGGTCCGTGGAGTTAACTCGCAAAGCGTTTTAGCGCTACGCCACGCAGTCGCTCGGTCGTAGTCACTTTAGCCGATGTTACAAAAATCTAATGGTCTCTCCCAGTATTTTTAACTTATGCAATTTTCGAAAATTCAGAGAGTTCAACGAAAATGCGATATTCCAAAATATACATTTTTTTAAGCGTTCTTTACGCAATCCGAGAAAGTTTAGTACAACACGTTGGAATCAATTTTCAGAAAATTAGGAAAAATGTTTGGGCTTCATGTAAAGTTGCCCTTCAAATTCCTAATGTCTGTTTCCAACTCACAGGGCCTCGAGATCGTTCCGATCGATCGGTGAACGTCAATTTTGGAGAAAATCTTCAGAATGGTTTATGTGCTAGCATTGACCATAGACGAACAGGCGGACGAACCGTCAATATTTTTTTCGTTATCAAGGACCCACAAATACTGGATTTCGACACGTGTTAGAAGAAGAAATTTACTATATACACGTAAGCAGAAGATATGACCAGTTTTTCGTTACCAGAACCTCACAATACGACTTTTCTACCGATAAAATCGCTTTTTCTGTGGTACAATGCACAACACTTCCTCTCTCTTACGTAAGTACGTAGTAGGCGAGAAAGTAGAAATGTATTACTTAACTCTTATCGGTGGTAGCAAGTGCGTACGAGTAGTTTGAGGATATTAAGTGCGGTGAAAATATGAAGAGCTAAAAGCTCGACTTTTCCTGATATTACTACCATGCTAGGACGAATGTGAAATGTTTCAATTTTCAGTAGTTGTTTTCTTCAGCAAGACTAAGAGTATAAGGAGTCGTTCAAAACACATTCACAAGAACTGACATTTTTATATCCTCTACTCGTTTTTACAGTTTCGTAACATACATATTTTACCTCTCATATGTATATTCATACCATTACCTTCCTATTTACAAATAAAATTTAAAAGTAAATTTATTTTAATTATCATACCAGTATTAAACGGTATTTAAAATAACAATACTTTGCGCATTTTCCCACGAGAACAAAGGTGTTTTTTTTTAAATACTAATTAAGTTCATAGTCTCAAATCAGATGCTTTGTCTTCTACAGTAGCCAATAGGGTGTGCGCATTTCTTTAAGGATTCTTAAGGACATTTAACAAACTCAGGAAACTTTGTTATATCACACAAAGATTCTTTGTATAACTTGAAAGAAAGATGCTTTGTTTGCAACGATGAGCTTAATTTCATTCTTACATTTCTTACAAAAGTAACAAAAAAATCCGCCCACAATTTTATCCAGTATTTTATTCCATACACTCGCTCCGCATCCATACAAGACGAAATACGCTGGAGTTTTCTATCAATCTGTTTAACTAAACGTGCCTTGTGTTTCAAGTTTGACATTCAAGGTTTTAGGATAAGACAAATAATGTGCAGATGACCTAGATATGGGTCCAGCAAAGAAGCAACCACTGAAGAAGCAAATCGAAAACTTTCGCTATCGTAGGAAGGTGAAGAACCAGCCTGAATTCTAAAA
Source organism: Acheta domesticus (assembly GCA_031308135.1). NCBI lineage: Eukaryota > Metazoa > Arthropoda > Insecta > Orthoptera > Gryllidae > Acheta > Acheta domesticus. The sequence goes on from JAHLJT010008446.1 coordinate 192,679,552, forward strand.
ACATTATTTCAACATGAACAGTCTCTGGACTATCTTTAAATGCAAAGGTCTTTGAGGATTCGTGTACCGTCACAATACTTCGAATATACAACGTATACAAGAAAGTAAAAGCTAGCCCCATCGCCCCGCCGCGCCCCGCCCCACCCCGCACGGCCGCAGCCCCTCGTCACGCCACCACGAGACCGGGTGCTGGGCGGGCGCCAAGCGCGCACCCGCTGCCAATTCAAGCGGCTGCTCCGCAGGCCCGGGCATTCATTAGAAGGGAACGGCGCCCGCGCCCCCGCCCGTGCCCCGCTGCCCGGCGCCGCGGGGCGGGGCGAGTGGGACGGCTTGGGTTGGGTTTGGCTGAGACGAGAGAAGAAACGGGGCGAGGTGGGAAGGGAGAGGAAACACGGCCAGGGCGGGGCGATGGAACGGAGAGGAACGAAGCTGAAAGGTCTGATTTGAGAGAGTGGGTACGAGTGTCACGAATGGTGGGGACTGTGGAGCAACAGCAGGCGGGGAGAGAAGCGCGTGCAAGGGAGGCTGGTAGGGTTCGAGAAGACGTAGGCGTTAGCGAAGTCGCTGTCGGTAAGATGATGTCACTGCATTTACCAATTCATTCACATTATCGACGTGATTAGCGATTGTTGTTTTGGAAATCGGTTTTCGAGTTTGACAACATCAATTTTCCAGTTTCAGTCTTGCACATTACAACACGTTTTTTCCTGGTCATGCATTAAACGTAGCGCGCACTTTTCTCTCGCAACCGAGAACTGGAGTGTAGAATTTTGTACAAAAAAGAGCTTTAAAGACAACTCGTTTTTTTTTCTCCTAGGAAACATATGTTACTAATAAATATTCCGACTCCACTTGACATGTTTAAGAAAGTATTTTTTTGAGCCGGAAAGTGGATCTTGGGAATGATGTCAACGTAGGTTTTGAGATATCTGATTCCTTACATCGGGTTTCCAACGTCAGTCCTACCATAAACATTAGTTTTCAACACGCAAGTAGGAATATTTTTCCAAAATGGATATTTTATACTCCGATTAAAACAACGTTCCTTTACGGCCACGAAATGTAAGGAGAGAGGGAGACTGTCATCCAATTGCAACACTCGTTACGAATTTTCAGAATTAATAAATCTTCAAATTTGCTTGAAGCATTCACATCATCCACAAACATACAACAATTTTACAGGTTCAGTAATAGTATCTAGACTCCTAATTTTTAGATCAATTTAAAGGAAGTTACGAGAATTCCGCGCATTCTTCAAAACAGGGATTTTGTTTTTTATACTTTACAGGCTTTTGTAGTAATAGAGAACATTTAATCATCTAATTTTATCTCCGTTTTCATAATATATCATTTTTTAAGTATTAAAAAGGTTAAACGTTTTCGAACTTCCTGACTGTACTTGCATAGTATTAATAAGAATGTAATGTGAAACACAAATTTTCACTGTGGAAGATTACTTCTAATTTACACATCTTTAATAATAACAATAATTTTCCGGGAGAGATGGCTCAATGCATCAACTGATGTCACTGCAATCACTCTCACCGGGAGATCCTAGGTTCGAGTCCCGACGGCGGCAGAATTTTCGACACTAGCTTGTCAGCTAGGTCGAATTCAGTCGCTGTCTGGAGAATTCTAGCGGCCGGCTGCTCTGATCGGTAGTTTTCCGTGGTTTCTCCGATCAACACCAGACGAATGCCGGAGTAGTACCCTAACAAACTGACCACGGACGATGAAGTCGTAGGCTTCCGCGGCCGGAGTCATGTGGATGATCTTGGCTGTCCGGGTGACGCCGCGTCGAAGGCTGTCACCCAGACATCCAAGATCATCCACAGACCACGGACGATGTTTCCTTCCTCTCCCTTGTCCTTTCCTCAACCCTTACACTACACTACACTACAACACATACCGGGAGACCGGTCGGGAGCTTAGAGCTTGTCCCGGCTGGGGCGGTGCCCCGCTGGTGGAAGACACCTGGTTGAGGGAAAACCCCGCTAGTCGACGGTAGGTCGGCGCCGGATCTGGCCATCCAGAGGGGAAAGATCACCGCCACCTCCCGATAAAAAAACACGCACTGCGCTTACGAGATTAGTTACCTCTGTAGTTGACGCGCCCGGAATCAGTGTCAATCAATCAATAATATAATTTTACTATTATATTTCATATGACCGTTTCATACGCTACGAAACGGTCAGCCCCAAATTTCCACGCTTAGATGTCGCACACAGTGTTTGAACAAATTCAGTAACTACGTTCTTTAAGTATGAGTCTTTGCGAAACGCAAATTTTTAAATTTCGAAACTACTCACAACGTATTATTCATGTTTCCTTATAGCATCATCATGGCATTCTAAAACAACGTAAGAGATTGTATGTTGTTTAATAGCTGTTAAAAAAATAATACAATGAATGAGACATTATCACTGTATCGGTAGTTTGGGCAGAAAATAATAAAGACACATGCATCTCATTTACTGAATTTCAGATATCAAACTAATAAAAAAATTCATATTTTAATAAAATATTTCTTGTAAACCCTATTGTTAATATAGCCAATGAAATATGCCCCCCATAAAAGTACATGCAATGTGAATAATAACTCAACACTTGTAAAAGAACAAGAGTTTTGAATTATGGGCATACTTAATTTGGTTTGAATATCAATGTTTTACATTGTAATAATTCGTTTCCACCCTCACAGCAAGTTCCTGGAGCTGAAATAGATGCACCACGCTGCACAAACATTTCAACGGGAAAATTATTTTCCCCCTTTTCAGCAGCGCTTTTACGCTTGGCAGACTTCCTATGTCTCTAGAGAACGGTTTGCCATTGAAATTATATCAATTTCGCTTGTATATCAAGTGCACTAATACTAGTCGTTGGAACTGGTCCAGCCCGGAGATAAATACGTTCATAAGCTAACTAACATTTACTTGCGCTTTCATATGCCCGTATTCGTTTATGTTCAATATCACTTTTGTATAAAATAAGTACTCAAATAAAAACTTGATTACACATGCGTATTTGTCAGCAACTCCACAACTGCAAACGACAGAGACACTCAGCGACTCTGAATGTTTCTTTAATGGTCAATTGCACCAACCTCAAGCAATTGCTTTGACGGAAGTCAAATTATTGCCGGCTCGGTCCACGCCATATTTATCTTTCACCAAAGTCATTCCGCCTGACGTTCGTCAAAATATTCGTTAAAATTTGACTGATTGTTACACTGCCATCAACACCTTTGTCGACACAAACTCCTGTTACGACGGTAGAGATTATCAAATGCAGCATTGTATTTCGTTGACTTCGTTACTCTTTTTACTATTTTGCGGTTAAAGTGGTGAGAGTGCCTCACTATGGGAGATCTTCAAGATGCTTAACTTTTGTAAATTGAGTGTAAAGAAACTGTGTCCAAAACGAGCAATTACTCCAAAAAAAAGTCACTTTTATGAACTGGACGATGCTCAATTCGTATCCAGATGCAGAATGTCGAAGGGCAGTGATCCTGAAGATTAAAGAAGAAACGCGTCTGGAATACCCCTACAAAATACGCCGTACTTCTATCACAAAAATGTGGGTAAAACGTAACGAGGCGTCAAATATTTGACGTTCGTGAAAATGACGATCGACAAGACCGATTTGACGAACGGTGGTGAAATCGGTGGACCACTGCAGACTGAATGATAAAACAATATGCCAATGTCTTAGGATGTTAAGTGTCACTAGCATCCAAATGGTGGGCGGAGAATAGGGTGTATTTTCTGGCATGCAACACTGACAAGATGCTTATGACTCCGCATGTGCATTTTATTCGTGCTGCCAGCCAATTCGAACACTGTCACTCAATCTCCGGGTAACGGTAATGAGCGTTTCACATGCGTTCTTCTACGAAACTAGTGGAACCCGACAGACGTTGTTCTGCCCTTCATTTCCAGCTTTCTCCTTGCATCTTCCTTTCTGTCTCTCCCTTCTCCCACCCTCTCTCTTGTCTCTCCGTCTCTCTCTCTGTTCCTGTCTCAGTGTGTCTCTGTCTCTCTCTGCTCCTCTCATTCACATTTAGTTGAAGATTCTGCAGGTCACTGAGCAATGAGGTAATATTGAGAAGCGCCGGACCAACAAAAAATGTAATAGAATGTTCATGAAGTTCATCCCGTAGATTACGGGATGATTATTACGGAATGATTATAGATTCAAAATTCTGCCAAGTGTTGCAGGTTGCATTGACGTGAATATTCAGTATTGTTCTACAGCGCCATGTAGTGGAGTTAAAACAGACTTAACAGCACATAAACCTTCTGGATGAAAAAGACAAAAACAAAAAACAAAAAAACACGTAGAAGTGCCAACTTACATAGAAATCAGTCATACGGTGTCTGACGGTCATACGGGGGGGGGGGGATTTCCTCCACCAACCCCAGCGAGGCATCGTTCCAGTCGGAACAGGCTCCGTGTTCCCGACTGGCCTCCCGATATGTGTGGTAATGTAGTGTAAGTGTAAATGCGTAAGTGGAGAGGGTAGGTCAAGAAAGAAGGAAAAATAGTACAGTCCGATGCAGTTTATGACGGTACTGTTCCGGAATTGGCCTGTTACTTATGGGACAAAACCACCGATTATAACCGAACGCTAGAATTTTCCTCCAAACATCGGCTGAATTCGGCATATTTAGCTAGTATCGAAAATCCGCCGCCGCCGCCACGACTCTAACCACAGGACCTCCCAACCCGAGTCGCTGCAGAAAGCGGCAATGCTGGCACTTAGCTAACTCCAGTCATCATTCTCCTTTGTAATGACACTAGTACACGGTTCTTTCACTGAATATAAATGAATAAAGAGTTCGGGACAGTGTCAAAAGCATATTGACAAGTGCAATGGTCTGCGGGCAGCGTGAGCAAAGCATATGACAAAAAACAGGTTAAAATTTGAGATCGACTGGCAACATACTGTTTCATATGTATTTTTCCTTGTTGAACTATATATAATTCATAAATATATTTCTTCTAAGCCACATCGTATGGGCTTATTTTTTATACTCAAGGTAATGGAATTTATAAAAAAAATATCTCAAAAACGGCTCGAAAATTTTTTTCTTAATTTTCCCCATGAATAAGAGCAGCAAAGAACGCTTAAAAATGGTACGTCTCATTTTCGTTGAACGTTCTGAATTTTCAGAAAGTGTAAGAGTTAGAAACAATGCGAGAAAGTACGTGCTGTAGTAGAAATACTTTCGTTTAGGTTTTTTGTTAAGGAGGGTGTTTCTCTTCTTATGTCCTAAGCGTCTATTCACAAAATTGGACTACCATGCGAAGGAATGTGATAGTGGCGGCATCTGTGGGGCCGTTTGAGTAGTCACTCTGCATTTCTTAACGCCCAATCTAAAGTGTGGCGTATATCATTTATTAAGATTTATTTATATTGAAAGGGGCCTGGGAACGTGTCAGACAAAAAATGATTCAAATGCCAAATATGTGTATTGAAATAACTTTTCTTAGTTAAATTCATCGTAAAAAAGGGACAGTCTAAATACTTAATGTATGGACTCACCAATTAAAATAACTTGACAAGAAGTTTCGACTTTAAGAAAATTAACCGATTACTTTTCGTTTCAATTTAAATGTACTTGATGAATCCAAAGAAAAAGTATTTTTGTTAAACGATATTTTGCATCGAATTAATAGATTAATAATCGGCTTTGAATACAATTGTTGTCTCTACTACCTACGGGAAAGTAATAAAAAGTTTCGTGAGTCTTATTATTTTAATTTTTATTCTCAAGATCTCACACATAGTAAAAAGTGTCATCTTATTAATCAATTATTCAGTAATATTATACGAATATAGAAAAAAAAACTATTACCTGCATCGAGAACCGGATTTAGACTAAGTTAGGCACTCTCAAAAATACTTTTAAACAGTTCTCTTTTTTTTCACCATTATCTATTGTTTTAAGGGGTACCGCTTTTTCTTCTCCTCGCGTACACCGTAATGTATATATACAGAGCCTTCAACCGAAGTACAGATGTGAATTCGACGCGGATCTTACCCATCTCATCTTTCCAGCCGCCCTTCCCACTATCTCACCCCATCTCTCCACCCACCGCACCCCGGTCTCGCGTTCGCCAAGCGCGCTGCGCCGCGCACAGACCCTGCTTCAGAGCCGCGTTGCGGCGCGTCGCGCCGCTCCCCAGCACCCCGTCTCAGCGCACCTGCACGCTCCATTAGCACATTCCTTCGCGGTATATTTCACGCCGACGCGATCGAGACGCGCACGCCCACGCCAAGCGCGTGCGCGTCCCCCCGCCCCCCGCCGCCACCACCGCATCCGGAACCCGAATTACGCCAACAGCTCACCAGTCCGAATGACGCCGTGTTGATAGAGGCTGCACTTACGCTTCGATCTTCTCCGTACAACTTGAGCAGCGCTATGGCGCTCCAGAAGGCTACAGGCGTTGATCGAAAAATGTACTCAGAAAATGCCAGTGCCATATCGTATGGTAATAAATATTTAACAATCACCGCAAAAGTGATATTCCATATCGCTCACCCTGGTTAACTACATAATGTCCAACAACTAATGAACTACATTGTGTCCCACAATGTGATGATGTTTGTGCTAATGATGCTGCATGTGAGCTGCACCACGTCGTTTAAAGACGTCAATGCCTTTACAAATGTAAAGTCTATAGTACACGATCGTATTATGCTTTTTGCATCTAGACGAATTCGGGCTCTTCACGGCATCAAAAATCCACTGTGTATTCGGTAGGGAAGACCGGGGATAGTTGGAATACTTCTTAGCATTGGTGTGTGTCTGGTGATTTGATTCTTAGTCTTAATGAGAAGCTTGGTTATTTGATTATGTATGCCATTATTTCCCCCCCCCCAGACACACGTAACATATTTTTATTAACTTTTAACGATAAATTAAATTAATGTCTCCCTGACTTATCTCTTGTCGCATTTTAAATTATATTCTAAATTATCAAAAGGCACCTTCACCATTCGTAAAAACTTGGTCACTTTTTTCATCCTTTCTCTATTCGGAAGAGCGGTTTTGCGTGAAAACTTCACAGCATATTGTGCCATTTGCATTTGGTTCTACATAACTTCGTAGATTCCCATTTGAAGGTAGCATGATGAAATTGTCCTCTATTGGGTCAACACCAAATCTTCGTACCAACTCTTCTATCATTCATTTTATGTTTTTGTTTACAATAACCCCAATTCATTAATCTCAAAATATTATATAGTCACTACTACAATATCACACACTATCATCCAGCTTCTATTGTCTTATCGTAACCGTTCGTGTGTCTAAGATTTGCTTACGGCTTGTTAATTTATTCAGTTACTATAATTTTAAACCCACCCTTAATGGTTATATTATTTGCATTAACTTGACTCTGATTTTGATAGAAATTCTTAAGACGGGTTCTTGAATTTACATGTTTTATGCTCTCAGTTTTACTTCGATAAATATTTAGTCTACGTATGTTCCATAATTCTCTCGTCATTTGACCAATGGTTGCCAATAAAGGTTAGAAATAATATTAGCTGCAATAAACCTTGCATAAAGAAACACACTGCAAAATCCAAAGTTAAATAAAATACAACAAATATAGTAAATGAATATGAGAAACTATAAATGAGAAGTCGGCAAAATATGCAGAAAAATTAGACATTTGCAGAAATATGTCTCTTGGACATCTGGCAAAATATGTAAGATAAGCGCAAAAAATTGTCTAAATAACCGGAAATTGAGTGTTTCACACACATTTCATAAGGGCATACTTTACTACAGGGAGAAATTCGCATTGAAATCTGTTCACTAGCCATTAATTGTGAGTGCTATCTCAAAGGAATATTCTCATCGTATGACATCAATGACAACAATAGTTTATTAAATATTAATTTTGAAAAAAATCTAAAAAAAATTAAATTATGTATATATTGTAACCAATTTATAACAATAGCTGTGCACGTTATGAATGATACTACTAGTTTTAAAATAATTAAATTGTGTGCATCTCTAGTTGATCCGTATTTTTCTTAAATAAAACCTCAAATTTTGGGAGGAACTGAGGTAACAAATGCTTTTGTGTTCTATTTTCTCAAAACGAGACAACCAAAAACTTACAATAATAAATTACTGGAAATATTGCATACTTAATCAGTACCGCAACATGTTTTTGACCATTTCAATCAACAGAGAAGACCACTTACAGAAGCGCACTTGATTGCACATCTCCCCACTTGATTGCAATTCACACAAACATTTTAACTGTTTTTTGACATTAAATAAATAAAACCAACGAATTTTCTGCCACCTTTCTATTATGGACAACTCTGCAATTGGCGTTCCATGGGCGGAATATGCGAGCAGCTTTTTCGGCTCCTAATTACGCCGATGCGCCGAATCTCTTAGGGCACTGCTCCCCCGGCGCCCTACGCCGCGCCGCGCGCTGGCGAGGTGCGCGCCACCTCTGGAAGATGGCTCTCTTTGTACCTGAGCCAATAGTTTTTTGCTCGTTAACCCTTCCTTGTTTTGTCCTTCACTTTGGTGTGGGTTTTTTTCGTCTTCTTCTTCGCTCGCCTCGCCGCAGTCTAGTTTCTATATCTGGACTTGCGAGACACCAGCAGCACCCAGCGCCCCGCCCTCCCCGCCCCGCGCCGCGCCACGCCATGCCACGCCCTGCGCCTCGCCCCCCTCGCCCCCCCACGCCCGGCCGGCGCTTCGATTTGCCAAGCACGCTAGACTTCCGAAGCCCCGCCGCGCCATTCGCCAAATGCTTGTTATTTCCCTATTCTTAAACGTTATGGCCTGACATGGTCACCAAAATTAGCTTCGCTGGCGCCGCGAAGTTTGGCGCTCCGGCCGAGGGCACGCTCCCGCACCCCCCCCCCCCGAACCCCACTCCTTCCCGGGCGACGGTCCCCCGTCTGGAGCAGCGGAGAGGAACCGCGGTCTTCGGCCAATCCTTTACTTAAAGCAAGTTGTGCATTTCTAAATATTTATTATTTTGTTAGCAAATACAAAAATAAAATCTGCAGCTCGCGATGCCAATATGTTTTCTATAATTCGGTAACGAGAATGTCTAGTTTTTCAAATGTTGCTAATTTTGTGCTTTTTTAAATTTTATTATAATTTGGTTTGCTTTTAAACTGTTACTCATATTTCAACTATCGCATTTATAGTTGATATGTTGGGAAGGGATTCTGGAACTCAAGAAAACGTGAGCAAATCTTGTCCCCCCTACGTCACATACAGTTTTTATTGTTTTTGACCAAACAAATTAATATAAGGAAAATCGTAATACCACGTAATTGAACAAATAAGTAGCGCTCGTCATTTCCGCCATTTTCACAAAACACTTTTATCAAAAGACGGAACACTGTTTAAAAACTTCACAAATTTGAACATTAGCATCTTATTCGTGCATTTCTTCTGAGGTTTATTGCTCGAGACAGTAGTGTACGCCATTTCGGGAAGTGTTGCATACATGGAAATCATATTTCACTTTGAAAGTTTATGCAAGTATGACATTCCTATTAAGCCTTGTGTTTCTTCGGCACAAATGACCGGACAGTGTTGCCCTTAGCAATTGTGCGGGCCCAAGCCTGACGAATCATGACACTTTCCCTCCACTAATTCCTCGGACATCCTTTGATAGTGTGGAAAATATCTATTTTTTGATCCTCTCCCCGGTCGCGAGACGGCCCTATTTTCTGTGGCCTTTATTGCATTTTTATGTGTTTGGGCGTTTCTAACTTGTTAGTGAGAGATGATCCAGAAAGTAGCAGAATATAACAGACTAAATAACAATTTAGTTTCTCACCAAAGAGAATGATGTACCAGGATAAAAAGAAAGGACTTAATAACACATTTCTGCCGCAAGAAGACAATTGCAAGACAAAGCCGCAGTAAGACCCCATTTCATAAATGGTATGTGAGACGGCAAAAATGGTGCGTAGAAATAGCGTATGATGTAAAGTTCCTGACTGGAGAGAATCCTTACAAATTTCTCGTAGAAATGCAAAGCAAGTGCATCATTTTGAATCGGAAAATTATTTCTTGTTTTGATACAAAATCATTTCGGAGTTCATTAAGGATAATTTGTGCCAACAAAATTAACAATGGCATCAGCAAGCAACATTCTGCACGCGAATTTGTGAGATACTCAAGGGGAGGTTGATATGAAACCACGTATGTGAAAGAAAGAAATGTCGTTCTCTAAAACAGAATTGTGCCAATGTTTGTGACAACCTTTTCTTTATTGGGATCTATCTCAACCATATATAAGCCTTCCAAGAATCAAATAACAAGGTGATGAAGTGAGTCCATGGTTATGTTAAAGCTCCGGAAATTTGACTTCTTTTTTTCTTTTCAAATAATACATCAATTTATTGTAAAAATATGGAAGTATAAAACACGCTATTTTTTTATCGATTTTTAAGTTTAGGTATACGAAATGATTACTTTCATCACGATAATTATTCTATTTCTTTGAACATGTATAACATGAAAAAAATATAAATAGCAAACTGAAAATGCCCTGATGCTGTTTGTAATTTCGAAAATATCCGTGTAAACTAAGAGACTGTTTTAAAATAAGATATTTATGAGTGTGTAACTATTTTTCGTCTAATGCTATATAGTATCTGAATGTATAAAGTCAAAATAACATGTGCCTTTCCGCGTGTTCATCCTTAGCTGTAGGAGTCATTTTTGAGCATTTCGTGCCGTCCATGATTCAGGTTGGAGTGATTCATCCACAGTGTTTTGCAAGCACTGCACATTTAGGTCCGCCAGGGGACCAGTGGGATCTTCCGCTCGGCACGCTCCTCCAAGCCTGCGCTCACGCTGCTAGAAACACCATTCGATTCCTATGGACACGGAGGGGCTGTTTAGGTAAACTCCGAAAAAACGGGTCATAAACGCGGTGCACACAAACTGAAGTTTCATGAACAACAATAACCGCTGAAATGATGTTTTCGTCGTGAAAACCTCAAGAAAATCTGAAATGCAAATAATATTGAGATGACTGCACGTCTCATCAAGAATGCCGTTTATCAGGTCGTATGTGGTTAACCACGACAGCGCTATAAGATTCTCTCTTTCTCTGGATGTTTCGTCCGAATCTCCAAATAACACATGACAACATACTACTTCGTTTGTTCGTACTGACAAATAAGTAATAACTTTCGAATTTGAATATAGTTAAATGTAGGATTTCAATTCTTTTTAGCATAGTTACAGCTTTCGGAGTGTGATTTTTACAATTTCGATTAATTAAAAATACATTGGCGTTTGACAAAAAATAAATCAAGTGTAATAAAATAAATCAAATGTAATAAATCAAGCAAGTTGATGAAATCATTATCATACATGTCAGAAACTAAACGTGTTGTTAGAATTTAATTATTAAAAAATGTATTTAATCTAAGATGGAAGAGAAGAAAAGCTTTTTGAGTGTGTGTTTTAGATGTCTCAAATTTGGTGTTAGGTACTTGGCGCTACGGGCAAGGGCCTACCAGCAGCGTCCCGGTCTCACGGCCAGGGGTTAAGGGCTACGTGTGGTTAGCACGAAGACATTCCTACGCCGTATTCTGGTCTTCTCAACCGATAAGTGAGTTTTCTCATCGCCACACAGCAACATATACTGGGATATTGCAAGAAAGCCGCACATTATAATCTTGCCCGACCGAGAATCGAACCCGGGGTCGCGTCACGGAAAGCGAGCACGCTGACCAATGAGCTATCCGCGAAGGCGAAATCTGGTATTTGTGGAGTAATTAAAGAACGTATATTAATAATAGGAAAATTATTTGGTACCTGCGTCGTTCCGGCGAGCTTTATTCGGGACCCAAGACGTCGCCTGAGTATTATTCATCTCCACCGCAGCGCTCGCTCCGCCTTGCATTTCCACAATCGGCCCCGTTCCGCCGCGCCCAGAAACAATAACCCGCCAGCTCGGCGAGGGCGAACCTTGAACGGACCTGCACTGTGTTTTTTTTTTCTTGTTTTTTTTTTCCTTCCTTGCTCGTTCAAATAGTATCCGAGCAAAATTGGGTACCAACTATTCCACGCGTCCCACAGTTCCAATCGAATGATAGTTGTATTTGTCGCAGCGAGTTTCTTGTCTTAAGTGTCCCTTCCACATGTTCTGTGTTTATACTTCTAATCCTTCACATACAACACACAAAAAAGCAACAGCGATAATTGACTCAAGTGGGTAATTTAAGATGCCCAACGAAGCCACACGAGAAGGAAATTGTGAATATGCGTTTCCTATATTTTAAATGTTATATTCATTTCTTGGTAGAGTCCATATCCACGCCCATTTTAATTAATTAATTATTTAACGTCAAAAACAGCTAAAACTGTGTGTGGCGTCCTATGGTGAGAAAGGTATTCTGAGTGCATTTTCTTAAATTCTGGATGAATTATGAAGTTGAATTCTGAATACACAAGGAAACGAAATTTTTGTTGCAAGAGTTGATAAGAAAATATTCGCTCCCATGTAAACACTAAAACTATTTGCAAAGGCATATCAGCTACAGATTTTTGGTATTTTACCCTTGTCGTGTCCTTCGTGAACGAATTGACTTACTCCCGCGAGAACGTGAAGAACGATAATTTGAATAACTATATTCCCTGCTGATAGCCAGAAAATGTGCACAGATAGTGAAATTACATTTATGTCTAAAAGGAGCACAAAGAGCCATCTCAGCATTCGTTAAAAATATCAGGGAAACTGGTAGAAAAACCTGATCGAGATTGGGGTCATTGATCCAGATTGAGGTACAATATTTGTTAAAGGCTTATTTAGACTTTTAGAGTTATACATCGAAATGGTCACTAATACTTAACATATCATTGTTAGAATCTATATATCTTACTTGTATAAGTACTATTATGCAGCAGAACGGATTCTGGCACTTAGGCTTGTGTATCGACTTTAATGTCTGGCAATCTGGCAAGTGGTCATGTTATAAAACAACGTACTGTTTTGTTTGTGAAATTTTTGTTGTGAGCTGTTGATACTGACACTTGATGAATACGATTTTTCTGATGAATATGATACATGTTTTGACACATGATAAATGTAGAAGAGAAACGATGCCTATCAACACACTGAACTTTTTGCCGGATTCAAATGTTCTCTATATGTTTTGTGCTAATGAATATTAATATTTGGAATAATGTTAACAATTTTTATCTTTATTACTCTCAGCTACGAGTACCAAATGACGTTTAAAACCGGTCGTAAGCTTCTGGAACAAGAAATACATGCATCTGATGTTGACTTACAGAAAAAACAAAACGTGTTACTGGCGTTTCCCCATTCGAGTCCATTTAGATTCTTTTCTGTTTCGACTGGGCGATGGCCGAGCTGCGTATCTTGGAGAGAAACGTACCGCGACCTCCTTTGAGCGAACACGCCCTTCATGGCTTCCGGATCCTATAAGTCAGCGTTCGGCCTACGCGCGGCACGTGGGCATCGCGTTATAAAAATATGAGCGGCGCCTTTTCCTTATACCAATCGCCGCCATCGCTGCCGCGACAGTCCTTAACTATTTTAAATTTTCCTCCTGGTGTCTGAACGCCTGCCAAATATTTGTGCCTTGTTTGTATAAGTTGTGAAACTTAGCGTTTAATGTGGCTATTGTTTACGATCGAGCGCGGACGGTGTCACAACAGCTGCAGAACGGCGGGAGGCAAGGGTGGCGGGGTGGTGAAGGCCCGTGTCAGCGACTGGGGGAGTCCCCCGGATGACAGGTGCCAAGGGGTTGCTTGCAACTTCTGGGACACGACAGTCGAACCTCGCCAATTAGAATCCGATGAAAAGAGCACATATCTTCCAATTGAACAGGGGTCTACTAACTGGGGTTTTCGAGTTGACGAGTTGAAATAATGATATCGATGACGAAGTATGAAACTGATAGGACGAGGCCAACAGACATATCATGTTAGCCAATAGCTTACTGCCATCAGACTCTGTAGGCTTGGACAGCGTGAAATTCTTGCAAAATCAGTTCAGATATTTTCGAGACAAAGTTCCTTTCGTTAAGACATCGTCTTAAAAACTGATTATTTGTCTCTTCTACCTATATCACTAGTTTTTCGATGTAGAACTTTGTCAATGGAGACTAACATTGTAACTTTAACGTTTTGCTTTCAAAAATCACTACATCAAAGGAGTATCGTATATTTGCACTTTCGTTCAAGCAAGAGGCGAGAAGAAAAAATGTGAATATATTGTAAATTAGTGGAAGTGTGTATGAAACCAGGTACACACACATGCACTACAAACGTAGATATCAAATTGAAACATTTAATTTTGATCCTTGAACACCACCACCACCACCACCAACAACAATAATATTACAAATAATAATAATAATAATAATAATAATAATAATAATAATAATGGATCGACAAACCAGAAAATTGCTTACAATGCATCATGTTGCCCACCCCCGAGCTGACTTTAGACCCTAGACTTTATGTGTCACGTAAGGAAGGAGGAAGAGGCCTGAGACAAATTGAAGCCTCCTGGCACAATGCAATAACCGGGATGGGAAAGTATGTAGTCAGCCATCAAGATGACCCACTAATGAGGCAGGTCATGAAATCTGACCGAAGAATGGGAAAACAGAGGCATTGTAAGTGTAGCAAGAAGCATTGCGAACAAGACTATGCAAGACAACCAGAATGACAGAGACACTGAACTTCTGATGCTACTTAACATGAAATTTGAGACACAGAAAATGTTAAAGAAATCGTGGAGAGACAAACCACTCCACGGACAATATCTAAAAAGAATGGACAAGGTTCAGATCAATAAAGATCAATCATTTATGTGGCTTAAAAGGGGAAGAATGAAGCCAGAATCGGAAGCACTTGTAATAGCTGTCCAAGATCGGGCCTTGAGAACACGACATTATGATAAAGCGGTTCTCAAATTTCCCAAGATGATAAATGCCGCATTTGTCAGGAACACGTAGAAACCATCGATCATATTGTCTCAGCTTGTCCAATCCTAGCAAAGACCGAATACTTGAAAAGACACGACAGGGTGTGTAGCTACCTCCACTGGCAGATCTGTACCGCCCTCGAAGTTCCGAACACATGCCCCAAGTGGTACGAACACTCACCGAAACCGGTGACGTCTATTGGATTGTGTACGATATTGTACGACAAACAAATTCAAACTGATCGCACGACAGCAGCAAACAAACCGGATATAGTCATCCGGGATTTGGAGAACAAATCGTGTTTACTTGTGGATGTTGCTGTACCTTGCGATCAAAACGTCCGTTACCAAGGAGGCAGAGAAACGTCCTTAAATACAAGAGTTTGGAAATCGAGATCAGCCGAATGTGGGGCGTAAAAGCACAGGTCGTACCGATAGTTATCGGAGCTCTGGGATTTGTTCCGCAAAATTTGTGTAAGAACTTGTCTAAACTCCCAGGTAATCCAAAAGACTGGGAAGTGCAAGAAATAGCTTTATTTGGAACAGCCCACATTTTGCGCAAAGTATTGTAGAGGCACCGACAGTCCCTAGATCTGCTCCTTAGGTATCTGGTTGCAACCTGGAGTAGATTTTATATTCAGCCGACACATAACATCTTTAGTCATGATATAGAGGAATAATAATAATAATAATAATAATAATAATAATACAAAGTCGGCCCCGTGGCCGAGATCGCTAAGCTAGCAGTGTTGCTGGCAATCTCGGATCGCAGGGTCGCGGGTACGAGTTCCACCTCGGACATGGGTGTATTTGAGTATGTCTATATGTGTGTGCCGTCCTTTCACCCCTCACTATCATCATTTCATCTTCCATACCCCCAGGGCTAACAATCCTGGAGAAAAAAATCGTGTCTGCTTGTAGATAATGCCTGTGCCTTGCGATCAAAACGTCGTAACCAAGGAGGCAGAGGAAACGTCTTAAATATAAGTTTGAAGTTGAGACCAGCCGATTGTGGGGCGTAACAGCACAGGTCCGTACCGATAGTCATCCGGAGCTCTGGGATTTGTCCCAAAGTCCCGATGGATTGCACGTCACCGTGGTGCCCAAGATGGCTAATTCGCGACAAAAAAATTTAAAAATACCACCAAAAAAAATTTTTTTGGACAGCCAAAGCGCGGCCTGTCACGGCTGTCGAGCTCAGGGTTTGGCCCATCCCTTTCACCTTCTCTGGCGTTCCTGGTACGGAGCCACGAAGGAAAAGGCTCTCCTCACCCCGGCGCGCTGACAACGAAGATAATTTGTCGCCAGGGTGAAGGTCCTCGGTCAAACTCCTCAGGATACTCGGGTCAATTGCATAAAACACAAGGGGCATATTTTATACAATAAGTTCTTATAGGATCATTGCGATCGGTCAGGTACCCGTTCATGCAACATGCCACGTTGAAGTGTTCCCACAAAAACGTCTCGGCGACTTAATGTCAGAATGTTCATGAAGAAAGCTCATCTCAGCGTGAGATATTTTTAGGAAGTAACAAGTTATCACAGTTAAGTTTAATTTCGTCATCTTGCGCCATCACTTGTTAGCACAGGGGAATACGGTAAGTATGAAAGTAACAAATCAAGAGTGATATTATCTGAGGCAGCTGTTTTTATCATTAAGAGAAATTGAATCCTAGCTGTGATAATATCCTTCATAACACCAAAAGCACTAATCATTATGAGTGGAGATTACTTCTGTGGACATTTTTAATTAAAAGAATGTGTCGGGATGAGTGGGTAGAAAGCCAACGACTATTTTTTTCTTCTTATAAGTACTTGATCTTTATTTTTTAATTATATAATTTAAATTTATTGCATTTTATTGCATTAATTTACTTAAGTTTATTTTTTCCACATTTTTTTCTAAGCTTTTTTTACACTTCGACAAACGCACCAAAAATATGTTTTGATTACCTGCATTTCCATGTCAAGATAGGTAAGGCTTTTAACTTTTTAAACTTTTTTTTTACGAATCTGAATTCACGTTAAAAATATTAGATTGTGTATCTTTCTGGACAATGGTTAGAATGAGCCGTATCTTTATATAGTAAATTGACAATAAAAATGTTTCGTATCTTTAAAGCAGTTTTATTCTTTTATGCCGTTAATTTAAAAATAATTCTATATTATTGTTTTTAAATTTTAATTATGAACTTTGTTAATGTTTGTAAATACACAATAAAATATATTATAGTATTCCTAACGTTAATCATTCATAAAATGCCCGTTTGAACATGAAATTGCTTTTGCGCCCGCAGTTTTAATCTGGATTCCTAGTGATCGTACGAGTGGACACTGATAACATATAATCAGATTTCCTCCTTTACTTCTCAACTATTCATCTATGAGTAATATATCAATAATATATTTCTATCAATAGAAAAACAAAGAAATTTCCCCAAGGAAATGGTTTTTCAATTGAAGTCCAAGAGAGTTTACATTTGTTTTCATTTTGCACCATTTTATGTTGATTTATTATTTATTAGCGACAAGGCTCGATTCAATGCAACCGTAATTTGCGTAGCAGCATACAAAAAAAATTTAAATTCCTAGAATGCCAAAGTGAAAAATGTACATTTTGGGTCCCAGAAGTGAAACGTGCGTTTTTTTCTTAAGCAACTTACGAGTTAAACGTTGGCGAAGTAACACCCAGGATGTTCTAACCAGAAATAGGCCTCAACATATTAATGGCTCGAACATTTGCTTCATCTAAATTCTCTGCATAATCGTGCGTAGAGTGAATTAAGTTTTTGGACCAAACGGAAGGTACGAGCCAATTTATAATAATGTTCACATCTAATGGATTTGACTCGCCCCTCACGTGCGGATAACAGTTTCCAGTAGTTTACGACATATGGGCTATCGGAAAATATTAAATGAATTGTGAAAGAGAATATACGTTAAGTTTATAGTCCTAAATATGACTTATGTTAGAAGGAGCCGCTTAATTCACACGTTAGCCAGACGATACATATATAAAGCTGAATAAATGACTATGAAC
>JAHLJT010008446.1:192698570-192819075 GCA_031308135.1 Acheta domesticus
ATTTATGATGAACATTGTGTGTAGAATCTGTAATTATTTGTGGATTCAGTTTCGAATTCCCCTTCAAGCTCATAAATACAAACTAGCCGTGTTTTGATTAAAAGGAAAACGACATGTCGCTTGAAAATATGAGATAATCTTCAGACTGACGGGCGAATTGTGACATGCTGAACTGTACCCATGGCATTTAAAGGTTTTGGCATGACTGACAAACAGACCAAAGAGGAGAATCATGTTTCTCGAAACTCCCTTTATTTCACAGAAGAACATTTCGCACAAATGAACATGAAATTATCTTGCTACTTTTTTAATACATAAAATGCAACATTATGAAAGAAATGACTTACAACACGTAACCCAGTGCACAAAGATAGTGAATTTTTCTTTTTCCAAAAAACAGAAACCACTTCAAAGCCAATACTTTTATTAAATGGTTCACAAATAATATTAGTATCTACTAATATTTACTTTTAGCATATAGTAATATTTATGTATTCAATACATATTAGCCTTATAGAAACTAGGAACGAGTCATTCAAACATTCCAGTTCTGAAAATATGAATCCACAAGATATCCAAAACTTGAATGGCGATTTTTTTACATTTTTTTTTTTTTTTTTTTTTTTTTTTTGTCATTCAGAACCTCCACTTCCAAACTTTCTACATTCCAACTCTACTTGAATCTACACGGCAAAAATAATAAATGTTATACTTTAACAATGGTAATTAAAATAATTGAATACAAAAATGTTTCGTAAAACACAAATTCTAAAAGAGCTGAGAAATCTATAACATCCTAAAATTTGATATGGATATTTCAAATACATGGAACAGATTTTGGACAACAACCAGAATATTACCATATATACCAATTATATCTCTTTATATATTAAAATTAATATACAAAGTTATTCGGATTCTGAGCTAATCAAAAGCATATTTTAATTTCTCTAATTTCAGCACAGACTTGCCCTGCATCTTCCTCAAATACAGAGCGCTTTTGAGAGAAATCAAATTCTGCAAAGTGAATATTCGTAGCGGAAACGCTGGCTCTCTCAGCGACTGCGTATGCAAGCGCGGCTACGAGGCATCCCTAGAAAAAAAAAGTGACAGGTTGAAAAAGACCTTAGAGGCATTTTGCCCAATTTAAATGCTGATTTTAGCAGCGCAGTATCGTGCGGTAATTGAGTCGCAGTTGGCAGCGTGACGGTGCCTACGTCACGGACGGTGGTGGAGGGCAGCAGAGGAGACGGGCGTGAAGGCAGCTGTGGGGCCGGAAAGTGCCGAGAATGGGGTGGTGAGGACGATGGCGGCGGCGGTGATAGCGGCGGTAGTAAAGGTGGCGGTGGCGGTATTAGTGGCGGCGGCGTTAGTAGTGGTGGCGGCGGTGGCGGTAGTAGTGGTGGCGGCGGCGGCGGTAGTGCTGGCGGCGGCGGTGGTGCTGGCGCCGGCGATAGTGCTGGCGGCGGCGGTGATCTGGCGGCGGCGATAGTGCTGGCGGCGGCGGCGGTGGTGGTAGCGGTAATTGTGGCGGGGTGGTGGGTGTGGCGACGGAGAGGCAGAGAAGTGACAGGAGGAGAGCTGTGAGAGGAAGGTGTTGGGAGATAAAAGTGCGCACGTGGCTGTGAACTGAGAACGTGAATGTAAGCTGACGGGGTGGGGGTGCTTGGAGAGATGGTTGCACAGCGGCGGTAGACGACTGCGGAAACTTCATCACCACTCCCTTGCCCAGCAGTGGCTGCCGGAAGTGCCCCCACCCCTGAACGTACCGAGCTGTCGCCCGAGCAGCCACGCTTCAACGCGACCGCGAGAGTGCATTTCTGGGGAATTACGCACGTTCTATCTTCACGAAAACGTGACAGCTTTAGCAGTCAACTAACTGTCTGTTATGGAAAATATAATTAGTACTCTTAAATAAAAATCTAACATTCCATATATGTTATAAAATTAGATTGTAATGATCACATCGCTCATTTCCGGCAAGGGTAGAAATTAGAAGAAAGAGCCAGAAAACTGTAATTTGTTCTTACTAATAAATATCGTATTTTATATATAAACACACTTCTCTGCCTTCATGTAACTTCGATACCGACATATGGGGTTCACTACATGAATTACACAGATAATAACAGTTATTTGTAAAATAAAACGATTATATAATTATTTACGTAACTAGTACAGAAAGTGTCTTTGGTGTACGAATGAAATGTTGAAATGAGTACACCATAGACACTTTCGTATAAATTGCGTGCATTATGTTTTAGTATGATTTCATGAACACATAAGCGAACATACACTTGGAATGATTCTCAATAAACGAAGCGGCAGCCATGTAGATTCATGTCGTCCCACTGTTTTGTTTACTTTGCAGTACCCACTTGATTTATATGGCCACGACTCATTTGCGATACGAGTATGCCTAAGTCTACTTTGCCTTACGCCAGGGCTGTCCAACATAGAAGGGCTTTGGGGTCACATATCAAATTCTAGTTAAGCCGCGGGCCACATCGTAATTTAAGCTGGTTTCTACCCTAACTACTGAGATTATACTGAAACAAATATATATTAGATACGACTTTCATTCAACATACTTAATGATTAATGAAGTACATACAGCGAGAAAATTAATATTTCGTTAAATAAAAATAAGATGAATTGTTCAATTGTATTGTATTTGGTTATTATAATAAAATTTTTCAAAACACAAAAAGATCCGGCGGGCGGCATGCAGCCCGCGGGCCGCCAGTTTGACATTCCTGCCTTACGCCTACCGAAAAGTAACTTTCCGATGGAACAACAACAAAGATAACTACTTTCGATGCACGAGCGGAAGAAAAGTGTTTTGTAATCATTTGAAGTGCTAATTCGGGAGTATGGAGAACATGCCTGATACTATCGTGAGGAATAGGTGGACTACGTTTTACCTTTACTACCATCATAAACGGGCAAACACATAAGAACATTACAGAGTAGAATATTATAAAATAAGTCAATTTTAAATAAGCTAGTACTGCATCATGTGAAATATACTGTAATGATCAGAATACTCCCCAAAATTGTAACTGCCCTACAGTTCTATTACAGATATACATGTAATTAATTTCGGCCTCTCTATGCAGCAGCAGCACTTTAATGTGTTTTCCAGCCGTGCCTATCTCTTGCGAGATTCTTCACGCTAAGTTCTTATTCTGGTGTGTGTTTTATATTCTTTTATTGAATCCTCTTCCCCGTACAGGAGCGGGGATCGGGATCCAGGGTGGTGGCCTCTCTATGCGTTACCTATATAGCATAAATAAATCACGCAGTGCTGAATTTGGGAGAACTTCCAAATAGAAGAAAAGACGGGTTTCATTGTAACAGTCACAAATCTGACGATTGTTAAAGACAATATTAGGTCTATGTTAGATACATATTATGATTCCAGATCACATTTATGAGTAAATTCAGATGGTCGGGCGGAAGCGCAATCATCATGGTCTGAGTCTCGCCACTCAATAAAGGTTGTTATCGTTATGGTTATTAATTCGATTCCGACGTTAAATAGTCATATGAAAATAATTTTTACATACAGTGATGAAAAAGTACATTTTTACATAAACTCATTAACAGTACTTTTGGGAGTGCTTAACCTTGCCTAAAACCATTTTTTGCTGCAAATAATGGTAATTTTGCTATTTTCCTTTAACTCTCCGGAATTATTTATTATTCGATAGCATTCCTTCTTACTATTTGTAAGATCTCATGAATTGAAATTAATAAGATATATGATTGAAGAAACATTTCTTTAAATCCCACTGCAATTATCAGCCTAGTTCCATTTAATGAGAATTACGGAAGTAATCAATCATATTATATTTAAGCAATTACATACAATACAAAAATTGCAAAAATAACGATATTTGGTATCGAAACAGGTTTTAAGCAGGATTAGGCACTCTGAAAAATACTTTTAACCGTTTTCCATTGTCTTTCACTTTTATCAATTGTTCTCAAGAGTGCCGCAAAGGTTTTTTCGTGAACGCCCAAATATGTACGATATATTGCAGTGTCTGGTGGCGCGTCAACTGGTTTGAATTTCGCGCCCGATGTGTCTTAAATCCAACGTGTTCGCAATCCATTTTTCTGCGGAAAATCTGGACCAGCCATTCTTCATAAAATTTATTCCAGAGTCTAGGAAAACTTGTTTGTAATGGGAGCTTCCGGACACATATCAGGAAAATAGGAACAATTATAAAATAATAAAAAAGTTTATTATTCAATAACTCACCAAGATCTACCAATGGAGATACCATGGAAGTAGAATTTTTTTTTTCTGATGAAGACATCTTACGTGAGGTCACAGGAAAACCATCCCATGCTTGAGCTGACAAGCTCTACGTATATGCGTGCAAACCATCACGCGACAATTCTTACCTGAAACAAAACATTTCCTTGTATCAATATGGCCTTTGCTCCAATTAAGGTACGTACTGTTGAGTCATTCATCAGCCGTACCCAGGTAAGCTCAATAATAAGTAGTCTCAAATGAGCAGTAATTAAGGAATGTACAAGTAGCATATAGAGTTTGGATGAACATCGCTTTAAAAAGTTTTACTTGATTCTAGGAAATATTTTGAATACAAGAACAAAATGACGTAATTCAAACGAATTTGACGATCAGAAACGAATGAAACGTTTAATAGCAGGGAATCTACCTTCGACATAAAAAATGTCTAGAACCTGGTTTGATTAGGCTAAATGTTTCTCAGATACTCCGGTATTTTAAAGCGTTTCTTCCATTAGGAATTGGAAGACGTGAAGAAGCTATTCCCATTAAGGAGTACTAGTAAATTGAGAAAATAAGCTAGGTGAAGCATTTTTATCCGCGCCATCAACAACTGTTTCTTGGCGGCCTCAAACAAGTTTTCTTTTCACTTCTAAAAAATCATTACATCACCTTAAATAACGAACGAAAAATAAATTCGCACTGTGTACCTAAATTTCCTAAAACGTATTCAGTACATTAACTGCATTAAACACTTGTTTAAAAGTCTACATGTTGATGTATTTAACCCGACCCGCCTGGAGTGAAAAGGGCCACATGGCAGCGAAGTACGATCGAAATAGGTATGTGGACATTATCAAAGCCTTGAATACACATTGCATTCAAGCATTTTAGACCGTAATATGCAGGAACTTCGTTATGAATGAAGAGAAATGGATACAGAATTACATGATTATAATATAAATATGACAACACATTGGTATTACAACACGTTAACATACAGGTGTGCCTTAATTATTCCGACAAAAAATCAAGTTCACTCATCGTTATTTGAGGGAGCAATCTATTTTATGTCGATTATTTTAGTTTTCAAGAAAATTCTATTTCATGGCCTCTTAAGGGTGCACAATTCAAAATCTGTGCACGCGTGGAGCACAGTTATTTTGCTGCAACAGTGTCAACCCCCCACCCACCCAAAAAACTTGTTTTCAGGAGAGGCGTTTGAATTTTCAGATTCGCGTAAGAAATACAGCATCATTGCTACGACTCCTCTCTCACTATAAATTAGTTGTGTGTATGTCATTAACTTAGTGGAAAGATCTCGAACTTCCTCATCCCTCGTTTTACTAATAACTCGTTTCTGAACAATTCTGAGTTATGTCGCTGTTCCAGCAAATGAGAGCCCGCGTTGCAGCTGCGCTGAGTTGCGTGACTGAGGAGGCAGTAAGCGTTGGCGTACGCAACGAGAAGCCCGGCGCAGCGTGGGCACAATTTTCCTGTTTGGATTTGCTTGGGTCCGCCCCTTCCGCTAGGTGCCGAGCCGCCGCACCGAGACTTTCGGCTGGCCCTCTCCGCTTCCCGTCGAAGAAAGCGCGGATGCAGCGCGTGCCTTGGTGTGGCGGCGCAGAGGATTTGTTTGGCGTGTTTTGAACGTTTTGGACGGGAAACCGACTGCATGAAACGACCTCCATAATGATGAATCGACACGATTTTTTTATTGGGTTGATTAAGGGACAATCTATTCAACAAAAAAGATCAAAGCCTGCACACAATTAAAATATTTGTTTGGACAACACTAATGTTCAATACACATAACACAATACACAATACATTGTGTATTTATTATCCAATTGCCAGCCTAATGCAGATGTGGTCTTTGCTGAATTAACTGTGCACATTGGCACACATTCATATTAACTACTGATTGATTTCCGCCAGGTTTCCTGGCCAGACACGTGCTCCCTTCAGATTCCCCGGGCGCTCGGTGCGGGCGGAGAGGAAGCGTCCAGCTGATAGCGCAAGGCCCCGGCGCCGCCGCCGCGACGACAGAGGGGCGACCCGCACCTCCAGGCGTATTTCTAGCGTGTCAGCTGCGTTCCACTCCACTTGCAGGTAGACTATCAACGGCGGCCTTCAGGCGTGCGGGGCGGGGCGCGGCGCGGCGCGGCGGGTGGGTGGGGGAAGGGGACGCGGGGTCTACCTTGGCTCCCGCTGCGGTGAGACGCCAGAGGCGGACCGCGGGCGGGGACTGGGGGGTAGGGGTCGAGGGGGAAGAGGCGGGGGCGGGGCGCGGGAGAAGGGCGGAAGTAGAGGGGGAGACGAGATCGGCGGGGACGGAGGCGAGAGTGGAAGGGGACGAAGATGGGGACGGGGCGGGGACGGTGATGGGCGGGGCGGGGCGGGGACAGAGGTGAGGACAGAGGCAGGGACGGAGGCAGGGACGCAGGTGGGGTCGGAGGCGCGCGTCGGCTCCATTCAATTTGCACCGTAGACAGATCCCGCGCCCGATCTGTGCGGTGTATTGCGACTCGACGGCGCCGGATGCTGGCGCGGCCCTGTTTATTTAAGGGGCGGAAAAGCAGCGGACGCGACGCCGTAGGGCGGGCAGTGACGGTGACGGCGAAGGATATGCCGGCAGCCGCGGCGGCGCAGGGAAAGAAAAGGAAAGTGAAAATGGCCATTGGTACTTGATCTTGGGTCAGACGTTATTACCAAAATAAAATTACGACCAATCACAACATCCCAAAACTCGCCTGGCGACTACCATGTATTTGTTCCACAAAACAACGCTTTTCAAGGACGACAGTTCGAAGACATTAATTAGGTCATTGCTGAGGAAATGTACAAGGAAACCACCCCGTTTTTTTCCCTATGTTCATCATCTCAACCTTGCTTAGACGCCTGCCTACATCAACCTTCGAGGCAACTATGTAGGCCTTATATTCCATACTGGAAGTATGGAACATAATGACTATTCCTAGGTAGTCATTGTGATGCATGCACTTCATCCTGTAGACGTATCTCAGTGATCACATTCATTTGAGTGACCCATTTAATTTTGAAAAGATTAACTAATATACGACAAAATTTTGCAATTGGGATAAGGTAACGACTTGTGGGGTAAAATCTTGTACCTTGGATCACTCATTTACTGGCAGTTTTTGGCATGATTTACCACGGGAAGGGGTGCTTCTCCCGCAGGATGGCGAGATCCGACGCAAACCTACATGTTGACTTGCCGAGTTTTACCGATCCAGGTATATCCCACCAGCGGGGCACCGCCCGAGACGGGAAAAGCTCGAGCTCCCGACTAGTCTCCCGATGTGAGTGGCAGTGTAGTGCATGTAAGTGCGTGTGTGTGTGTGTGTGTGTGTAAGGGTAGAGGATTGAACAATGAAGAGGAAGGAAAGATCGCGCGGGGTCGTGGTCCGTGTTTAGCTTACCGTTCCAGCATTCGTCTGGTCTTGATCGAAGAAATCAGGGAAAACTACCCATCAGAGCAGCAGGCCGCTAAAATTTTCCTCCAGGATAAATTATACATGAGATGGGGAATTTTATATAATGAAATTACACATATGACATCTGCCCCAAATTGGTTCGCAGCACGTCCTGGACTGGTAGGTAAAAGGCACGTAAAAGAAATCTCTTTGCGTCAGAATGTAAACTGCCCAACATCTAAGCATAATGAGTTTCCCTATGGCATAATTTATATGACTTCCGGAAACTAATTTTCAAAAACAATCAGCAAATACTTTCCGGAGGAAACTTGGAATAATCTTGTTGCTCAAATGATAAAGTTTCAATATAATTATTGCCCTCCCTTTTGCATTTGCTTTTGGTATCATTTATCGCGATATAAATTAAGTTTTGATTAGGATTTCCTACAAACGATTAATTCTATTCTTGTTTTAGAAACTGAAGCGTACTACACAAAATGGAGTGAAATAGAAATAAATACATGACAACTAATTACGAATAAAGATCAAAAAGGCGATAAAGATCGCTGTCCGCTCACTGCTCCGACCCTCGAGACGGAAAACTCAGAATAGCACAGCGGCAGTTACGTTTAAGTGAACGACAGAGAAGGTGAGGAATGTGGGAATCGCCAAGTTGATACTCAAGGCAAAATGAGGGAGAGAAAGTGAGGAAAAGCGGGAATAGAAAGGTGAGAAAAAAGGGTAAGTGAGAAAAATCAGATAAATGCACAGTTAATGAAATTACAGGAAACGAAGAAGAAAGAAGATAGAAATAAAATATGAATAAATGTGATAGTGACGAGACAAAGAAACATAATAGGTTTGAACGTAGGAGGAAGTGTCATTAACCAGTCAACGGAGGTAGCGGTAGTTGTTGAAAAGGTAGGAAAAGTTGAAGTGGGAAGTAGAAGAGGAGGCCCTTACGAGGAAGAGGAGGTTGTGGTGACAGCGGCGATGGGGCAGGGGTATTGAGGTGGCGGTGGTGGTTGTGACAGCGGTGGTAGAGGAGGTGGCTGGTGACGGCAGCGGCGGCGATGGTGAACTGGGACCATGGTGGCAGTCGCGGCCAGGGTGGTGGTGGCGGCGGCGGCATGTGATGCATCGTCCGTCAAGCGTCCTGCGTCGGCCGCGGGCCGGGCGGGGCGCCTGCCAACTGGCGATCGGGAATCCTGGGAAGGGACTGATGACTCATTCGCTCTGTTCATCGGTCGCCTCATTATGACTTTCACCCGGCGACGGCGCCGGCGCGAATGAAAAATGAATGGCGTCGCGACGAAATACGTCGCATGCGCGAGTGGCTGGACGCGCCCACCCGCCACAGCCACTAGCGTTGCCGTCACCGCTCACCCCGCGCCGGCGACAGACAACCCGGATATCACGTATACGTTCTATTGTTGGGTTTGTTCGGTTGGGTACGAGTCTGGTCCTTCCAATCTACGTCAATGACAACAAAAAGTGTAAACAAGTACGTACTGCAATTAAGTTCACAACTTTATCAAATCAACGCTACACAAGATGTACTGGAATATTCTCTTGAAGAGATTGGCAGTTAAGATTATTTTGAAATAAAAATTCCTCTTACTTTCTTCGAAACACCACCTCGTATTAAAACAAAATGATGGCGAATGAACTGGGACTTGAACTGCTATCAGTGCTGAATACCTTCGTCACGCAGGTCAGGTCAATCCCGAATGTGACTCGGGCGCAAATTCACAGTGTTTAAGTAGCACCCTCATGCGTAGAACGCATGGTCAGCACTAGGGACACTGCCCGACCTTCCGTAGTATTTGTCGCTACGAGGTTTCCTTCCTTTTCCGCTTCTTTATTTCCTTCGACTTGTGTCGACGGTCGATGAAATTTCCTTAAAAAATGAGCATGCTCTAGCAAATCACGTCTCGCCTCCAACCCATCATTTCCACTTCTTTGGTCGCGCACGGTTAGAAGATGTTGGCGCCTTCGGGCAGTCTTGTTTTCCAATCTTCTTGCGTACGGAAATCAGTTCACTAGATTTGATTTTATACAGTAAACCCTCGTTAGCACGAACTCGCTTAACACGAATTTCGCCGTAACAGGAACAAACCTTCGGCCTCGGCAAGGGATTACGGTAATAGGACATTTATAATACTCTGATAACGCGAATTTCTATAACACGAACTCCAATTATTTCGATTCCTTGGAAATCATGTTAATGAGGGTTTACTGGAGTATGTATTTTTATCAGTGTATTTACAAAAAACAAAGTAGTCTATGACCAATTTTGCGTCTCACAAAATTCCCCATGTCAATTTTATTAATGTTGTTTAGTTGCAAATGAGTAAAAAACGAGATGTATTGAAGTCAATATGGATTTCAAGACATAGTGTGGTGTTGATAAACTATGTCGCAAACAGTAATATTGTTTTATTTCTCAACATTTGTCATCATGTCTCATCATGAGATCATACATATCATGTGTATAATCAATTTCGTGAGTCACAGTAAATAGAAAGTGTTATATTTCCTAGTGTTATTTGATACTTCGGATCACTGTTTAAGATCTCAACATCAACAATACAAGTGAGTCAGGGAATTCTGTTTACAGAAATACAATATTAGCCCAATACGAGTATTTCCAGATATTTATGAATAAAATTCTAGTCTTTTTCAGTATCCCATAATGTTAATTAGAAATAGAGAAACTCAGAAATATAACCCCCACAAGTAATTCTGACAATGTCGATAATAAAAACCATGTCCGCAATATGATGGACCATGTCGTGGAAATAAAATGAATATATAGACCATCCACTAAGCACTGCAAAACAGCATGGGCCACGGCTCCTTATCGTAATAAAAGGATGGTTAGATAAATGGGTCAAATGTGGAACTATTCCAGAGTTTGGAATACAATGAACAGACGAGTGCAAGAACAAACTCTGCAATAAAGGAAGATTCATTGATCAACTCGAAAGCCACTATGTCAATTACGCCCTCCGTTTCCTGGGTTATCGTATCAGGTTGATTCTCTTCACTTCAAAAATCAAAGACATTGGTCATGAAACCAACAACTCACAGTTAAATACATCTCTCAACGACATTCTTGGATCGATAATTTTACTGTCGTGTTCATGAATATCACATAATGTACATGTTCATCAGAATATTCACACTATAAAATCCATGAAGAGAATCATATCTCTCAACTAACGAACATTCGAATGTAGAAATCGTATTCCACGCACGCAAATTACTATTGTTTGAAAATGGATCATTACAGAGTAGCGACTTCTTACTGCAATAATTTCGTATTCTGCGTTCGTTTCCACATGTTTCAAATTTACATCAATAAAAACTCTTATAAAATGCAATTCAATTTGATTTGATCATATACCATATTCTTTCATGCAAGTCCACCAGACACCTCCAATCGTTAGGAAAGGGAAAAAAAATTTCACTTGCCGACGATAAAAATTTCCGTAGGTGAAAACAGTATAAATCGTAGATTTGGGGTTTCTAAGAATAAGATTTCGCAATGTGTTAACTATAAGAGGAAAAAAATATTTCTCAGATTTTTATCTTTCACAGAACAATCATATCGCAGCATGAAAATGCACGTGGACAGTTGGATATTATACAATGCGCTTCAAAGTAAAAAAAAAATGCACTGGATCAATGCCAATCCAAATTTTAACCTATTAAGACAATTCTTTCAAATTTAAGGTGACATATATGGTAATCCATGACACTGGAGGTAAATACTTTTCACGTAGCTTGAAAACGAAAATAAATAAATAAAGGTTAAAATGAGGTATTATTTCCAAATTGCATACATCTGGAACGCTCGTGAGAAAACGTCTGATGCATACACTATTCTAGACAGTCAGGACGCCAGATAGTGCCAATGCGACATTCCAAACGTTTGTTTGGAAGACCTAAAACACTCGGTGCCCTGTCAAGCCCGGATATTCGTAAAACGACTGCTGGCAAGTCGAACAAAACAGGGCAAGCAATTAAAATCCTAGAGTTTCGACGAACACAACTGAATACACAAAGCGCAATTTTGTCCATTACCGTTTGTAACATCGTCTGTTGTTAAAAAACACAAACTGCACATGTGTAATTTTTGTAGAATTGAACTGTAAAACTCTTTCGTTTCCAGTAAGAATCCATGAGCATTAAACACAGAAGTGGTGTTACACTATGGTATAAATTATTTTTTTTACAACATTTTACTCTTCAACTGGTTGTTAGTATACATACCGTTCACTAACAATTTCTATTTTCTCGCATTCCTTTTTCACAGAATAACGTATTTGTGATGTTCCCTTCTGAATGTCTAAAGATGAATATCACAACGCGGTTTGACCCCATTTTGTATTGAATATGAAGAAAATTTTCATCGAATTGTTAGTGAAATAACGCTAAATTGAGCAAATGCATGGCAAAGCGGAATATTGAGGATGAATAGTCATATGCAGTTGCATCTGGACTATAAAGCTTTCTTTTAGTTAACGAGATGCAAAAATTGTATTATACAGTTGCTACACACAAGCAAAGCAACCAACCCGGTCTTCAGTTTTCTCAATCTTCAAGGGATATTTAAAAATATAATCGAAACGTCGCTTGGTTTTAGGTTTTCAGAAGAAAGACACATTTAACAAATACCAGACTGCTGATATAATGCATTCATATCCTTTTCCTCTCTGCTGTAACCAATGTATCTCGGTAGAACCTAATATACCTTAACACTCTACGACACTTCCTTGAATACAATTTCAAGTTTATTGGTGCAAATGTTTCGCAAATATCCAAGTTGAAATCCTCACCATTAATTTCCTTTACTGCATCTTACCTTACTGGTAACTACTACTCTTCGACTATCAAGCACTTTCGTCTAATTTGAACACATTTGAAACTATGAATAGGGGTCATGGCGGTAGTGCTCTTTCCTATGTACTGATTTCATGTCATTTTAACAACTCATAATGCTGCTGACGCCGTCAATCAAATAACAGGTTTTATAAAGATTTTTCTTTAGTATATTTCTTTAAACTCGAGTCGCTTTTTACTATATCGATCGTCTCTTGACCGTAATGTTATCATCATTGTCGATAGATTCTGAATTAACTTCCCTAAATTCACGTATTGAAGTTATCATGCCTATCAATTTTTGAATATGTTCACTTAACATCATTCTTAGTAGGAATGAAGTACCTACGAGTGACGTGTCACACAAAAAAAATTCTCGAGATTTTCTCGAATATAAACAGCTTTTCCTTTAAAACAGTTACTTAGAAATTTCTCTCGCATTTAATCGTGCAGAACTCGAGAACGGTGCATCCAAGACCTGTATAATCTGGTTTTCGAGGTCTCCAGAATCCTTTGAGGAATGTTCCTCAGTGAGTGACTTAATAAATGCTCCTCAGTGAGTCCTTTCTGAACGTTATATTGTATTTCTAGGGGTTTAGTTCTGGGTGGTCCATCTCTCGTGGCACGAGAGATCAGAGACATGCAACATTTGGAGTTCAAACGTTGCATGTCTCTGTGAAGACTTAAATTGAGTATTTGATATTCTGAGAGAGTAATCGCACGAGCCTAAGAATTTCTATTCGCATTTGCTAATAAACACTTAGAAATATTTGAAGTTTCCCCATGTAGTACAGTGTAGGACCTACATGATATAGCACACACTTTAGGGCTTATCTATGAGCGAAATAATCGCACAGGTTAATCTAGGAATTACGAAAAAGCATAACATTCATAGTCAGGGGTTCTGAATTCATAATATCCGTCGTCGCCTCCTTCGAGCCTTGTGAATTATTCTGTAGTTTTTCATTATTGTTGTTGTTGCTAAAGTTGGTAATATCACTCTTGTGTGACATTATCCTTAGTTTCTATATACTAATTTGCGTTTATTATTACATTACATGAACCAAGAAAGATTGCAAGATTGTCTAGTACTTTTGATCTCCCTTTCTCAATGTCACGCAACTTTTTATTTATTTATCCGCCTATTTAACGGCAAACCAGTTAAAACTGTGTGACGTACTATGACAAGAAGTGCAAGATTTATTAATACACGCATAAATGATCAATTATTATTAAAAACAGGTTATAAATTGAACATAACAAGAAGGCGCATTTCTCATAAATTATGATCGGAGAAAGATCTGCATTATTATATTGTTGTCATGTATGCTTTCTTTTTTAGCGTTTGCCCCGCCATCTCCTGGATGACAGCTGTACTTCGTTGGCTACGATACTTTGCTTACTAATGTTATTATGTCGATACAATAATAATAATAATAATAATAATAATAATAATAATAACAACAACAATAATTTCGTTCCATACATGTATGAATAAATTAGAAAGTGTCCGAACGTCTGGAGTATTAGCCATCTCTCTTTCTTCAACTTTTTCAAGATTTTATTACGATTTTGCCAGATTGTTTGAAAATATGCAGTCATTAATTACTGAAGAAGAATCGAACAAATATGACTGGATTGGTACTTGTTTTTCCTGGTAATGCGTTTAAAACCAATTTTGATTTCAAGAAACCATTTTTTAAAATTCATGTTCTTTTATTTAGACAGCACGTCAAAATCCTTGCAAAGCGAGATAGTGTAACGCTCGAGTCGTTTCTGTCAATGTACATTCTCTTTGATATCCAGCAATACTAAAAACTATACTCGGAAACGTACTCGTCGACATCGTGACTCGAGGTCAACGCGACTGAAATTGTTTGAGAGCCCTGGTGCCCCGCAAGCGCTTTCGCTCGGCGCCCCTGGGCCCTTTGAGCGGCAACAATGAAAACTCATTCGTAGAGCGAGAGGAAAACAAATGTGAAAAACATGGCTCGGCCGCGAGGGCGCGTCGCGCTGACCGCCAGGCCGGGGCGCGGGACGAGAGGCGAGTGTGGACGTCGGTCGACGCGATATTTATCTGTCTGCGCCGCTTACAAAGGCGCGAGGGCGTGCGGATCGCGGGCGGTAGCTGCGGCGGGGCGTGGCGAGGGAGGGAGGGGGGACGGGGGTGGAGCGGGGCGCCGTCGGAGGGGCGGCTGGGACGGGCAGGGCGGAGGCGCCGCACGCGAGGAACATTGACTAATGGACTGGGGGGACGACAGAGTAAGCACTGGGCGCGAGCAGCGCGCATTCTTGTGCCAAGTGTGCGTTAACTTCACCGCCTGAGGCGTCGCCCGCGGCGCGGCGCGGCGCCTCGCCACGCCCCCACTCGCCCGCTTTCCCGCTTGCCGCGCGCTTGATCGCATCCGCAGCCTCACCGACGCAAGCGCAAGCGCCGGCGCTAGCCCCGCCGCTGGCCACGCCCACTACCCCGCTCCCTTGCTCTCTCATCGTCTTTCTCCTTTCCGTTTTTCCTGCTCTTCTCCTCCGCCTCGTCCGTCTTTCCTCGTTTTCCCTTCCTCTTGTTGCTCCACCACTGCCGTCGTCGTTTTTCCTGGATATGCCCATCGCTACAATGAACCGACCCCGAGATCATATCTCTTGAGCCAGCGCGGGCTCATCTATTCGCTTTCATGACACCTTTCCCGGCACTGATGGCTTCACATCATATTCATCTTCGCACTCATGACTAGTCATATTCTCCCGTCATCATCATGGTACACAAATCTTAACTTTTGATAATGAAAATTTTAGAAATATTTGTACCGTTGTTTTGTAACCGTTCCTAACAATATTGAGAAAATGTCATTGCTTTATCACGTTAATATCTTTCTAAAAGTTGAGGTATGATAACGACGACTCGCTCTGACCAATCTCCAGGCCGTCATCGGCTCCAATTCAACGTCGCCATATTCTTCGCATTTCATGTGGTCGTAGGCTGAGGCGAGTTGCCCGTATGTGTTCGTGCAGCGTGTTCTCGTATTCGCCTCATACAAACTCTCTTCAGTCGCAGATGGAGCGTGCCGAGATGGTCGTATTTTTAGCCACTTGGAGAATCGAAGGTCGCGATCGGGGTCGGATAGCGGACAGGGAGGAGTGTGAAGTTTAGCGTTCAACGTAGAAAACATGGGAGGCTTATTTTTCTTTCTATTTCGTTGATCTACTCCTCGAGTTGTATGTTTTCAGTAATTGTATTATGTAGGAAATAGAATGATTGTGTGACTTATCACCTGTGCATTTTTTTTGTATTGCAACGATGATTATAAAAATACGAGTGATACATCTGCAGTAATATTTAGGGGAAAATTTACAGCAGTAACTGAATAACTTGTTGCAATACAATACAGAACACTGTAAGGCAGTATTCAGTTTTACTGTGTGAATTAATTGCGCATGTAAAAATTACCGCGAAAGATGCTTACTTGGAAACGTTTTAATTAGCCAACCTCTGTTAGTGTCAAGTACATAAAAAGCCTTCTTGCGTTACTTATTCTGCATTTGTAAACACGTTTTTACTTTCACGTATACGGAGTGTAATATATGTAGTATAGGGAAAGTTATGTAATGCTGCGGAAAATCGATTTTCGAGATTTTAAGGGAAATGCACGTTTTGGGGTCCCCTGATACCGAAAATGTTTTTTTTTCAAAACGTCCGTCCGTCCGTCCGTCCGTCCGTCCGTCCGTCCGTCCGTCCGTCCGTCTGAGCGTCAGTCTGTGAACTAGAGCTTAAACGTGTCATTTCTTCCAAAATGAATATTCCCTGGTCAATCAGCGTCAACTCGAGGCGCCGCGATTTTGAACCCCCACCGGTCATTTTCAAAAGTTTCTCAAAAACGGCTCCAAATATTTTCTCTAGATTTCTTGTAAGAATAGAGTAAAAACACACTTATTAAGGTGGTATAGGTCTCATTTTCACAGTTAACTCTGAGTTTTCGAAAATTTCAAAAGTTTGAATTTTTTTTCGGCGTCTTCCTACAAGTACAAAATTGAAGATAGAGATTTTTTCTTAAAAAATTTGTTCCCCAAAGTGAGTTCTATCATTAAGGTCATGTACATTTTTTTGAAAATTATAGTAGTTTTCGCGCAATATTGCGTGCAATACGTGCAATTTAAAAAAAAAATACAAAAACAAGATTTCCCAAAAACGGCTCCTAATTTTTGTTTAAACTTTTTGTAGGGATAGTGCTGAATGTACTCTATTGGATGACATAAGCGCCATATTGCTCTATTCTTTTCTTTTTCAAAAAAATAACAAAAAATTAATTTTTTGACTTGTATCTCACGTCATTAATATTTACATTAGCACCGATTTGTTGAATAATTGATGAGTACATGTGCTTTAAATAATGTCAAGTGAAGTTTCTCGAAAACTCAACTGTTGTCTATGAAAACTAGTTCAAAATTCCGCATTTTCAGAAACGCTCAACACACATTTCTCAAAAATGGCTCCAAATTTATTTTTCAAAATTTTCGAACGAATAGTGCTAAATACGCTCTTTAATATGACGTTAAGTTCAATTTGAAATATTTTTTTGTTTCTTCAAAATTACAGAAATGTAATTTTTTTGAATGATCTCTC
Source organism: Acheta domesticus (assembly GCA_031308135.1). Classification (NCBI taxonomy): domain Eukaryota; kingdom Metazoa; phylum Arthropoda; class Insecta; order Orthoptera; family Gryllidae; genus Acheta; species Acheta domesticus. The sequence continues at coordinate 192,715,777 of JAHLJT010008446.1, forward strand.
ACACCCTTAATATGCACATTACCAGCCATTGGTATACACTATTGTATTTGAGAGTTAATGTGCTTCAGATGACGTCAAATGAAGTTTTTCGAAAACTCGAAAATGTTCTGTGAAAAAGAACTTCAAATTTCGCATTTTTGGTAGCGCTTAAACGCAATTTTTCTTAAAAATGGCTCCAAATTTTTCAAAGAAAATTGCCATTTAGGACGAGGTTTTAGTGTTCTTTAATATTATAAAAGTAATATTTCCGTTCAACCACTAGGAAAGCGAAAAATTAAGAAAATGTCGAAAAAATGTTGTGAGCGGCGGTAGATGTCAGCTGGCAAGACTATGTGGCAAGTATGAATAGCTACCCGAGACCCATGGAAATAGAAAAACTAGTGGTGCTACAGAATGGCACAGACTTTCCCGTATTGGTTTTCTATTTTCCTGGGTCTTCGCTAGCTATTCGGAATTGCCACATACTCTTTCTTGCCAGCTGTCATCTATAACCGCCAAAAGTTCATTTTTTTGTCATTTCTTAATTTTTCGGTTTCCTATTGGTAGAACAGAAACATTAATTTTAGAATATTAAAGAACACAAAAACCTAGTCATAAATGGCAATTTTCTTTTAAAAATTATGTGCCGTTTAAGAAAAATTGGCGTTTTAGCGCTACTAAAAATGCGAAATTTGAAGCTCATTTTCACAGAAAATGTTTGAGTTTTCAAAATACTTTATTTGAAGTTATTTGAAGCACTTACACTCACAAATATAATCATCTTTACAAATTGCGGATAATGTGTATATTAAAGATGTGAGAGATCTTTCAAAAAATTTACATTTAGTATATAATTTTTGAAAAAAAACAAAAAAAACTCAAAATAAACTTCACGCTATATTAATGAGTGTAATTAGCACTATCCGTTACAAAAGTTTCAAGAAAAAAATTGCAGCCATATACGAGAAAATGACGTTTGAGCATTTCTGAAAATGCCGAAATTTGAGCTACTTTTCACACAAAACGGTAGTGTTTTCGAGAAACTTTACTTGACATTATTTAAAGCATATATACTCGTAAATATAATAATGTAAAAAAAATCGCCGATAATGTAAATATTAACGACGTGAGAGGACAAGTAAAAAAATTTACATTTTTGTAATTTTTGAAAAAACCAACCGATAGACCAATATGGCTTTTATGTCATTGATAGAGTACATTTACCACTATCCCTACCAAAAGTCTAAAGGAAAAATTTGGAGCGTTTTTGAGAAAATTTTGTTTTTGTAATTTTTTAAAATTGCACATATTGCACGAAAACTACCAAAATTGTGAAAAACATTTACATGACCTTTATTAAAGAACTCAATAAGCAGAACAAATTTTATTTGAAGAAAAAATCTCTATCTTCAATTTTGTAGTTGGAGAAAAACGCCGAAAAAAATTCAAACTTTCACAATTTTCGAAAATTCAGAGCTGTACGTGAAAATCGGACCTATGCCATGTTAAAAAGTGTATTTTCCTCTATTCATACAAGAAATTTAAAGAAAAAATTTGGAGCCGTTTTGAGAAAATGTTGAAAATCCCCGGGGGACTTCATATAAAGTACCCCCAAATTTTAAAGAATCTTTTTCAAAATCACAAAGCTTCGACTAGAATCAGATCGACTGGGGAATATCAATTTTGAAGAAAATCGACCGAACGGTTTAGGCGCTAGCGTTGACCACAGACGGACGGAATGCCGTCAATCGATTTTAAGTATAAAGAAGCAACAACTCATGGATTTTGACCACACCACGAGATAGAGGATTTTTTTTCTTAATTTAGCAACTGGTTTTATCCACTTATTCGTTTTCACGGCCCGGCAATTAATTTTTTTTCCGCCGAAAATTGGCCATTTTTTCGCGCAGCATTACATAACTTTCCCTATACTACGTATATCACTCCGTGTATACGTACGTATACGGGAAAGTAATAATACGGGAAAGTCTGTGCCATTCTGTAGCACCACAAGTTTATTACTCTCTTGATTCTATTTTCCATTTTCAACATACTACCGTTGTGTAAAAATGAGAAGTATTTTCGTTTCAAATACAATGGACGAGCTTAATAAGCACCGAGAAGTAGCAACATTGCACAATATAATGATCTAATGCAAACCTGTATTGGAAAAGAGAGAGTGGAGGGAAATACTCCTTAATGAAATCGTCTTTTTGACCGCACTTTGTTTAATATGAATTGGAAAGTGTTTCTTCATCTGGAAACTCAGATCAGTACTTTTTCCTCATTCTAAGTAGAGTGTCGTTTCAAAAATGAGGGATCATATTCACCTAAGAATACGTTTTATCCTTTATAATCAAGAATATCCTCTAAAACCATTTTTCTTCGAGACATTTTACCATCAGAAATTTCTAATAACTGTGTTTAGAGTTAAAACTATTCGCTACCTCAGGCATTTTGTTTCAATTATCTACAAATAGGCACTTTTGATTTAAAATGTATTTATAACTTTCAAATCTAAGATGAAAATACGGGTAGGGGTAGTAGATTCAGCATTCATTACTCTACTACCCCTTCATTGTTACCTACCCCTACATTGTTAGGTGACATTTTCTATACTTACTTCGTAATTTTTCTGTTGTTTTTTTTTTCTTTTTTACTTCATAAGGAAATTAAGTAACCTTCATATTCTGTGCTTCATTCTAACAACATGCAGCTTTCTCTTTACTTAGCAAGTACGTAGTAGAAAGTAAAAAAATACGTAAACAAAATTTTCTTAAAAAACGACTCCAACAATTGTCTCTGTATTTATTTGGTAAAAATCGAATTTCAATTGAATAATAATACGGAATATGCCCATTTTTTCACTACAACATCTGGAATATATGTTCGGGAATATATATATATATATATATATATATATATATATATATATATATACATATACACACATCTGGAATGTATATTTCTTTCAAAGTATTAAGTAGTTTTCGGGATATTTTGAGTTATATCATGACAATTTTGAATCTTAGGTATTAGAATTACTGCAACATTAAGGTTTAACTTTAGCAGTTGGGACACAAATGAACCGCATAAAACGGGAAAGATTCTTACTTTGTACTCCATATAAGTGCTCGAATGTATATTCCAGCCGGAGCACGTACTACTTCATTTAAGCTTTTTGTAAGAAGAGCATAAAGCAGTAAATTTAATGGGGAAAAGTCATTTTTCATTAAAACTTTGTAATTAAAAAAAACCAGTTGTGTATTTTTTTTCGAACCACTCGGGCTTATTTGGTTAGAAGCTTATCAACTGATGTCTGAAGTGCTAGTAACACAGAAGTTGCACAATTGTACCATTTATAATCACATGAGAACGTACGTGCTGTTGTAGTTTTCCGATCGGCCTGCCGAGACCGGACTGGAACAAGCGCTCGCGGATAGGACCCTTCAAGAGCAAACTGGTGAGCCGGCGGTCTCCCGCTTTCCCACAAAATAAAAGTGAAAACCGCTAAAAGAAAATAATCTCCCTTTTTGGAAAACGTGAGGGAAAAAATTGAACGTAATTGCAAACAGTAAATTCACGTTTTATGAAAATCCGTTCCATCTGACGTGATGTGACTGCAGAGTGAATTATTGAACCTTTCATTTGTACATTCAAAAATGAAACGTTAATACTCGTCACAAAAACTGTGGCCACTCACTATTATTCTTTTCGACTATCTCCGTCTGGTTCGACTTACGCCAACTCACTATGTCTATTCTCGGAATTAAGGTAATATTGCCAGCGCAGTTCCTTCAACGGAAACGAAAGGACAGGAAAAAGAAAAGAACACAAGAAAGAAAGAACGAAAGAAAAACAAAAGGAGAAGGAACGGATCAGAGATGCAACGGGTACAAATCCTCACATGACCTCTGTTTTTTTCCCAAAAAATACGGACAAGTCACAACGTTTTCTGGAAACATTGCCTTCCCGGAAAACAAAAGTAATCGCATTATACAAATCTCGTGTCTTCGAAATTATAAACCTTGCTTTAATCACACTCCATACATTAGAAATCTTATAATACTCTGAAGTGTTAGGCTAGTGTATTGTAATTTTTTTTCCCAAATACTCTCTTTCTACATACATTCGTTCGTACATACATACATACATACATACATACATACATACATACATACATACATACATACATACTCAGGCCATATTCTCTTTTCAACCATTATCTAAGTATCCGAAGAACAAATATCCCAACACGAACATCTCTATATTTTGGGAAGATCAGGCATTTGCACAATTGGTAACACAAACAAAGCTTTCAGAAACGTGTACGATGTGCCACATGGATTTCAGGTCAAGCACCAAACACCAGGCGCCTAATCCGTCAGTTTTCGCCTTTAACATACTCTGATGACTTAGATTTCTTAACCTAATTCTAATATCTAATAGAAAGTCGTCTGTCTTCTTTTTCATTATGGAATATTCTTTCAGAGAAACAATGAATGAAACATGATACATAGAATCAGTATAATTGTTCTAAATATAGGCCAATATAACTGCGAAATGACCGAAACATCCTCGACTGTGGAAACACCTTTCGAAAGAAAGAAAATAATGATAGCCAGTTTAGACCACACTGGCACTTTCAACCCAACATAGTCCGTGATAACATATGATAGAATAATACAATATTACACTTCGGCTAGTCGTCCCAAAATACATCAATAGCCACGGGGGTTTCAGGTTGACTCAATATGAAGTATTGAACTTAAGTCATCCTACGTTAAGCAAACTTTTTATTGAATTAAGTACACAGCAAGAACTTTTTTAAGTCTAAACAAATGATAAAATATCCATTCTAAGTACATTTCTCTTCTATTTTAGAAACATCTCCGAGCAGACTTATCTGGCATGCAAGCCACAAATCGATACATTGCTCTTCATGTTTCATTTCCTGTCTAAGAATATTGAGTATAAGTGGCAACGACTGCGATTATAGTGGTGGCAGTTTCAGGTGATGCACACTTTTTACAAAATCTATAACATCATATTCATCGTAATAACATACTCACTTCACGACTCGGTGACTTTTCATGTACGCTGGCGTGGCGACAAATCGATGACTGACGTACGAGGGCTTTATGATTTACGGAACTATTGGGGAGGATAATACTTATAACTAGGGGGCGGATTTCTATGATTTCGCATTTTCTTTTTGTTGCTTCATGGCATAGCTAAGTGAAATTTCTTGATATTTGGTTAGAATTGGATGCTAAGTAGATTAATATCTGAGTGCATTTTTGTGCATATTTGGCCAATTTTTCCTGTTGGCGCATATTCCTGTAATTATAAGAGCATACTTTGCATATTTCGTTAAAATAGAGACTTATCATTAAATGTCAAAACATCCTACATTCAATGACTTTCAACTTTGAAGTAAGTTTCAAATATATTTTATTTATTCTCCTTGGGATGTTGATTGTGAATCCAGTTTATAGTAGCTCTTCAATTGTTTGTCGGATATTTTTCCCTTTTTTTAAAAAAGTTTTTCGATATCCGGGCACCTAACCTACCTTTTTTCATTAAAATCAACATTCGCGGATTTGACATTCGCGATGATTTTTGGGAACCTAACTCTCGCGAATGTTGAGGGATTACTGTACTTCACTAAGGTGCATATTTACTTCAATTATTTCTCCCGCGAAGAAAACTAGTTTATACTGTTTGCAGAGAAATATGTCTTTTCATTCCAAGCATGCTTCTCCTGAACTTTATCAAAAAAGGTTTATATGGAAACGAAATATTGTTGATTTTAATTGCGTATTGAAGTGCATATTTCAGAATTTTTTGGTCATAAATACATATTTTTAAAAGCATATTGCAAATTTTTGTAGGGTACAAAAATCTCTCTCCCTTCTTATAACCAATATAATGGCGAAAATCAACAAGAGTGAAGAGCTCTGAATTTCAGCGGACCCACACAATTAACAGAGTTTTATTTGGGACACAACTCTTACAGTGACGTCCTAAAGTGACTGTATAACTGAGTATACGGCCACGAAAGTACGAAATACCGGAAGGCAACTCGACGAATAGAGTGGTTGCATGCGCCAGAATCAGAGATTCGTTGCCGGACGTTGAATAGAAACTCTGAACTCATAAAGGACACGAATCATTTCGCCTTTATAGTCTACTTTCCTCAGTAAAAAATAGACCAGCAGTTCGCGATGCACAACGAATGTTGCCGAACGGTCTATAAAAGAAGCTACTAAACAAATGGATGGCTTCACGTCAGGTGCTGGGACAATAAATTAAGAAATTGCTCAACTGTGTGAAACTTGTGTATGAAAAAGTATCTGTGACGTACAAATTATCTCCGCTCGTTTTTTAATCTTCAACCGAGCAGCTGTAAATGTTCAATAAACGTATTTCACGTCCGAAGGCATTAGTCACAAACCTTCACAATTCTTCCAACATGGAATCCCTAAGAACATGCCTTCCGATAAAATTGGTAGTTGTGACGTATTTTTTCCCTTCCAGATATTCCCAGAAATATCAAATAAATTGGAAGGATAAGAGATAGATCAGGGAAGTTTTAACCGAAGAGATTTCATACCATTGAGCATTCGTTTCATGATTCTGTCAAAAATAAGAATCAGGGGTATTATTTACAATACATCACACACAATTTTGATTCTTGATGAATTACGATTACATTGGTATCGTGTGATATGAAGATATGATGTATATTTAGATGTGAATCTAATACTTTATGCGAAAAGCAACGTTTACTTGCCTTCGGAAAATGATAAAAGACTAAATTAATTGTTTTAAAATATGTATTAATAATAGAATTCTAGTGGGTTGCAGCAGCAAAAATTCTGAACAAAACGACAACTGGTTTTCCAAATAATGTAGCAAACACACTATTCAAGAATAAATAAAATACTCGCATATAATACTGTCACAAAGTAATTCGCGAATAAGCAAACTCGGACATAGGCGGTAACGTATCCACAAACTGAGAAATGTCTATATTTGAACAAACTGTGTCACTAAACCTGTATAAAATTTCCATTGTATTAGGTGAACCGATAAGAGCTAAAATGAAAGGTTCGAGAATGGTTGTACGTAGTCTTGACTCTAATTTGTCAACAAACGTCATTCTCGGGCATCTCCAATACAACGCAAGCTGGACGCTATGCAACCCGCTCACCAAACAGGCAACGCGAGATGCATTAGCAAGGGGCATACACAATTTGCCGATTCTCTGCTACAGTGATTGCTCGCAGACCGCAAGGCCATTTTCTGTGGCCCGCGAAAGGTTTTAAAGAATTTTTCCTCATAAAAAGTACGAAAAATATTTATAGCTCAAACTATACAGTATTTATTTTTAAAAAAAGGTCAAAAGAAGTTGGAAAAATAATAATTAAGTTAATAAAAATAATAAAGTTGCTCTAGACCAAGAATTATTCTTGGTCAAGAGCAACTTGTTCGGAGAACAATAACCACGCCTACAACTTCGGCTGAGCGATTTACAATCCAATAAGTTCCTATAAACCAAACAAGAAAAGTGATCACATTTTTTGAAATTCTATCGAGTTAAATACCTGAACGTAAGACAATTTGAACTAAAAATGACTTCAATGTTTAGGAGCACGTATTCACGAAAAGAGTTTACTTCCGTGAATATTATTAAAAATCAGCACAGCAGTCGACTCGTGGATTTTTCTTTGCTGCATCTTTTGAGATGAAGAACTGGAGATGGGCATTCGTTCATTGGTTGATTGCAGCTGATCGAGCCTAGTAATTCCACTAAACTTATCTTTTTCCAGTTCGTTTTGACTACATTATTAGTTTTTCTCTAATATAGATGTTTTATTATTTTTGGCGTTGATCAAATATTAATTGAAATGGACTGACGCCGTTGCCTGCTTTTCTTCAAAATTCAATTGTTCTGGGTGTAATATTTGTTTATAAGTAATTACACGTTCTTATGAAAGTCCTATGATATAAAGCAAATTAAAATGATTAAACCCCTGGTTCGATTAAACTACACGCATTATTTCATACTAGTATTTCTTTTCTATTACCACAATATTGAAAAAAAAAGGCTAATACTATAGTGCGACCCGCAATCTTGTCTAAGATTTCCAATGCGGCCCACGAGCCCATCCAAGTTGGAAACCCTACTAGCTACGGAGAATGAGTGTACAAAACTGGTAAGCCAGAAGCACTGTTGGCCATTTTTTATATGACTTAGCAAGGGAAGTCGACGATCCTTGATCGCTGGGCCGTAATGTGACATCTGAGGACACGTTTAAGCGGGAATTTCCTAAAACAGAATTGTCCCATCGTTTATTTCCGAATTTTGTAACCACGAACGTGTTAACGAGAACTCATCCCGGAGGTAACATAAACAGGACTTTATTGAATAATGAACATAGTTTTCTTTGTAGAAACCCTTCAGAGTAACGCCAAATATTACACAACTAATTATATTTTTTTCTTATACTTGACATTAAAATTGTTTACTTCAAGTGTGTATTGCCCAAATATAGCCAGTGGATTTCGGACGTATGACCATTCATCACGGGAGTGTTCATCTCGACGACGCTGCGTAAACGCAAAGTTTCTTAACCGCCGTGCGCGGGTGCACGCGTTCTGTCGGCCGCGTCCCGAAGCAGCTTTTCCCCAGGTGCACGCGAGCGCGCCGCCTCCCCTGCAGCCCCGTCCGCCCCCGCTGCGCAAGTGCCCCGCGCGCTCGAAAGCTCCCGTCCGCGCCGAAACAAAATCGAAAATAAACCACGCGTGGAGTAGTCGGTCGGTCCTTGCCCGACAGCCTCACGCCATCCGTCGCCGGCGCGCCGCCCGCATCCCCCTCCACGCCCCGAGCGTCCAGACGCGCCCGCGTCCGCGTCCGCGCCCCGCTTCGCTGCGCTGCGCTCTCGCCGACGCAGTCACCCCCGCTGCCGACGCGCTGTCGCGTCTGCGACCGCTAATCGACGCCTCCGCGCCGCCCGCCGTCCGCCACAAGCAGACTGCCTCGTTTCGCTGCTTCGCTTCGGCAATTTCATTCACACCAATACATGTCCGTCTCGCATACGTCCTTCTCAGATCTACTGCTATGGTTCGAGTCTCACCTTATGTTTTCACACTTGATAGTGGCGTGGAAGGCAAGTACAAAACCTGAAGTATCCCATAATGTTTAAATCATGTTTTATTTCGTAACTAACTAGTAAAGACTCGTATCAGCTCAATGACTCGTATCAGTTCATTTCTTCATCCTATTCGTTTTAAATTTCTCCTTTACTGCTCACTCAGTTCTTGTCTTTCTTACTTTTTGATATTCAGGACTAGTCAAATGTTTATTTACTTTGCTACCTCCAGAACGTTCTATTGTTAATCATTTCCAAATTAATTTCATATATTCCTGATCACGTTTGCGTCCATTTTTATTTCAACATTTCACTTCTCCGCATCACGTGTCCCGCCCGAATCTTCCCGTCGCATTTTGTGGTCTCTTCTGACATTTTTTTGTATCTCCTGCCGCCCTTTCATATTCTTTTTCCAAACTTTCTCTCGTGCAATATCGTTCACACTCCAGTCACGGTTTCGGCTGCTGCCACCAGTCTCCCCCTCGGCCAGTCCCAGAGCAGCCGCTTCTCCTTCTCCGACGCCGTCGCCGCGTCTCTCGACTGCCGCCCGCGCAGCGCCTCCAGTCCCTGGAATGCGGCGGCGGCGGCAGCGGCGACAGCGACGACACGGAAACGCCGCGTCACGAGTATTTATACAGAGCCACCCGCGATTCCCGCCCCACGCCTCCGCCCGGCCCGGCCGCCCCCCCCCTCGCTCCACGCAATCCCGTCATATAAATCACGGCGTAAGCTCATTGGAAGCTGCACTCTTCCGAGAGGCATCCAAAGAGAACTGAACGGTTAACCGAACCCAGACCCCTTTTTGGAAGGAGACAAATTCGTGTCAAAAATTAAAATAAAGGTATCATTTATTAGATATCTTTACATCAATTCTACATATCTCTATTTCTATTTCCACAGTTTTTTCACTTACTTGGTTTTATAATAGTGTCAGCAGCAAACATTTATCTCACTAATACGAGTTTTATTTTACGATGTTTAAGATACGACTTGCATTTGCTTCTAATAAAATTTTATTTATATTCCACACTTTCAGGAAAGAATTTTTTGATTCAGGCATTAAAGGAACCTTTATATCCCCCTTAATATTAATTATAGTCACGTGACTGTTGCAAGAAAACCACTACAGTTCTAAAGCAGAGAGTGCATAAGCAGACGCAGCAGAAGTCACCAGTTCCCCCTAAGAAAAAGAATCACGGAGCATTTCGGGAAAGGCAAAAAACTAAAAAGTCAGCGAATGGGTTCAGGGAGCGATGAATACATCCCAGAACTAGCCGTTTCAAAGAAATTTTCTGGATGTCGGTAGGCACGTTACGTTTTTGCAAACAAGGGTATAATGAAAGACAGGACATCGCAGTAACGGCTACCACGTGCGTTGCCTTGGCAAGGGGAGGAAGATAAAAGAGAAGACTAATAGTAGAGTTGACATATTTCAAAAGATAGAGATCTATCAAGAAAAAATGAAAATGGACAACGCGCCTGGTCCTCGTAAAGCATGTTATTTTTCACCACAAACTAATCAGAAAACAAAAGAAAGTAGATCAATCGCTACATTTCAGAAGCTGCGCCGCTTTTAAAAATCATCAATCACTCCTCGACTTCAAAGGTGACTATCAGAGTTCACGAAAGAACTTGGTAAGATTTTTCACTTTCTAACGTATAAGTGTAAAATAAATCGTTGAAAAATCTGTTAAAGCACTGAAAGAGTAACATTTAGTAAATATCACTGAACTGTGCAATGAATTCTACACACTTCCCTAATTTTACAAATCACAAAGGCCTTATCAAAAAAGTTAATATTAATCTATTCAAATTGCCTTACCTTTATTTACAGAATATATCTGGGCCATTTTTGGAAATATAACGGGTCGCATCCAAAACATGCCATTCACAGAAACATTGAGCGAAATAATTCAATCCTTCGAACTATGTGCGTGGCGTGTGACATCTTCGGAACACAGGAGGATTCTGCGTGCGATATCTTCAATACACGCATTTACACAAATGTGGCATAGCAATGAACATTTACCACAACGTGAGAGATCAAGCAAACGGTTCGCGTCACTGATAATCTTGTTGACTCAATTGACAAGAATTCTGAGGGTCTACTGCATCATAAAAGTGAGGCTAGCCTGTCGATTTATCGATTGTGAATTAAGTAGGTGAATAGAAATTTCAGAATAAACAATGCTGAATCTCCTTACTTTAGTGCTTCATTTTGGCATATTTCCAACATTATTTCGGATTTATTGAAAATCATTTCTGTGGTCACGGGGTAAAAGTTCTTAAGTCAAAAATCTTCGTTTGGAAAAAACAAGAGTTAGATTATTGAGCCAACGCTTTTTCCTACGCTTAACGCTATTTCCCAACGCTTTTTTGTCGTTAAGAAAGCAACATTTGAATTCGGTCGTTTTACTAAATTAAAATATAGATACTTGTCTTGTAGTTTCAATACTTACCCCAATTTCAACAAAAATTGACTTAAGAACTTTTACCCCGCGACCACAAATTTATAGCATAATACAAAAAGTTATTAAACGGAAAACACGCACGATAACCCGTTTCCAGTAAGGTATGTTAAAAATGAATATTCGATTGAGAATTAAAGACAGAAAATTTAACAGTCAATCAGTACACTCCATTTAAATCAACCAATGAATTCCTTGAAAATCAGATGGAGATGAAGGAACTCGTGAATTCCACGATGGCAGCACAGCGCGTGCCAGTCCGTGGCGCTCTGCACTACAGATGGGTCGATTGTTCGCAAGCGTCACTTCGCTAAAGAGTTTCCGCCGTCCGTTGCCGGTCGCGGCCGCGGTCGCCCGCTCTTGCGGCAGACGACGCGACGCGACGCGACGCGACGCGACGCGACGGCCGACTCGGCGCCACGCGCAGTTGGCACATCGGCAGCAGCGGCGATCGCTATCTTGATGTCTTATTCCAAACTCTTTACCGCCTGAAATACGGCCTGTTCCGACAACGAAGCCAGAAGCCGGGTGGGCGATTAGCTTGGTGCACTGAAGGGAGGTGGTGCTGCAGGTGACAAGAATCTCCAAGAGATGGTTTGCACAGAAAAGTGTCAAGTGAGAGGGGAACCTCGCGTTAAGACGGAAGGACAATGCGCAGCCAACAGACAGCGAAAGTATTGTAGAAGAAACGAAAAGGAAGACTTTTAACGGAAAACACGTCAACACAGATGAGTATTTGCCACACAAGTTACGCAAGGGAGGAGTAGAACCTGAGGAGAAATCCTAAAAGTCGAAAGAGAAGCGGCTGCAGAAAGGACAGTATGTAAAAGACAGCAGTGGAGGCGATACGTTAAATGGTTGCCGAAATGTCGACGCAACGTTATGCTCAACTCACCTCGACTATAGAATTGCGTACAATATCCATCTTCAGATATGTCACCGGGTCAGTGAATATTATCCACATTTCACTCAAGCCAGTAAACCATATATTTGTTACATCCCCTTTTCATATAAGCTTTATTATGTGAGTTTACAGTGAAATAAAAAGAGCTACTGAATTTCGCTGTTAGTTCTCTGAGTAGCTTCCAATGCACTTCTTTTGTAACAAACCGTACGGGATGACAATGAATGAAGTATTGCACAGTATTCACTCTGATGCTTGTTTCGCAGCGTAATCAACAGCAATCGATCATAGATTCCTACACACAAAAATCTAGCGTATGCAGACATGATAGTCCACAAGTTCGAATAATAGTTTTCTGTTAATAAAACTTAGATGCAAAAGAAACTGTCTGATGTGGCGCGTTAGTGTATTGGCAGGAACTCTCAGTTCCGAGCTCCGAGGCTAATGGTAGACAATTCTCATTTCAAAATCTGGAACGCTATTAACCAACTAGAGCCGTAGTAGGGTCGCGCACAACTAGGCAGCGGCGGTAGCAGACTAAGGCATGACGAAATGCTGTCGTTCGGGTAAAACGTCACTGAGGCGCGCCCACTGATAAAAACGCTTATCGCGGTTGCGTTTGCGGTCGGACGACGCCCACAGAGGAAAGGCGGGAGGCATACCGCAGTGAGTAGCATTATTTCTAGCACTAAACGTACTCTGGTAACATCTTTAGAAAGTCTGTTAGTGATGGTTTCTGTGACGAACTCGTTCCTCTTCTGATTTCCCTGCAAGTACTACTGTAGACTCGTCCTTTGCAGAACTTCTCATTTTCCAGTAATGGAAAATGGAGCTTGCGACAACACTGCCCGGCATATCCCCAAGCTTTAAACCAATTATATTCCTGCAATAATGAACAATCAACAAGCTACTTCTAGGATATTAGTGCTCATCCCAATCAATCTATTCTCTGTACTGATTTATATTGCATGCACCCGGAGATCCAGCTCGTGAGTCACGTTCGCACAAGAACTCAGCAATTTGGAGAACATAAACTAAGATTCGTTTCAAAGCATCACTTCGATGAGACAGTTCTACGGCTTCTCCATCGAATTCGGCATGGCATTACCCATTCCAAGCTTCTTTCTTTCCACCTAACACTTTTAATACCGACAGAAAAAAATCAAACTACAAGACACGATGAAACAACATCTTTACCACAGTTATTTCGGAAGGAACATTCTTAAAATGACGTTTTTTTAAACCTTGATTGACCCGCATATCCAATACACGAAAAAGGAAGCAGTAACCAGGATTCGTTATATGAAATACATTCATCACGAACGCTTGAGTGCCCTGCGGCCAATACTTATTGGACACTCTGGCTCCTTTTTCGTCCTCTCCAGCGGCCTCATTGCCCCTGGGCAACTGCGGGGCTCCTGAAGGCTACAACATCCACTATTGAGATGAATGTTGAATCAAGACAAGGGTTTTATTAGCACGTGATAAGAATAAATAGCTGTTGTGAAAGTTTGAGAAGTAATATTCGATTCTGAAGATCCTCGAGGTATAAAGCTGCTAAAAACATCATGTCAACACGCCACAAAAATATAGAATTCCGTAGTTACCGCGCTCAAAGCTTCCGCAAAGCAGCAATGAGCTCTTGTTATTCGGCTGAAAACGTGTCGCCGCTTTGCCGAGCAGAGGACGAATGCAATGCTTAAAGGAGGCGGCAAGAAAATGAACCGTTCAAAAGTACACGTGTTGCCAGCTTGAAATAAAGCGGCCCATCGTCGGCGAGTCGACGCCCGCAACAAAGGCGACCTAAAACGCGTTCGTTCACTCGCCCTGGCAAAGGCGCGGACGGGGCAGCGCTACACTCTGCTGCTCTCCACAACGTCCTGCTTCATTCCGACGCCATCCCCACGCGCTTCCCTAACGAGTCTCTGGATGTGCGAAGTAATTGCATGCGACGGCGAAAATTAAGAATGTTCGCTACCAACTCAACATACAAATACACGTTTTGGAGAAACTGACTGTAGGCGTTTTGGTTTACTCCCACGGTTCGGGGAAAAATAGGGTATTATAACACAAATCAATACCCTGAATGTAGAATGCCCACGTTCCTGTATCGCCTCTGTAATAAGCACATGAACGTTTTGGAAACGCAAAGCCACGCAGCCGTATTCACTGTGCATGCGGTTCTCTACAACGGACTAATTGTATTTCAAAGACTGTTTATCATGTGGTCCACGACACGAATATATGGGAAAATGAAACAAAGATAAAAATTGGGAAGGGCAGGAGAGGGTGGTACTCAGATGTCCGCGAATTCATTATTTCATTAATATAATTGCTTGACAAGTGTTGTAGTTTAAACGGAAATCCTAGGCATAGGAAAATTCTTTAAAGAAAAGAAAATCTAAAACGTTTTCACACACTTCAGAAAAATATTTTTAACTCATTTCATTGCATTAGTTAGGAAAAGAATTTTAATTAAGTTACGAGTATGATGATTCTCAACAGTCCACCGGTAAATTATATTCCCCAATAAATGTGGCACCCACACTGTAATATCGTCACAGCCACGAAAAAGTAAAAAAAAAAAAATAATGCATTGAAATAATATTTTGTGTTTCTTTTATCAGAAACCTTCCACAACTCCATTCATAGGGGCAACTTACGAGCTCATGAAACATCAAGCTTCCATGAACCGTCACAACTCACACATCCAAATATATTCTCCTTTTACTTCTGAAAACTGCCCGTTTTGAACGGCGGCAGTCCCCCACCGGACGCGCGATCTGTTCAAAACATCTCACAAAAGATCGCGCAAACAGGATACGAGGCGAGGCATGTGAGCTTGCGCACGCTCCCAAAACTCCGCAGACTCAGAGGGCGGTGGCGCAGCGCCTCTCGCTTCGAGGAAGCGGCCGGAGGCGAACAGCGGCGATCGCAGAGGGCGTGCTAATCAGAGGGCGTTCGCGGCCTTCCGCGAACAAGGGGCGCCGCTGCAGGTGGATGAGCGGGAGAGGCTGGGGGGGCGGCCCGGCCGTTTAACGAGCGGTGCGAATAGCCGTGACGCGCCCGCGAATTCTGCACGCCCCAGGGACGTCACGCGCGCGTCACTCCGCGAGGTGGAGGCGGCGGCCGCGGCGCCGCTGCGCACCAACCACGCGGCCACGAGCCGCGCCGGACAGTGCGGAAGGCGGGGCGGAAGGCGTGGGTGCCACGGACGGCCGAGGCTCACCCCCCCATCGTAGCTCCACTGCGAGCGGGAGTGGGGTTTGATTGTCCGTGATGGAGAATAGTGTCGCACACCTTTTCTTCACCTCTTCACTTTATTGTCGATTTGAATTATTGGTAGTATCTCAATAATATTGTTGGTGAAGTGGCGTAATGATTTACACGTCTCGTTCACAAGGTGATCCTCAATTTGAACTCGCAACTCGTGACTGCAGTGTGATTGCCACTGCAGTCATCAAGAACCATTTGGGGTGGTCTAGGAGAGAAGCAATCGCTGAGATTAGTAACATAATTGCAAGCGCTGCGCTGAGAGCAGGAGGGGGAGACTATTGTCCGTGATAGGGCCCAGTGCTGCGATGTCTGTGACAGGGCCTACTGTCGCGCATCTGTCCTTCACCTCATTATATCAACCATATGATTGGTAGTATCTCAACGAAATTGTCGGTTAAGTGGTGGACTGATTTCCACGTCTTGGGCGCAACGTGATCGTGGGTTTTGAAATCACAACCCTTGGACAGACGCAGTGTAATTGCCATCGCAGTCTACAACCATTTGGGGTGGCACAGGGGTGCAGTTTATTGCAATCGGCATCAATGGCATGGAAATCAATCGAGAATAACCAGACCAGTTCAGACGTCCTGACCATGCGTCCATTAACCAAAGAAAAATATGCAAAGATACTTTTTTTTCGTGAGCACGAGATCAAGTACTACAAATCATTCAAATATACGAAAAAATGAAAGCAATCTAATGGTTTAAAATAATATCCTTTCTGTTTTATAGTACCAGCACAACCGACCATATAATTTAAATTAAGCAAATTTAATCCACTCAAAAACGCATTAAAATTAGACATTATAAAATAGAAAGAAAACTCCTGTCAGGACAAAAACCATTCATCTTCAATCTACTATTACGTTTTGGACTACACAAGAATGAAGGGATATTGATATACTAGGTTCAGTATTCCAAATATTTGAATAAAATATGCTTTCACCAAACTATTATTGATAAGAGCAGTTTTCGACAGGTTACCATTCAAGTAATTGAATTCTGGCTTCTAGATAGATCTGCTAATTGAACTGTTGAAACCTGTTCGTATAAAAAATAACAAGGTTCGTAATAACATCTTTTATTTAATATTTGGAATGGAGTTAAATGACATTTGAAATCTATTAACAAGTCGTGTCTAATCAACTATCAACCGAACCATTTCGTTTCCTCTTGCCACGAGGGTATGACGACGGACGTTCTGTTAATTCTTCGTCTTTAACTAATTAAGCACTACTTTATCCCTCAAATGCAAGTGAAAATCTGCTATCACTACAAATTAATCTGTGAATTTTGTTACAACCGCTATAGCATCAATCAGTTGCTTGACTCTGACTTAAAGACTGCGTCCTATTTACGACAAAGAAACAGCTCATTAGAAACTATTCATGGTTGATGTTATAATAATTTGCAATAACACTTAGAACACGAAGGAAAGCAAGTCGAGCTACTAAAACAACAATCAAATTTTCAAAATATCTGAGAAATGTAACTTGAAAAAGAAATATTGACTATAAATGTAGTCCGTGAGAATATCGATATTTGCGTCAAGTTGATTGAAAAGTTAACTCGTAAAAAAGAGTTTCTTCAAACATTTTTTGATCTGCCTTCAATTATTAAATTAGTAGTTGAGGGTTGTAGGGGCAAAGAACAGACAAATTATTAAATTTGTGTAGAAAAATTTGTGTAGAAAAATTACACTGTGTTACGATCCAACAAACAACCTCGTAGTGAAAGTACTGCAGGTTTACCTGCTTAGGTAGAGGTTAGAAATTCTTTTGATTTAGCCTCCTTTTACTCATTTAGCAATAATTAATTTTGCTATGTAAAACAGGATTTTATTTGCCCGTTTGCCTTAACCTCGTAATTATTTTATACAGACCATTAAACACTTTTTTACAATTACTACTGTATCGGTTTTTATAAAGACGGCTCCACACATTCGGCACTCGGCGAGCCCCGAGCAACCCAGTCGTCCAATCTCGAGTAGTATGGATGGGTTGCTTGGTATTTGCCGAGGACCAAGCATTCGGTGTTCGCTCTCCCTGTGGCGAGTCGGTCTTCTGGGCACGGAGACAGAGAACATTCGCCGAGCACATCCGCTACTCCGAACTGCGCGGGCAGTCACTCACAACTTGTCGAATGTGTGGAGTCACTTTCTTGCAAAGCTGGCGATTAATTCAAGTTTTGTTTGTAAGGTACGTAGTAAAATTGCACCACGTTGCAGTCGTGTAAGAACATTCTTTTATTTTGTCACAGGAACTTCTCGACAATTTTGAATTATTGATTATACCCGCAAGTGGTATTTGTCTTTATATTCGTCGGGAAATGAGAACACCCAGAAGTGAAGATCTCAGAACAAATTTACGTCAAAAATATGAAGCACTTATCTTTGTTTCGTGTACACAAATTACTAAAACAATCGTGTGTAATAACAGGCCTGTGGCCTGGCCGGATTTTCTCAGACAAATCGAAGACAGAGAGTCTATTCAGCGACGATTTTCCATCAACACCATGTACAATGTGAAAACTCGAGAACTTCTAAACATGATCATACCACTACCATCAGAAGAAGATCAATAATAGTTTCTTTTCTCAGCACAAAAATGTCACACATATTCCAAAATTATATATTATTAAATGTAAAACCCTTCCTTCAACGTATTAATACGCAGTGAAATGCGAACTCGCCTAATATCAATCATGCAGCGCAAGGGTCAGGCATAAAAATAAAGTGAAAATAGTACCTCGAACAACAAAGTTTGAAAAATATTCGCTTTGATCTGTTAGAAAAATATTCTTGGCACAATGTGTAGGCGGACCACCGTTGACCCAAGCACGACTAGACGCCTTACACCCACATCCGACCATGCCATACCAGAGAATCGGTTCATTGTCACAACATGGCTCAAAGTCGACATCGCCGCGGGGGACAGACATCACGCCAACATCCTAAGCCTTGAAAAAAACTCAGACTCTTCCACGGTCTGGAACTCCGTCGAGGAATAGCAATCGCCACTACAACTGCACTCGCCATTTAACCTCTTCAAACGAGAATGTTCACATAATTCAACATGAATGTCTCAATGTTTAATTCCAGTAATATTCCATGTTTGAATCTTCGTTCCAGGGCAATACGTAACAATGCTATAAAACTGCGTGAGACCATAACGGAAAAACACACTGCGTGAGAGGCACAACAGAATTTTGACGAAATACACCCATTTTATCGAAAGTATCCAAAAAGGTGCTGTAGGGACAAAATTATAACATCTCCCATTTACCTTTCCACACCCGACTGAAGGAACGTGTACAAAAACACAAATCCGAAAACGACCGAAGCTCTTTTTGCCCATATTGAAGGCTAAACAATTATCTCGAGCACAATCATTTTCTATTGCAGTTCCACTGGTCGACTTCACCTCCGCATACCGCGTGAAGCTCCGCAATGGCGTGAAGCTATATGTCACTAACTGGAAGAAAACGGTGCATTTCATGTCGAGCTACCGTTCGGGGATAAATTGTCAGATGAACCTTCCTGGCTACTGCAACTCCCTGGAAGGAATAATGAAAGACCTTTACGAAAACTCCTATAAAAACGAGAAAATTCGAAGAAATAAAAAATGAACAATTTCAATTTCAACAAAATCAACAAAAAACAACAAAATTTCAACAATTTCAACAAAAAAATACGGACTCAACTTGCATTGCTTTTCATAAATAGTTTTTGGATTAAGGACAACAAAACGGATTTTCGCGCTTCGACGTCATGAGTATATTTTTAATACGATCAACACTGTCCAGACTTGTTAGTTTTCGTTTCACACCCAATTACATTCGGCGATCAAGAAGAATCGATTAACACAGCATTCATTAAAACAGGATCCTTTGATAAGGACTTAGAAGAGCAACATTAAAGGTGTAGTTTTCCACATTCCATTCAGAGTCCAAACTCTTGGCTTCGCTGGATTATATACGTGCATCAAGATGAGTAATACAAGACAGGAAATAACAGACACCCAGCAACGGTGAACGATGTGGAAACACGAAAAATGGGTATGAATGTACGGCGGAGACCGAAAGAAGAGACATAAAAGTCGACGCAATAGGACCATGGTAGGGATGGAAGTTTAATATCTGAGAAGGAAAAGATTCTGTTAAGTGACGGACAGAAGCAGAAGGCACGGGGCGGAAGATTTACAGCGACACAAATAGAGGAGAAACCGATATAGAACAGCGAAGCAGAGAGAGAACGAAACAGATTGAGGCTAGAAAGAAGACACGTAGCGGAAAGGTGGCTGAGAAAATAATCTGTCAGAATAGAAAAAGCCTCTAGAAGAATGCTGTGCTGAAATGGCATGAAGTGCGTAGTGTCAGTTTGGCAAACATTTGCAGAGGAATGTAAATGTAATCAGCACAATACAGACCGCGGTGAGAACATGATTAAAGCACTTCGTGTTCGAGCTTCTGGTTTTCTGGTGGAATCATAAAACAAAGGAAACCGTACGAAATCTATCAGAATGGAAATTGCGAATGAAGAGATGACCAATGTCATTAACAGGTGTCAAAGAGAAGAAAACGATAGCATGAAAACAAAGGATAGGGTTATGATGAACGATGAAAAAGAGAAGTTCAACGGAGACGTGAAAATAAGAGGCTACGTGATACTGTATTAATCTAACATGGGAAATTGAAGGACAAAGTGAAACTGCCTTTGCGAGAAATGTAAGATTGTGATGAACTGCTTGATCGAGGTAGGGACGTGAACGATCCGGGATGTCTCAGTGGCTAGTCTCTTCAACCAATTCTTTTCGAGAATTGCTGCCTATCGTGAGCCACAAAATTCAACATCAGACGTTCCTCCAAAAATTTTGGACACGATGTTCGTTTCCGAAACTTCTTCCTATGAAATTCTCAAAATAACGGCCAAACTAAAAATAAATGTTCGGCCAGTTTAGACCAATTTCCAGGTTGTGTTGATTGAAAGAAACTTGGCAGACTTGTGCGCCTGCCATTACACTAGCCTATAAAAATAATCTTTTTTTCTTTCACAAGAATGAAAATAACAGATTTTAGAAGTATTTTTCATACTGAATTCAAATATTATTTCAGTTTTCCCTTTATCAGGCAGGAGTTTTGCGATATTAATTTGAACTTTTTATAGTTTTTAAAATCAGTAACTTTTAATTTAAAATTTTAAAATCAGTAACTAGTTGTCCAACTCTAAATGGTATTCCACTCTTCCTGACTTGCATTCTGATGACTCATTCTGTACCAAGAAAATAGTAATGATGATTTTCGGGGATATTCTGTATCTGGAATATCTTTCTTGGTTCAACAGGAGTCAGTCAACGTATTAGAACTACATTTGCATTAGTACCCGCTTTCCATTGTAGAAATTTACTGATGAAAACACCCATCACTCTCATCGCTGACCGCGCCCAAGATTTTCCGGAGGAAGTCGAAGTCAGAGTCTAAGAAATGAATTTTCAAAAACATGTTACATCCCATAGCTTTATAAGAATGCACATCAGCCACTTGTTGTCCCATAGATTTTTACTCTAGGGTTTCCAAGGAAATTGCAATATACATTTTTGAAAGACTCTCAGGAAGCTTTTTCCAGTAGATTTAACAGTTCTTCAAAATGTTCATTAGCCATTAATGACCGCATTTGTGGTCCTAAAAAATTCCCTTCTTTCAATTTAGCACCAATTAGTTTGGGAAATTTTGATTTCAAGTACAAGAACCTATCAGAAAGTTTATCCATATCATTTACGAAATTTTTCATTCCTCCTAATTTAATAGGCAATGAAGGTGTGTGTGTGTGTGTGTGTGTATATATATTTCAGGATCCTCTAAATGGACATGAGTCACATTTTTTTGGTCTGGGATACGAGATTCCTTTAATATTTGTCCAACAAATAATTACATAATCCATCGGTTCCCTCCAAATCATAGGAATTGCAAAAGGCATATGATGTGTACCATTTTTCTATCAAGACAACAATCTTAACTCGCATAACATACCCAACTATTTTCAAAGCACTAACTTTACAGCCAAAGTAATGGTTGATAACAGTTTTCCTCAAGCGATTTAAATTTCGCCTCTGAGTCTTTCAAGTCAGCTAACCACAAATACAACAGAAATTATCTGCATGATTTACACACGTTATTGGCATGGTGAAATACAAAACAAAAAACGCAAAAAAATATTTTCTGCGGCATAACAGTTTCTGTACAATTCGAGACTATATCGAGCATAAAAAGGAAAGTAATATTATTTTAACAATGATATTTAATGTATTACTAATTATTTACCATTTGACTGTATAATTCTAAACAACCTGTAAGAAGCATTGCACTTCAGCTTCTGGGTCAATGACCCCCTCTGGATCAGGTTTTTTGTCTAGTTTCCCTTATCCTTTGAGCAAATGCTGAGATGGCCCTTGTTTTGCTTCTGAACATTCATGTTACTTCATTATCTGTCCACGTCTTCTAGTATTCAGTAGGAAATATAGTTATTCAAAGTATCGTTCTCCATGTTGTCGCGGCAGGAAGGACAGGATGAGGAATAAGAGCCCAAATCTATAGCTGATTTACCCTTGAAAATAGATTTTATTACATCGCAGCGAATATTTTGTTAACAATTCTTGCCAAAAATGCTCATTTCTTTCTATATTCAGAATTGAACTAGTATATAGCTTAGGGTAGGGATCACAGAATTATGAAAACGTGCACAGAATTCACTTTGCCCCGTAGCATGTCACACAGTTCTTAATCGTTTTTGACGTCAAATAAATAAATCGAAGTTACGGCGGCAATTCTGATTGACATGGTAAGATGCTCACGGCGTGGGCTTAGAGGGATGCAAAGGTGGAGGAGGTTGGAGAGGAGGAGGGAGTGCAAGGTGGAGGAAGTAGGAGATGGAGGTGAAGGAGGGGAAGGTGGAAGTAAGAGATGGAGGCGGAGGAGGGGTGGAAGATGGAAGAGGTAGGAAATTGCGGAGGGGAAGAGGGGTGGAAATGGGGAGGAGGGATGGAAGAGGAGAAGGGGTGGAAGACAGGTTGGAGGGGCAGGAGGGGTGGAAGGTGAAGGTAGGAGATGGTGGAGGGGGAAGGTGGAGATGGTGGGAGATGGAGGACGAGGGGCCGAGGAGGGTGGAAGGTGGAGGTGGTAGGATATGGAGGGGGATGGAGGCGGAGCTGAGCTGCTGCGCGCGTGGGCTGCTCGCGGGCGCAGCACCCGAGGCCGCGCGCCTTCGATTCCGCGTATTACGTAAGAGAACCGGCTGCGCCCGCAGCCGCTGCCAACGCCACCCTCACCTCATAAAGCGGAGCAGCGTATGAAGACGACAGTATTAGCTGGGCCCAAGGTCGCCACCGGAACGCTGGGCGGGTTATTTATTTACACAATACACAAATAACTTGCCTACCAGCACTTGGCGGGCTTTGTGGGTCAGGTGGGTGGCGGGCGGAACGGACTGGCGAGGTGGGGATTTGAGGGTGGGGACAGGAAGGTACGGCTCGGCAGAAAAGCCACAACAGTTGATGTCACTGTCGTGGGATGAAAAACAGCAGAAGCATCGAGTGTTTTTGTGTCCCAAGTGCAGAAAAATAGTATACGTATGATGAATGCTTTGTAAGTAGTGATAACACGAACACTGTGCTTCCATTATTTATTGTTGCAAGCAACTGGTCAAGTCTACAAAAGTTAGTTACGATTTTAAGCTGTCAACAGCGCAATTGTCAGCACGAAAATCGGATCTGCGCCATTTTTAAGATTGTTCTATCCGTGAACAAAAAAATTAAAAAATAAGAAATTGGAGCGGTTTTGAGAAAATGTTTTCATTATAAATTGCATTAACTTGAATTAGAATAAAGATGAAAACTATCACTTTTTTCATATAATTGTAAATGAATTTTTTTCCGATTGATTTTTTAAACAAATTTCATTCAAGACAAAAACCTCTATCTTCAATATTGTACTTTTTCTTTGTTAATTTTCTACTATTTTCGAAAATACAGATTGTGCGCCCAAAATGACACCAAACACATTTTTTTTTTACTGTCTGGAGAAAAAAAATAAGAGAAAAAATTTGTATCCGTTTTTTAAGAAAATAAATGTTTAAAAAGGGCCTAAATTTGCAATTTTACTTAAAAT
The DNA here is from genome assembly GCA_031308135.1 of Acheta domesticus. NCBI lineage: Eukaryota > Metazoa > Arthropoda > Insecta > Orthoptera > Gryllidae > Acheta > Acheta domesticus. Next base: position 192,739,722 of record JAHLJT010008446.1, read on the forward strand.
TACACGAAAACTTCTATTTTCCAAACATTGTACGTGACCGCATTTCACGGTCTATCTTTGAATACATTCCATCCAGGTAAAATATCTCTAGTTTCAATATTGTACTTGCAGGAAGATGCCGAAAATTTTGAACTCTTACAATTTTCAAAAATAAAGAATTTCAACGAAAATGAGATCAACGCCATTTTAAGAGTTCTTTACGCTATCTGAGGACAGTTTAATAAAAAGTTTTGAAGTCATTTTTGAGAATATTTTGAAACTGCTGAGGCTTGATGTAAAGGCATCCAGAAATTAAATGTTTCAAACCCACAGGACCTCGAGTTCGTTCAGACCCATCCAGGTAATATCAATTTTGGAGAACGTTTAAACTGACTACGCGCTAGTGTTAACTAAAGACTTACAGGACGGACAGACACAACAGCCGGGCAAAACGCAATCTATTATCGATTGGTCTCGCCGGCTTTGCTTTCGCAGTCTCGGAGCCTTGGAGGTCGCGCGCGCGCTACTTAACTGCCTTTGAAATCTATACGTTGGTATCCCTCAGGAATCGGAACGTCAGAACCGCTCCATTCTCGGCTGTTCTCGTCAGAATCGAGTCTTGGCGGATTGACTGTTTGCTGGCAGTTTCGGTGTTTCATAAGAGAGAAGCGACATGAGCTCGGTAACCAAAGAGTTCGTAAGAAATAATTCAGCTAATGGAAGCTACATATTAACGAACAAGAGTGTAAATGATAAAACAAGTGCATGTTGGACGAATTTTCAAGAACTAAAATTTGAATTTTTAAGAAGCAAATACCCATTTATGTATTAATTTCAGGTTTGGGCAAACTACTTTCAATTTAGAATTTAAATACTTTGCCAAATATCTTGTATAAATGTATTTAAATTCATACCCAAAATACATTAGGTTTTAATTTGCTAACACATCTTTACAATTTCCAATGCGATTTTCTAAGTAGTTCATATATTTCCGACGATAATGTTTTCATGTCATTTCAAATAGTTTTGAACGGTGCAGCAAATGAAGCCGTGGGTTTTGTGCATGTGTGCAAACGAAAACTGTAAGACGATTTTAGTTTACAAAGGAAGCACAACAGGCATGAATAAGTACCTAGTGTTGCGCAAATACTAATGCACAAAAGTCAGATGTATCAAGGGAAGACAGAAACAATTGATTGATAAATGTGTGTTAATGTGCGCGAAGGATTTTCGTCCGTTTAATATTGTAAGAGGTGAGGGTTTTATTGAAGTTGCTAATGAGTTAATAAATTTAGGGGCTAAATATGGGCGACTTGAAGCCACTGAAGTATTGCCTCATCCAAGAACAGTGTCTAGAAACGTATCAGTCATCTTAATTCAAAATGAACTGTGATTCCGAAAGTGACGAAACCGTTATTTACACTGTATCTTCAAAACGAGCTGATGCAGCCAAGTTGTTAGCATTTTTGGATTTAGAGGTCCTGAAATACTTATAATCAGCTCTAAATTGCAGGCACAAAAGAAGTTGTTTTTTTGTTGCCTTGTGTAATAAATTAAATATTTTGTTTATGAAATGTTTTCTTCACAAAGGTAAGTAAAAATTATACGATATTAGTTTAAAAGTGAATTGAAATGTTCTCACAAATATTACGTTTCCGAAACAATTGAATCTTAAAATTGGGATCCCTTGTGAGTTTCAATTGCGCAACCATGCACAGGTTTGCAACGCCTTGTGCGATCGAATTTTATTGTTTTCGTCGTAGAGCGTACCCTCTACATTGAAAAACTAATAAATTATGTTGAAGGAGTTTAAAGGACTCATGGCATTTGTCACACTAGAAATAAACATGCGCCAAGAAAGGTCTCTCCCCACTGTCAGGGCTATTATATATTCCTCTCACCTTCACCAACCCATTCCTCTCACCTTCACCAGATGGCACTGCAGAGAGACTTTCTTGGCGCACTGTATGTGTATACGTGAAACGGGGCAAAGAATTTAATCTCCGAAGGAAAGGGAGTATTTATATATTCGGGAAAAAAATATTTGCAAATTCTTCTACGAGTGCGCTGAGCTCAAGTCACCAGGCTCACCAATTCCTCTTCAGTAAGAACCTCGCCTTTAAAATGAAGGCAATAAATGAAATTAGAGGAGAAAACAATAATGTCCAAAGATTTAAGTTATAGAAGCATTTTATTATTAAGGACTTACCAGTTTACCAAAATATATGAGGTTATCTACAAATACTACAGGATCCCGCTAGGTGGCTTATGTATTGGTCAACATACAAATGCCGCCTGACCGCGCGGAGTTTTGAGCGATAAACGGTGGCGAGAGATCCGGTGGCATCTCCAGCATTCATTCGAAGCGGTCGGCGCACCCTGATAACAGGCCCATTTTCGATATCATCCGTTTTCGATAATGGCAGTGATGGAACGGAACCAGCAGTGTCGGCGCGCCTGGTCCTCGCCGCCAAGAACGAACGGACAGAACTGAGGGCGCTTTTGTCCTTCCCTAACAGATACGTTTTGCTGTGAATCAATTTTTCGGTGTTAAAGCCCACAAAACCAGGATTCTCACTACATAACGTGTTAGACGAAGTAATTTACTACATATTGGGAACAAGATTTCTCCACTTTTTTATTACCACGACCCATCAATAGGAGTTTTTCTGTTGAAAAACTTCCAGTTAACGATTACAATAGTTTCTCTTCTTAAGAAGGCGAGAAAGTAAAAACTTATTAGAAAAGTGACTTAGCATGTCCAAATGTGTTTAAGTTTCAGACTACAAGTGTATTCAATTCATATGGTCAAGTAGGTTAAAATGGTCTGGATGTTACGTAATTTCTTCAGATACTCACGGCTTCTTTTCTGAAGATAGTTGAGTTCAGAAGATCATGTCTTTAGAAAGATTTTGTTTTTACTAGTAACGAACCAAAGGGCTCCGCTTAACTTTCTAAATCTTTTTTGATTTGAATCTTCTTAGGATCTCAATGTTCAATTACTGGCGGTAACTCATAGTTCATTTACATAGATCCAAGTACTTTTTTTTTACTGATACACGAGGCAGCTCTTCATTGAACTGCGAATGTTTTGACCGTCTGTGGGAGCAGTCGTGTCTCTGTCTGTATTTCAGTTGCGCTATGATCTCCATTCCGGCATTGCATGCGCTCAACAGGCGAACTTACTAAATTATAATAGATATTCGTACTTACGTAGCACATATCGAGAATATTTGCATCTAAATATTCGGCTCACCTGAAACAATACAAGCATAGCATTTACTTTCAAACATCTTTCACGGGCATTAACGGCTTGCATTAACATTTAGCTCAAAACATACACTGTACGAAGGGCGGTCGATAAGTTTCTAGCAAGAGATAGTTGCCGCAATTTCTCATACAACCAACTTTAACAGCTTTTATTAGGGTCCTTCATGGATATGCAAGTCAAATTTCGTGAGCCCAGCTTGGAAAGATGGAGCACGTTGTTCTTTTGCATCAGGACAACACATCGGCGCACAAAGCCTCCGCAACCCAGGAAACTGCATGACTGCGGGTTCGAATTGTTACATCATCCGCCATATTCTACTGATTTGGCTCCATTAGACATTTTTCTTTCCCCAAACCTCAAAAAGGACCTAAACGGAAGGCAATTTGACAGTGATGATGCAGTGATTGATGCTTTGAATTCCTAAATGGGCTCGAAACCAAAAACCTTTTATTTAAATGGCCTGCGAAAGTTGTATGATCGTACCCGTAAGCGTATTAGTGTACAAGGTTATAAAGTTGAAAAATAAATTGGTTATGAAATTTCTATTATGATTTCATTGTTAGGCTAGAAACTTTTCGACTGCCCCTCGTGCTAACATGATATATTTATAATATGATTACAAGAATACATAACCAGTTAAAATTTCAAATATAGAATTCAAAACTGCCGAGCAATTTAAAATACGCTCAAGGACATAATTTATACCACGGTTCCACGGACCCCTTCCCTTACTGATTTCTAAAGCAAGGAACAAATCTAGAGCAGCAAGCTCAATTTTAAAGTTTCATTTTCAAATTTAAAATGTGAATTTATTTTATTGAGTTACATGCATACTAGCTACCCGGGGTATATGTATACTGCCGCGGTATTTACTTACATAATTACCTACTAGATAGGTAAAGAAATTAATTCTATCAATAGTATAAAATTCAAGTAATTTTAATCACATCCTCAACCTGCCCTGCCTTGTTTCTAACCTATCTGCTTCGCTCGCTCGCTCACCATCCACATGACACTCCGACTTTCCTTCGACCGATGTTATTGCCAAGATCGCCTTGCGGACGATGATGTTGCAGTGCGCCTTGCGGCTTGGGAGACCGCAAAATTGCCCCAGTGTATCGCCTCTTCGTATGATTTATTTATTTTACGTCAAAACAGTTAAAACCTGTGAGAGACGTGCTATGGAAGAGAAGTGTATTCTGTGCACGTTTTTTTCTGGGATCCCTAAGCTAAGTCATACACAAATTGAATTCTGGATACAGAAAGAAATGAGCGTTTTTGGCAAGAATTCCCTCCAATGTAATAAAATCTATTTTCAAGGCAAATCAGCTTTAGATCTGGGCTGTTATTCATCATGTCCTTCGTGATGGAATACACTTCCTACCGCGACAACATGGAGAACGAAAATTTGAATAACTTTATTTCCCACTGAACTCTGGAAGATGTGCACAGATAATGAAGTTACATTTACGTCCAGAAGCAAAACAAGTATTTTCAAACATTTCGTACCTATTTGGGCTGTTAATTATTCAACAAATATCAACATTTCTGATACTGATAAATTTGCCTTCTCGAGAGCTTTCTGTTCGTGTAAAAAAGTATAGTGTTCCATTTAAAAAATAAAGTTACTTCAATATCTTTACAATAAAAAATGCTATCAAAAATCTAATAAGTAAAAATGATGAGCTCCTGTGCCTTGAATCGATTGGTGAAAATTTCATCTCAATATCGTGAACTGTTTAAAAAATATTCGAGGTGGATGCCTTTATTGACTAACCCTGTTTAGCTGGAACGTAACCGAACCAAACGGTTTCGCTATTTCACAATTTATAATTTCGAGAATGTTATATACACTAAGTTCCCTTCCCCGTCTAGAATTATCTTCATAAAGTTGTTTAACAATCTTCGTTGTAACTCACAAATAATCATATGACTAAAATGTGTTCTAAAATTCGTTTCAGACGGAGCGCGCGTCGCCTTGACAGCGGCATAGCCGTTACGCAAGTGAAAGATTGATCGGGTCGCAGACTGAAACAGTTACAACACAATTTGCTTTTGAAGAAAAAGATGGGAAAAGTATTTGGAACCGTTCCAAAACCGAATTCGACACACAATAGTTTTATTATCAAAAGTGAAATCGAAACAAATATTTTACCAACCGAAACAGAAACCGGATCATTATCTGAACATAATTGATACCTTAATGAACTCATCATGAAATCTGAAACGTGGGTTTAGTTCAAGAAGGGGGGAAACAATCGACTTATCCACCGTAAAATGGTAACTGCGATCCATTTACTTTAAAAAAAATTAAAGATAAAATTTGAAGACGTGTTAGAGAAAATATTTATTTTAATTACCTTTTTTTTCTTCAAGTAAACATTAATCGTATCCTAATCGAAAATGGGTGAAAATAGTTTGGCTGATTATACAAAGAATGGCTAAATTGTTCCTAAACACTAGTTAACATTAACTGTTGTTTAAAGGTGCGGATATGTAAATGGAATATAATTATTCAAATGGTGTGACAGTTTCTACACTTGTAGTGAACTAGCATTGAACTGTCCCTGTTTGTATTGTATTTTTCTTGAACCAGCATAGTTATTTCGATATATATTTAGGTAGCTGTAACACTTGTTGACTTTAACAGACTGCTAAACAGGACAAATATATTTTTGTTAAAATGCAAACATCAAATTTTCGTTTACCCAAAAGAATTTATGTAAAGAGCAATATTTCTCATATATACAAAGTCCGCCATTTCTTAGCAATGCATCACACATTGTATTTTCTTTGATCCATACATTTTAACAGAGATCTGACATACGATGCCAGATGATCTCAGGCGTGTATGTCTCAGATCTGACAAACTATTGTACGGAATGGTCCGGAAAAGCCATACAAGCATACATGACCTAGATCGTTCGTTCTGATCCTAATTTAAGTACCTTCGTACTCATAACAAGCTACAGAACGCTGCGAGCAATCATAATATAAACTCAATACACAATGAGCCCCATTGTTATATTCAAGGGAGATGTTTGATTTAACACTTAAACTTGGAACTGTTTCTGAAGAAAGCCTGGTGAAGTTATTTTTATTCATGATCATACAAAATGAATACAAAGGCCTTTCAGTTTTTTTTTCAAATAATTTCAACTAGTGACTTGAAGCAGCAAAATATGCTTATCTATTTACCTCCACATTAAAATACAACAAAAAATCTTCCTTGGCGCTATAGGTCACATTGGGCCTTGGCCTAACATCCGCGTACTCGTTCTAAATTCGGAATCTGAAGTGTTAAATCAAAATTCACTTCTCCCCATAGCTCGTCACACACAGTTTTTAACTGTTTTTGACGTAAATAAATAAATAAATAAATAAATCTTTCGCGGAACACACATTAATTCTTTCATGTGAAAGTAACATCAGACTGAGACATAACTATTACACTGTGCAATTAGTGTCACAGACAATGCTATACAGTAATACGGTAAAGCAACTCCAGTTAGCGTTAGTTCGTTTCCCGGTACGTTAACTACTGGTCATTAGTCCCTGATGGTGCTTATAACCCGGGATGTAGTGGAGTTCCGAGTTCCTTACGTGAAATTCATAAAGACTGACTGTGAGATTCGCCACCGGTAAATTCGACTTGCGGGGTTTTCTCTCTACAGGTATCTACTCCATTACGGCACCGCCGCAGCCATGACAAGCTACCGATGTGTGATCTCCCAATGTGTGGTGCATGTGTAAGTGTGTGTTTGTGTACGGGGAAGGAGGGTACTCTGGCTCATTTATTAGGATACTGCTCCGGCATTTGCCTAGTATTGACAGGAGAAACCATGGGAAACTACCCATTAAAGCAGCCGCCCGTCAAAATTCTCGTTCTTGGTAGGGCGATTCCGACCTAGCTTTATAGCAAGTGGCGAAAAACCGTCACCGTCGGACTCGAATGCTACGACCTATTAACGACGCAGCAAACGGAACACATCTAGTCACTGAGCCATCGCAGCCAATATATCTACTCAATCTCCGAACCAAACCTGTATTTTTGCTCAAATAATTCAAGAACTAATCGTAACGCAGCAGCATAACTCACTGGGAGTTTCAATTGCGACATACGTTAAAATTTCAAGTTTCCAGCGCCCGCCCGCGTCCGAATCCACGATCTTCCAGTCACAGGATCTATCGGTCTCCACGTTGCCGTAACGATCGTAGGTACCAAGTTTGGTGTCATAAATTTTATTTGAAATTTCTTAAACTAATAATAACCATTCTGATTATCACCAATAAAACTAAAGCTAGAGAATGCCTAATAGCTTGTGCATAAGGTAGGGGCAATCGCACTTGTCTTGCGAGGACTTCGGTCCTGAGCTAATGTGTGTCCATGCTCTCCCTCGCCTCTAAAACTCTCGTTGCAGCGGCGTCGCAACTGACAACCGCGTACAAACGCACAAGCGTCCGCCTCCGCGCCTGCCAGGCGGCGCACACATTGCTTCTAAAAGGTCAAACCTACAGCTCAACATTGAATAACACAGCCCGGTCCCATATTTTAGATGAAACACCCTTCTCAGAGGTACATTTCCCAAGTACCTTTCATTCATCGTAATTAAAAAAAAAACAAAAAAACTCCGCCTGCAAATCTTTACGGGCTTAGGTAATTGGAATTCGCGGTGTGGAAGCGATGTATTTTGTTCCTGGAAGTACTATTTCCTATTTTCACTACAGCAGATGTGGAGAATTCACTAAGAATCATCAAGTGTTTATTTCTAATGGATGTGGATGAGATAAGTGACTCTCACCATAACGAGTTCATTATGTCTTGAGCCTTACTTCCCGGGCGGATACAATGACAGCTCAGAAAATATTTCGTGCCAAAGGTCTTGAGCTCGAATCACACCATTGCCAGGGGGTTTGTGTATGTGTGTGCAATCACAAACTCTAAATTCCAACTTCAACTGTTCAAACCATTCCCCCTTTTGGATGTGGGTGGTAAAAAATAGTGAAGTGTGCACAGTCCGATCCGTATGTCGCACAATCTCGCTATTCTAAACGTACACGAACTAGCAGGCATTTCAGAGCTCTCTCAAAACCCTGCGTTTTAAAGTTCCGATCCGACCTCCTCATTCACTGAAAATTTAGGGGGGGCGGCTCATTTTCAAATCTGTTTGCGTTCGAATATATAACGCGTACATTAATTTATGTATTATATTTTTATTAACTGATTTTGTATATTACCTATTCAAATACGATAAAAACATAAAATAAATAAACATCATTCTGGTTTCGCCAGTGTGTACACAGTGCAAAGCAGAGTTCAGATCCATTCACTTACAACAATATTTGTACCAACTGCAGTGGTCCAAAGTTGAGTTTGCGCGAGATATCTGTGCACCCGAACGACCTTTATAACGGGAGTCCGTTAACTCTACAGAGTTCGGGCAAATGCGCTTTAACAATCGCGTTTTAACGGTCACCGTGTGCACAAACGTCTCGTGCAAACTCTACGTCATGTCGAGACCACCTACGCACGCACCCGGCCCTTCGATTAAGAGTTCGAAGTGAGTAGAAGATGGTTCGAGCCGTTTAATCAACGGCCAACAGGCATGTGAAGTGTGACGGATGTGGATGCTTTCGGAGGTCAAATTAATAGCATATACTTTTGAACCGGAGTCGGATTTCTAGACTTACCACAATACTGCGTGGTCTGTATTCCCTTAACTATGCTCTGTAAGTGATAAAATATTTTAATTGTCAATGTAGTAATATCCAGTTCATATTACACACACTAAAAACGCGAAATACGTGATCGGAAAATCGCTTTTCTTCACAAAACCACGTTAAAATTGTCTACTGAAAAATTGATGACTTCCGATTTATTAATTCTGTATTAAAGAGGAAATAACGCATCGAATGACGTTCCGACACCTAACATGAAAATTAATACTGAATTATAAACAAGAATCGTCAAAATAGTGACACAAAACTAGCCAAATTAGTTCGTTGCTTACACTTATTTCTCGCCAATATTTTAAATAATTCTTGTCGGTGGAAAATTTGGCTTGAAAATGAGAGAAAACGCCATGCGCACCCGGGAGGTCATTCTGACCCACTGTGCACCGCCTCTCGCGCGACCTCGCCTCACGGCGCGGGGCGACGCGGCAAACAGCTGAGGCTAACATTAACGCTGGATTCAATTGACACACTAATTAAACTCGGGACACGGGGACGAAGAGTTCCCGCTGGCACCGCCGCCCGCTTTCTTCCGTCGAAGCGCCGCGGCCCCTCCCCGTCCCACCCCCGCACGCGCCGCGCCGAGCTCCTGCCGCCCGGCTCAGGGTTTGACCTTTCGCCGGCCGGGCAGCGGCCGGATGGATCCGCCGCCTGCTCACCGAGCTGGTGAAGCCGCGAGTTGGTGGCTCGGGAGAGGGTTGATGACCGCGGTGGCGAACGTTAAGCGACAGAACGTTAAGGGACACTGAAAGAGAATCCGCGCGTATAGTAACGTACAGATTGAGAGCGCCTTGTGTCATCGACTCTGAGTCTTGCATCAGAACCAGACGGGAGTCCCTTTATCCAATATAACTGAATGATTCATCGTCATCTTATTAACTTTTCCTGAACAATGTTTTCATTTATGGAGCAGCAACCAATGTGTGATGTCATACTCTCTTCAATTCAGTAATAAAAAAAGGTTAGGATTATTAATGAAAATAATTGTCAATTTTTATGAAAAAGTGCTCATAGCTTCCGTTCAAACTTTGGAAAATATTGCTATGATAAAAAAGACGATATTTAATCTGAGAATGCTTATTTTTATGGAAAATAAGATATGGTAAAATTAAAAATAAATCCTTCGGCTATTAAATCATTTAAATATTAAAATTACATTATACCAGCGTGAATTCCATCGAGACCCGAGTAATTTGGATAGAAAGGAAAAATTGAAAAAATGCGACTTAAAAAACAAGTGATAAAAATATTTTAAAAGTTGCCAGAGAATGTGTTTCTAGTTTCCAATCATGTTTCTAGGAATCCATGTTCTTACAAATTAATATATCTTATGTTATCAGCAATGTATCAAGAAATTACAATTAGGGACTACCGCTCTTTGGAAACTCCATCGTTACCCTATTCTCCGACTTCAATTTAAAAATGTCTGACATAATTACATCACGCTTTAAGAAGGGCATAATCATATTTCCTTAAACTGAGAGTGTATCCTTCAGCATTTTCCCCACTCCAATAAATAAAATAAATAAAAATATAAATTAACAATTAATAAATCCTACACAAGTGAACAATCAAGGAAACGAAACATTATAATGGGAAACAAAGGAAAACAAAAATCTAAAGGTAATAATGCAGTGAAATAATCTGCCACATACACAGTGGCGGATCCAGGGGGGGGAGCAAAAAAAAGGCCTAGGATTTTCGTTTGTTACCTTACTTTAGATGGCACAATTGATTTAAATATTTATTATATTAAAATTGTGTAATTATTTAAATAATAATATTGTATAGCATCAAATATACACTACAAAAATAATACACAATATAATAAATATGTTTATGTTTTAACACAAATCTATGATGCATCAAAATTGTAAACGTTCGATTACTTTTGGCGTCTTCCTACAACTACTGTAATGAAGATAGAAAATTTTCCCTCAATGAAATCTATTCAAAACATCTTCAAATACATTTTTAGGTACATTTGTCAAAATATGAGTAGTTTTCAAGTAATTTTCAGTGAAATGTAGGCAATTTTTAAACAATGATTTCTCAAAACTGGCGGCACGTTCTTTTTCCTTAAAACATGCCATTGCGAAGGGCAAAAGATGCTTAAAAAATTTGATAGGTCCGACTTGAACTCCATTTTCCAATATTGCAAAAAACTACATTACAAAAGTACAAAACAGTTTTTTCCTTAATGTTCTAAACATTGGACCTTTAAATAAAGTCATATGCAATTTCTTAAAAAAAACAGTAGTTTCGGGTAATCTTGCATCAAATAAAAGTTACATTAAAAACAAGATTTTTCAAAAACCGTTCCAATTTTTTCTTTATTTTTTTCCTCGGATAGAGCAAAAGACAGTAAAAATGCCCAGATCACAGTTTCTCTGAATTCGTTGAATTTTCGAAAATTGTAAAAATTCGACAAAAGTTTGACAAAAGAATGTGCGAAGCATGTGCTGGTGTAGCCCCACTAGTTTCTTGCTCATACTTGTTAGTATGGGAACAGAAACTTAAAGAGGGATGCAAACAAATTGAAAAGAAAGAATCAGTATGTAAAATTATAAGGAAGCCAGAACGCGCGTAAGTATTAAATCTAGATACCACGGAGTTCAAATGCTCCAGTTCATTGCCAACGGGAAAGACTTTGGAGCCCACGCCACACATTCTGATTTTATTGACTTATTAAATACGGACAATTAATCGTTTGCCATATTCATTCTTCCTGTTCATTATAAATACATTTTTCAGTGAACAACTATTCTATATTAATCAATGAAAATGAAATTGACGGTTGACTTTACACTATTACTGTTATTCCAATAAGTCTTACATGACATGTAGTTTTATAGTAAACCTTTTTTGAGTGTTTCTCCTTAATGCACTGCTTTTGAATGTGATCTTTCCTAATTCATTATTTAATTAATTTAACCTTTTCTGTAATTATAATATGATGGGTCAAATCATCTACATTACTTCCCTCGCATCAAGAGCTTTAACCCACATTTGCATGTTTTAATGATTGTTGTATTATAAATTATTTACCCGGACAAAAATAAATATTTTATAGCATATATTATAATATGATAAATGGTTACATACACAAAGTGGTTTACGATTAAACAGAACGGAGGGGAGAAAACTTAACTAGTAAGTTGATCAATCCTCTCGACTTTCCCCTACATGAAACCATATTACACTAAGACTTAATTCCTATAAATATTTCCAAAATATATTCTGACAGTTTTCGACTGAATCCATCCGATTCGTTTTACCCACAGCCAAAGACGTGTCGATGTCAAATTCTAAAACATGTTTGTGAAAAATTACATCATATTTTCAAACAAATGCATCATAAAGAATATCAATGATTGTAAGCTTTCTAAAAAAATAACAACCTACAAAAAACAATTATCGATGGGCTTGTGAGTTCCCTCTTAGTATTGCTAGGGTTGAAGAATGCGAGGGGTGAAGCCTAGGAAGTTGGGCACTATCCAAGAGGTTTGAAGTGACAACTGAAGTTGCTTATGGGGGCTGGCAGTCGTCACGGGAGGGCGCACGGTTGTTGGGGGGACATGGGGGTGTGAGAGTCGGGGGAAGGCAGGGGGAGTGGAAAGAACGGAGGGGAACGGAGGAGAGCCACAGGGGCCGGAGTGCGAGGCGCGGGGCCTAGTTCGTCAGCGAGTGACGAGTTTGAGCGCGGGGCGACGGCGGCAGTGACGCGGGCAGCACTGGCGGCAAGGGCAACAAGAGCAGCGAGGCGGCGAGGTGGCGGGGAATCGGTTGTTGGGGCAGCGGGAGGCGACGGGACGGAGGCGGCAGTGAGGGCGGCTGGGAACGGCGGCAGTGATGACGAGGGGCAGAGGAGCGTGGTGGCGGGGATGAGAGCGTGGTGGCGGGGACAGAGCGTCGTGGCGGAGACGAGGGCGTGGTGACGGGGACGGGGGCGTGGTGGCGGGGACGGGGTCGTGGTGGCGGGAGCGGGGTCGTGGTGGCGTGGACGGGGGCGTGGTGCCGGGGACGGGGGCGTGGTGTAGGGGACGGGGGCGTGGTGTAGGGGACGGGGCGTGGTGGCGGGGCCGGTGGCGGGGCCGGTGGCGGGGCCGGTGGCGGGGCCGGTGGCGGGGCCGGTGGCGGGGCCGGTGGCGGGGCCGGGGGTGGGGCGCCAGTAACAGCAACGGCTGTGCAGGCGGCGCGGACGGCGAGGGCGGCGCGGGCGGCCCAGCGCGCGCTCCGCTCATCGACGTGCCCCCCACCGCCTGCCCTAATCTCCATGCCAAGACGTCTTTTTTTATGTTTGTGTCTCATTTTAGTAGCAAGTGAAGTCCTTAAAATACGTGTGCCTGTCCTTGGAGGACGCATTCACGCAGGTATAACCGACCAAACAGCGGCCTTCCCTGCCAGGAATAACAAGCTATTTGCACGAGCGACCTGGCCGTGCAATAACCAGCGGGCATCGCTTGGCGCGCAGGGGCGGCGCGCCGCCGCCGCCGCCGCCGCCGCCGCCCGCCGCCGCCGCCGCCGCCGCCACCGCCGCCGCCGCCGCCACCCCCGCCCCTGGCGCGCCTAAATCCTCCAGACGCCCACGCATCGCATCGCAACGCATCGCAACCCCCACAGTCAAAGCAAGCCGGGTATATTATTCAAAAAAATTTAATTATTTGAACAAATTTAATTATTGAATGCGTTCCTCAAACGCGTCACCCTTTTCGATTCTAAAAGTGAAACCGTCTTCAGTTCTATGGGGGTGAAAAAGTGCAAAAATTAAAGCATTCTATGTTGGACATGTCCACTAGATTCTTTTCTCATTTTTAAAAAAAATTCAGTCTGTCTATAAGACCTTAAGTCTTAAGAAATATACAATATTCTTTTATCAAAATTTGATCTTGAAACTATTTACAAGAAAGAAAATGTATTTAGTAATCATTGACTCCCGCATTTAATTGCATGAAGTCTTATTTTGTATGACAAAAAATAACTCGTGATGAAGTACAACAAAAAAATCACTTTCCGTACTGATGGCGGGTACTGCATTCGCTTTATATATATATACACACAAAATAAATGTCATACTTCCCAAATCTTGAATCTCACACTTACGACAATTTCATGCAAATAGCATATGTGAGAAAGCGCACTGGACACTTCCCCGTTCGCTTTCCTCTCGTTTCACTCTTCCCTTCGTGCTAGTCGCTAACGATCACGAACATGGCGGTCGAGTGAAGAAAACGAGGGGTAGGTTGTGCTCTCGTAAGCAGTCACCGAATTCCTGGACACACGTTAACACCCACATCGGCCTCGCCACCAGGAAATAGCATTGGCGCCGTTCCTACCGCACACGCGAAGCCGCCCAGCGCCGCTCGCTCACCTGCCTCGGCCGCCGCCTCGCAGCGCCGCGCCGTCCTCGCGTCTTTCCGCAGCCACCCCCTTCGTCTTTTCACGCCCTCCCGCGCGCCTCACTCGTTGCGCCTTTGCTTTGCCTTCCCCAGTCGAGACGACTCACGGCAGCGGGCTGGGGCACGCCGTCCCCTTCTGGGAATCAATAGAGGTTTAAATCCCGTCACTGCATGTCCAATTAATTGGAGTGGGGGCAGAGAATTCCCTCACTGCATTATCTTCTTATTCTTTTTATTGTTATTACAAATATTATATTATCATTATCTTTTCATTTGTCATCCTCCATTGAGCTGAAACACTGGTTTAGAGAAAAATAAAGAATAATAGTATAAATACATAAATTAGATAAATAATAATTTTGTTTTGCTTTTCTCTCCCTCAGCCAAACTATTGGATCAGAGATCCTGACCTTTTGCTTTGCCTGCTGTAACCACTACTTTCTCCAAAACCTTCAATGCCGCCTCTTAATTTTCCTACCATTATTTCACCATAAACATGGAAATATGATGAATCAGAGGCTAACAGGCCACGCACTATTATCCAAATCATTATTCTTCTCAATATCACTATCAAATTTGCGAAGGAGTATTTAAACGGACAACAAATATTCTGACAAAAATAATCAAATAAATATGTGCACGACTACAAAATCATGAAGTTGGCTTCAATAACATGGATTTTTTAATAGGAGTATGCATTCAAACACGCAACTGATAGCAGACCCAAACGATTACCGAAAACTAAATACAATCTTAAAAGGCTTAAAATAACCGCCACAATCACCTGAAGACGAGATAATCAATCATAAGAGAGACTTTAATCATCTCTACTACGAAATGCAAAGTAAACCAGAAAGGAACCTTGAAACAGAGAAAACATATACACGGAAGTCAAAAAATGTTCTCTCTTACAGAAAGCGGAAAACGCAATAAGTTATTATTCGGTACCAAATGCAATAGTAAACGCACCATTTCATGCAATACTCACGATGTTTCATAACAAGAACTTATAAAATAAAGCTTTCCAAATTTCATTCGGAAATTCATCATTCCAAAATGCAAATTTCCCAAAGATGTCATAAGGCCTTTCTAAATTACTGTCAGTTAAAAAATAAAGAGTAGAAATCACTCCTTAAATGCAACAATATAACTAAACTAGAGGTGCTACAGAATGACACAGACCTCCCGTACTAGTTTTCTATTTCTTTGGGTGTGGGCTAGATATTCGCAATTACCACATACTTGTGCCAGCTGCCATCTATAGCCGCCCAAATAAATTGTTTTGACATTTTCTTTATTTTTCGGTTTCCTAATGATGCAACGGAAATATTAATTTTAGAATATTAAAGAACAGCAAAACCTCCTCCTCAAAAGGCAATTTTTCTTTGAAAGGTGTGTAGCCGTTTTTAAGAAAATGGCCTTTAAGAGCAACTAAAAATACGAAATTTGAAGCTCTTTTTCACAGAAAATTGTGTTTTCGAAACACTTCATTTGAAATTATTTGAAGCACATCAACTCACAAATAAAATTGTGTTTACAAATTGCTGGTAATGTGCAAATTAACGGTGTGAGAGAGAGAAAAAATAGATTTGTGTAATTCTGAAAAACGAAAAAATACCTCAAAATAAACTTTTACGTCATACTAAAGAGTTCAATTAGCACTATCCGTTCGAAAAATTTGGAGCCATTTATGAGAAAATGGCGTTTGAGCGTTTCTAAAAATGTGAATTTTGAGCTAGTTTTTCACAGATTTTGGTAATTTTTGAAAAAGCAAAAGAATAGAGCAATATGGCGTTTATGTCATCTCACAGAGTACATTTAGCACTATTCCTACCAAAAGTTAAAAAAAATTGGAGACGTTTTTGAGAAATCTTGTTTTTGTAATTCTATAAAATTGCACACACTGCACGTAATATTGCGCGGAATATTGCCAGAAAACTACTAAAATTTTCAAAAATGTACAGAACCTTAATGAAAGAACTC
Organism: Acheta domesticus; assembly: GCA_031308135.1. Taxonomy (NCBI): domain Eukaryota; kingdom Metazoa; phylum Arthropoda; class Insecta; order Orthoptera; family Gryllidae; genus Acheta; species Acheta domesticus. The sequence goes on from JAHLJT010008446.1 coordinate 192,756,087, forward strand.
ACTTTGGGTAACAAATTTTATTAGGAGGAAAAATCTCTATCTTCAATTTGTAATTGTAGGATGACGCCGACAAAATTTCAAACTTTTGCAATTTTCAAAAATTTAGAGTTAACCGTGAAAATGGAAACCTACGCCACCTTTATAAGTTTATTTTACTCTATCCTTACAAGAAATTTAAGGAAAAAATTTGGAGCGTTTTTGAGAAAATTTTGGAAATGTTCGGGGGGCTTCACGTAAAGTACCCCAAAATTTTGAAGAAAGTTTATCAAAATCGCGGTGCCTTGAGTGGAACCAGATCAACAGGGATCCATTTTGGAAGAAATCGTACGAATGGTTTCGGAGCTATGGTTGTTCCTAGAATGACGGACTGACGAACGGACGGACGTTTTGAAAAGAACCACTTTTTTGGTATCAGGGGACCCAAAACATGTATTTCCGTTGAAATCTCGAAATCGATTTTCCGCAGCATTACATAAGTTTCCCTATACTACATATATTACTAAGAACATACGTACGTATACGGGAAAGTAAAAACAATGTAAAGTAGATAATTTTGAGGTTTTACGGACGAGTTTAACTTTTATACTTACATAATAAGGTTTCTAAAAATCATGACTTTTTAAAATATTTTTTTTATTTAAATCTGGTAATGAGATGATTTGTTAAATCATATTTAAATCCATAACAAGGTATATTTTAAGTCTTGGTTAGTTTTAATCGTTCCAATGTATTATTCTACTTATGTGTTCACCTTTTATTGATACATGTTTCAGGATGCACTTATTCTATTTAGGGGCCATCCAGAAATTACGTAACGCAAATTTCGAGTATTTTCAATACCCCCCCTTGTAACGCACTTCCCTACCTCAATGTAACGCGATATAACGCTGTCGCAGACTCCTTGCCACCCCTTTAGCGTTATGTAATTTATGGATGACCCCTTAGTTATTTTAATTATTTTTATTAATCTACTTTTAAAACATTAATTGCACAGCTTGAATTTCTCGTTCTTACGTGTTTTTAAAGATAATCAGTAATTGTTGGGTATAATGTATTCGATTGTTCTTGAATTTGTTCATTACATAACTAAACACAAAAACTAATATTTATATTTCACAAAGTTGTAATTATTAAATGTAGTGATGTTTAGATGAAAAGACAAAACTGGTGTTTCCCCGAAGCCCTCAAACGCAACGATGAGGTCTCCAGCTTTCTACGCTGACAACCTGTGTCGCTTTCTATGAATCATTGCATTTAAGGTTTCAAAAACGAATGATTAAAAAATAAAAAAATCCGATTTATCATTCATAAAAGAAGGTGCATTTGTAATTTGTTTTAATTCTCGGAGTTTTGAGAATCGCTAGACAACATCTTGACTTCATTAGGCTTTATGTTTCGACTGTGAATATCTTGTAATTACGTGATCTTGCACGAAAATTGCGTTTCACATGTCTGGAGTTATGAGAAAGAATTTTCAGAAACTATACTTAAGAAAGGCTACATACTATTTTTTTAAATAGTTATATTTTTAAATCATTCGTTTAGATAGCCGTAGATAATACATTTGACGATTGAAAGGTCCCTTAATGCCAGTACAAAATTGTTTTAAAATTCCGCTCTGATACATTTTGATTTTGTAACTTTTATATACTTAAATAAATTAGATGCCAGCCATAGTACTAGATAATCGTAAAGGTACCTCTATGCAATATTCCGACCAACACGACATTTGTGTGAATAAATTGCTGGTTCCCCTGGTCTGTTCAGACGCTGGAACTGTCCAGTCAGTAGTGGGTTGCACGGAAGGGCACCGGACACCAACGGACATATGACATTAGAAAAGGCGTGCCATTAGCACATCATATCTGATGCGGACGTGCGCCTCTGCCAACTAGGCTGCTACGCGCTGCCAAACGCAACTCAACGAGCTGCCAGAGGCGGCGCGACGGCGACGGCGACGGCGACGGCGACGGCGACGGGAGAGGCGGACGAGGCGGAGATAGAGGAGGCGGCGACGGGGAGGCAGCGCGGAGAGCGGCGCAGGCGGCAGATTAGGCGTAGGAGGGCGCTCAGCATGCGGGAATGGAGACGAAAAAAGGCGCTGCGAAGGAAGAGAACGTACAGAGTGATGATTAGTAAAGTTGGTGATAACAGAACACGGGTTAACTGTTGGGGGATGGAATATATCTGGATGATATCGTCAAGCTAAGAAAGCTGAAAATGACATTTGGAATGAAACGAAGCATTAACATAGTACTGAGAAAAGAGAGAAAAGCGCGGTGAAAAATAGAAGTTAAAGCCGATGCAGATGCGGGGATGATAGCAACCGCACCGGTCGAATAAAGGTGTGTGAAAGAGAAGAGTCAAGGTGGAAGGGAGATTACGAAGATGTTTTAAGAGCAAATAGAATGTGAATTAGTTGGGACGACGAAAGGGTAATGAACTCACTGATGCATTAGGGAAAGGGGATGATTTCAATTTCATTGATTAGAAAGCAGCAGAGACGGACATGATAGGTATAATACGTTCATAGTTTAGATCTATACCTCTTTGCCTCAGACCATCACACACACACGAAGTACATGACAGAGACTGAAGAAATTTTCCAAGATTAATGTTTCCAGGCTATTTGTCATAATTACTCTTAACTCGTACTCCTTGCACGTAAGAACTAACATTACAAAATGTTCTGAGAGTCAAGGACCTACTGGTGAGTAATATCATTGGACTAGTATGTGACGCGGAGATTGCTACAGCCTACCGCAGAAATAGTGGATTCGAAAGTTTGCATCTCAAAGCAGCAAAACAACCAGTTATGTACATTCCCTGGAATTGCAGAATTTGTAATAATGGGATTAAAGAAATACAAAATGGTCGAATACACAAGAAAATTATGTCACATCAAAATTCTGAAAAGCACTGGCAAACCAATGTTACCAAATTGACACAAATGTTCGAGAGGTAATTAACTTCGAAATAACATGTACGTTACTGTCATCGATCAAGACAAATGAAACAACTTAAATTGAACACAATTACACATTTCAACGGAGACGATGTGAAAAATTTGCAGGCATTATAGTGTCTGCTAAAATCCACCTTCCAGTTGTTTCCTTTCTTAATGAGGGAAAACCGTGTCACTCATTCTCAATGAATATCGTCAATGTTTCTCATAAATCTTCAGCAATAAAATGTCAATATCTCCGAATAAAAAAGTTACTTTTCACATCTACAAAAGCAGTAAAGGAGTCGGTCACATATTCAAAACTTTATTTCCCTTACTTTGTCACTTATGAACTTTTACATACACTTACGTCGGGAAAGCTTGTATACCAATTGAAAATTGTTCTTGATTGTCAGTGTATGTTTCCCAATAATAAAAAAACCGTATCCAAACCGCATCCGTTTTTTATTATTGGGAAACGTACGTCAGGAGTTCCGTCGCACTGCTTATCTGCCATTGTAAGGAGATATTCGTTTCTTTTCCATTATTTGGTATAACATTGTCATATGTAATGTACACAAAAGAAAAACTCTCCACACTTGGCAATTAGATGCATTTTAACTACTAGTTATTTGGGGTCCAAAGAAAACATACTTCACTGAAGGCTGAGAAGTCTGTAACTCATTTATGAGTAAAATATCCATCCACAAAAAGAAGACGGGCGAGACTTACAAGACAAAAGCATGCACCACTGACAGACACTGACACCAAATTTCATTCACGCGTACAGGCACGATCAGGAAAGACCATGCAAACGCAGATTTCGCAGCATTTTCACGCATTTCTGAAACTATTGTAATTCAAAAGAATCGAAACTGAGGGATATGGTTACAATGGTTTTGAAATGGAAAAAAATGAATATAGATACCTTGCATATTTTCATGAAGTAGACAATAGTACAAACAAAATGAAACTTCAGAAAAAATCTAATCGCCAATTAGGGGAACCACCTTCATTAAATTTGGCGCGTAATTAATTAACACAAAAATATGCAATAACAGTACTAAGTGTGAATGTGGAACATTTGATGCGTCAGGCGTTGTGTAATCTCCACTTCGAATTAATGTTATTTCTGCTCGGAAGATATTGTGAAAAAAAGAAAGGAATGATTGAGATGCACACGTGCTGAGAACTGTTAACAGTCCTTTTAGTAATAAAGGCTTTCTGAGACGTTTTGAAGTTAACAAAAATCTTAGACATTGCGCACTAATGTGTTCGAAGCCATTTAATAAAACGTCTCTTGTGACGCTGACACTTAATAGAGAAATCGTTACATTATCTTCCCAACTCGAAGTGTCATGGGAAAAGGGTGATGCTTTTCTAACTACCGAATGATCACAGAACTGCTTTCAAGACATAAGACTGCAGTTAACAACAACGTGGCCGAAAATACTGAAAGCTCTCGGGTGTGGCGGGGTTAACGAACATCCACTGGAAAAATGAGAGCCTTTCTGCCTTACAGGCCGCGAGTGACGAACGCGGCCATTCGAAAATTCAGACACATCATCTATCGGAAAAGTAAATTCGTCCTGACGGCTTCGAGTATTTTTGGCCAGCGACGTCTATTAAAATTGTTGATTAGCTAGCATACGTCCTTTTCAGCGCGCTCTTCGTCTCCCGAAAAATGCCAGCGCCCCGAACGGGTACATGACTGCCCGCGACAACAAACAAATAGCGTTGATGGCACGAGATCAACTGACAAACAAGACACTAGATGTCACAGATCTCCTTGATATACGTCACATCCGGTCACGGAGAGGCGGGCGTGAGTGACTCGAAGACTGGAAGAAGAGGGTGTTGGGATGACATGGGGTGCGAGAAGGGAAGTCAGAGGGGTGGGGTGAGAGATGCGGGGGGACGGGGGAGGAGGCAGAAGAAGAAGAAGCGGTAGAGGAACGTCGCGGAGGGGAATGAACTCGGCAACAATCTCGCACGCATACTATTTTAAAACTTGGAATGGTTAAAAGGCGGGCGCGACAGCCGGCATATATCCCGAGATATTACGAAAGTCACAAGCTATGAAGAAATAGTTGGGTGTAAACAAATTAAAGAGGAGAAGAAACAAAGGTGGGCGTGTGGTAACTCGTGACTACCACGTGGAGCGAACAGGGCGAAGACACCGGTCAACACCCTGGTCTTCCGCGCACTCCTCACCGAGCGTAAACCGCTCTCACCGCCATTACAGTCATTCACATCGCTCTCGTTTCTCAAGCAATCCAGTTCTTTGGTGATATATTTTATACACTACGTAACAAGGATCAATATGACCGACGACATTAGCTTTCGATATACACCAACAAACTTACTCATAAATACTCTAAAGATCATACACGAAGACATTTCCATTTGTTTTTGTTTTTTAATTTTTAATGTCACTACAAAAATAAGACTATCATTCTGCAATAAAAATTAATCTACTTGATGAAACACAATTTAAAATGTTTTGCGCTCTCTACTTTACATTAGAACTTTCGGGAAGTTAACTTTGAAAAAAAAAAAATTAAAAATACATTTAATCGGTACGTTAATTTAGAAAAAATAGAATAAGCATAAACAAAAGAATTTTTTGTTAATAAACATCACTTTCATTGAGCAATGGAACACTACAAGATTAATTTTATTTTAGTGACATTTTCATTATTGGAGATCGAAATCATATGGCATAACGCCAAACAAATCACGCGATCCATCTATGGTAGGAAAAAAACTATTTTTGCGCACTAGACAAGCACTAGCATTAACAAATCTACATGATTACTGAAAAACAAACAAGCTCTCAGGAGGCGAATGAAATGCATTAATTTAGGATTCATTTTCTACCAATTTTTCCCTTGGCTTGAGCTGGAACGTTGTTTCAATATGTAAGAGCGTGTTCTTGAAGGGTAATGCAAATGTTAGGAAACACAGTGTAGCAATGACCTGGTTTCCTGTACAACACCTGAAACCTAACAATACGACCGTGCACTGTGTCCACAACATTCGAAAAGCGGTCGTAGCCCGAGCGTGTATGCCGGCGTCATTCGTTTTGCAAACGCGAGCGATTCATAAGCATCCATTTTCCGGCTCAACCAAATGTTGGATTTGTCGACTAGCCACAAGGGGTTCCCAACCTGGAAACATTTGAAACAGGTCCTCCGAATAAAGATTTATAAAACTGTCATTACACTAAATGTCAAAATTCCAGCCGAAATTACATTAAGAGTTGTTATGTGTTTATCGGCTTGATTCGTCAGACGGATGCCTAGCCTAATTCCAGCATTGAAATTAGAGTATATGTCCAAATTTAAATTTTAGTCAATACAACATTTGTAAAGAAACTCTTACTTTTATAAATCTAAAGTTTAGAACTCCTAAAGGGACCAATATATCAGTAGTGCCCGAATCAGTTTTATCTGATCCAACGGACACGAGCGCCTCTAAAGAGAAATTTAATCACTTACGAAATCTGTCAGGTCCTGATTTTCTGCAGGGTAACAGGATCAGGATCGTGGTGAGTGAATTCTGAGCAACGTTTTGTGGAAAATTACGCAGTAAATGTCATAATCAACCGTTTTGGGGAAGATAGGCGAACTCTGCCCTAAGACGATTGTTTATAATCACCTTTCCAAAACTGTTTGTAAAATGTAATGCTACAACAGCACTTACTTTTTCAAATTATTAACGGTGACGAGAAATTATATTGCATCTGATGTCCTACTACCACTTCAGCCATCACTCAAAACGATATAACTTAAAATTACAAGAAAATTACTAATATTTTGATAAAACATGTACATGAAATAATTTACCGAGTTAATACTAAAGAATACACTGCATTAATCAACAAATCTCGAGCATCAATACTAAAGTGGCAAAACAGGTTCGAAAAATTAAACTTTTGCAATTTTTTAAATTCCCGTGGTTTACTGAAAATCGGACACCTGTCATGCCAACTTGTTATATTCGAGCACAAAGTTAAAGAAGAAAATTGTAGCCATTTCTGAGAAAATGTTACCTCGTTTACTTTTAAAAAAAATTGTCACGTTTTCTGTCAAAATTATCAAAAACTATTCATTTCTTGAAAAGAAAAAAGTATACAGGATAATATTTGCAAGCCTAATTTAAACAATAGATTAGAGCGAAATAAACATTTTAAAAATGCCCTAAAACGTTCTGAGCCTTCTCTGAGTGGATTATGTTTAGGATCACGAAAACGTAGATTTATGAATATTCAGCATTCACATCATTTCTCCTCAACTCTATTTTATAATATATCGTGTTGTGTGCATTTTTTCCCTACATGCCGAGAAAAGTTTTAAGATCTGAAATGGGTGAGAACGGCTTCGTAAATACTTAACAATAAAATCAGTAACGCTAGTTATATTTTGGTGGGAAATTTCAATTTTTAAGTCGTTTAAACGCTAAACAAAATATTTTTTTTTTATTTCAAAAACTTTTAGAGGACCTACCAAATAAATATATTTCTTGTACTTGCACTTCAAGTATTTATACGATTTTTGGAAAGAAAGAAAATTAATTTTTTAAGAAAATTTTGGGGTCCAATAAATACCATGATAGCGTCCAAAACACACTCACCAGCAGCTACACTACACGTCGACTTTTGCAAAAGTCCGAGGGAATGGCTGACACCGTTGTTCTGAACCACAGCAGTAAGCGGACACACTACGGCGCGAACGGGTGGATCAGCTCTCGTTCCTTATTTATTTATTATTTATTTAGTCAAAAAAACAGTTAAAAACTGTATATGACGTGTGGGGAAAGAAATTTATCTGCGCACATTTTCTTGAGGGCCAGAATTTTATTTGCTCCCATTTGCTCCCATTTTCTCACACAATGAAAGTTAAAAGCGATACTACGCCAAATTTAACCTAGTTTTCATATCGACGAATCACTAAATCTACATAAAACTACTCATTTTCAAGTTAAAACAATGGACAATAAAGAACGTTAGTTCACAGATCATCATTGCCATAATAAATGGCACCGCGGGCCGCCATGGCGCGCCAGTTGGACAACCCTGTTCTATATGATAGTCAATCGACTATTAAACTATTCAACCTCTTGCCGGCATAAGTAAACGTTTTTAAAATTAAAAAAAATATATCGAATTTGTAGCAATCAGAAATGTATTTTAATCGCATATGGTTGTGCTAACCAGCTACATCTATTGGGTTTCATTTTCGTATTAGATAAGATTCATGTTTGTACTTATACTAAAATACAGTAAACCCTCATTAACACGAATTCCAAGGGACCAAAATAATCGGAGTTCGTGTTATATAACTTCGTGCTATCCGAGTATTATCAATGTCCGTATTACCGTAATCCCTTCCCGGGACCGACGATTTGTTCGTGTTATGGCGAAATTCGTGTTAAGCGAGTTCGTGCTAAGGAGGGTTTACTGTATTAATATTCAAGTGATATCAAAGTAAACTGTAAACTCATTTGAAATACAACAAATCTTACAGACAGGTTGCTTTTTTTAAATGACATATGACGTCATACATATAGTTTTGCAGGCTGGGAGATCCGAGTTAAAGTTACTAATGTTCCATTATATTAACTTAGAATAATAGGGTGAACAAAAATGTGTAGACATATGCTCTGGACAATTTTTAGAAATAATTGTGTATAACTATTAATGTAAAAAAGATTTCTGCTTAAAATACACCTTCCGTTTAATTTAAATGTCGAAGATCGTGTATTTACTTTAATGTAGATTGAAATTTCAAAAAACTGTTTCTACTAATAAATACGATGAAGATTAAAAAAAGATAAAGTAACTGATATTCAAGTACAAGGGGTTGGGGCACAAGTCATGGGAACTTTTTTTTTTTTTTAAGATACTAGTCCGGTTCGAAAATGTGACATATACAGATGAAAGGACAAGGTGTTAACTACATGTGTGGACAAAGAATAGTATTGAAATATCGTAACACACTAATTTATTACGCCAGTATGCAGGACAATATGGCCTTCACTGTGCAAAGAATGACAACACATTACATATAAAGTTGACATGACAAATCTGGGCCTAAAGACTCTCAAAGTAGTCCCCTGCTACTGTCACCACACGCTGCTAACGATGTGGGAGGCGCTGAATGCCATGAGCCTCAGCATTTGCCGCACCATATGTGAATTGGGTCACCTGTCGGCGCACAGCATTAGCAATGTCCTCTCGTGTTGCAAATCGCCTACCACGTAGTGGTTCCTTAATCTTGCGAATGAGATCAATGTCACAGGGCGAAATGTCGGGAGAGTACGATAGATTCTCCAATTCTTCCCATCCCCCAGGTTGACGTAGCTGTCCTACACACTCTGCTTTATGTGGTTTTGCATTGTCGTGCAGGATTATTGCCCTGTCCACAATATTCGGACGATTCTCCCAAACGCCACGTTGTACCTGTCCCACCAGGAAGTCCCTGTAGTACTGTGCGGTTACTATTCTGCCATGAGGAACAAAGTGGCAAACAATGACAACCCTGACGTCATACGCGACGATCACCATCAATTGGACTGAGATACGATTCTGACGGAACTTCTGCCTCTTTGGTGATTCAGCATGTCGCCACTCCTCTGAATGACATTTCAGTTCTGGTTCGTATCCCCTGTCCCAAAATTCATCGATGGCGATTATTCGTGATAAAACTGATAGCCGTCCTGTTGCCAGCGTGCAAGGTGGTCGGAGCAAATTGCATAGCGCACCCACCTTTGAACTTCCGTCAGTGCGTGCGGTATCCACCGCGATGCGATTTTTTCGTAGGTGCAGCTCATTACGCAATATCCTGTGGACGGTGCGTTTCTCGATGCCACTTGCCCTCTCTAACTCCAGTTCTCGATGACGGCACGTGCCATGTCGGTCCGCACATTGACAGGTCGTCCCGAACGTTGCTCATCACTGGTTGACATACGTCCTTGCTCAAACTTCCTACCCACCGTGCTACTGTACGGTATGGGAGGGCATTATTCCCAAGGGCTTCCACTAATTCACTGTGACATTCCATCGCATTTCTCCCTGGGAGAACGGCTATTTTGATGTAATCGCACTGCTCATCACGGGTTACTTCTATCTCACACGACACTCAGCAACTGACTGATTTCACAGTCCTCGCTGCGCTACTACCAGTTATCACAGAGCCATCCGTTGTTCTGCATACACACTATGCCTGCAGAACTTCCACACGACACATATACTTTTGTGATCCGTTACCTATCTACAAGAAAAAAATAGTTGCCATGACTTATGCCACAATCCTCGTATTTATTAACAACATTTTCGAGTTTTTAATTTTATTTCGCTTTTTAAATTTTGGTTAAAATTCGCTCGCCCTTATGAATGTTAACCTAGGCAGCTGCCTTTTTTTTTGTCTTTGCGCCAAATAAGCCTCTGTGTATATGAAATACTCCTGGCAAAAGTTCAGAGATATTCATATTTTCACATTGGGAAATACCAAGCATATTCTCTGAGGTTCCATTTTCTGCTTATCAGTAATTTCACTCAGAGTCTTCCGATTCACAAGACCTCGCATATGAATAAACGTTGTATACATCGGCTGAAAGCCATCTAGCAGTCTATGTCTGATTCACATTGTCCTCTTCAGAATTTAACTTCAGCATCGCTGGTGGGCTCTTTGTTCTCTTCCTTCAATGTTACTTTCTTTTGTGGCTTTTTATTGAGCTGTACTACACAAGAACTTCTAATTATTTAGTGTACAGAACTTTCTATTACACGAGAGCGAATATTTGATGTAATTAAATTTTTCCACACACGCTCGTTGCTACATTTATTCCTATTTTCCTCTAGAAAAAAAACGGGGGGGGGAGCCCTACGCTTTGAAGCTCCCGAAAGATTGTACTTCACCATTTCCTCTAGAAAGATTGTACTTCACCACTCCTAGTTTTTTAAAACATGTTTGGTATTAAATAAATAAACGATTAAAATGGTCTGCATACTCCTTTAAATGTTGATATTTATGAAACACTTTGATTTTTTTTTTGCTTAATTCGCAAAATAACTCGGTATCATATAACATCTTAGTATTATCATTAATAAATTTTCTCAATTTAACACCCAGTCCAGTAACACCAATTTAACACTCAGTCAAATATTTATTGAAACGAAAACACGCAAAGGCAGAATTTTGAATTAATTGAACTAATTTGTACAAATAGTGGGATTGAAGAGATGAGGTTCAAAACCGAAGTCGAAATGCGAGGCGCCAGCTGTCGGCCAGCCAGTGCAGTGGCGGCAGCGAAGGCCTCACCTTGGCAGGAGCAGCGCTCGTGGCGGCGGCGCGGAGAGCGAGGCGCGGGCGCGGGCAGGCTAGCAGCCGAAGCGCTGGCTCATCGCCGCAGCCGCTGCCGCTGCTGGGGCTGCAGGCGAGGAGCGGGCCCTGCAACACAAGCCCACGTCACCAATTCATCGCTCATCACATGCGCATTCATCCGTTGTACGTTATGCGAGAAAACCGCCCGACTTCCCCTATGTTGTTTTCAGTCTTACCTCAGTTGAGAAATACATAGGAATGTTTACATTAAAAAATTCAATTCTACGATCGGCATGGGTATCTTTCGAAACTGACCTACTCTAATGATTCTAAATGGATTGAACACTGATAGGTCGGTCCGCACCAACTTCCAAGTTCTGTAGTGACAAGAATTGGCATTAGGACCTATCACATTTTTATGCCTTTTATCTTCTTTAAGTGCTACAATCTCTACGTTTCTACGGAGAAAATATCGATACAATGCGTGTACTTAAGTACATTTTTTTTCGAAGACACATCAAAAATGTCATTCATTTTCATTTTTGTACACATTTTTTCTTCTTTCATTATTTGATCAAGTAAAATCATAAAGATGGACTTTACAATATAGGCGTCCAGTGAGGGATAGAGCTAACCCACAAAATTCAAAACCTCAATTTATTGAAACATTCAATGGGTTTATAACGAATACTTTCATAAATCAATAGTTTGAATTTTTTGTGTTAGCTCCTTCTCTCATTGGACGCCTCAATTGAAAATCTCGTTTTCATTTTTAACATTTTACACCATTCTTGGGCAGAAACAAAAGTGAATTTTCAAAACATTTTCCCGGATACCACTTTATTTTAATTAATAAAATATTTTAGATTAATAATGTTCTTTTACTTCATTTTTGAGGATGGATCTCGACTCAAAATAATCACATGAGGCCAAATCTTGGGAGGTAAAGAGCAACAATAGCGCCGTGGTGTAGACGCCATCTTTTGTAGTGATTCAGAATGCCCTGATGGCAGAGCGATCCGTCAGAGACATCATGTGTCCTTGCGTGTTAACCCTAATGAGACAGCATCCTGGCACAGTCAACATGAAAGCTCTCGCCATTACACAGCTGTGTCTACGGGCTGTATCTTTCGTGCGGAAGAACTCCCATGGCAACGCTGATCCTTTCGCACATGACGGATAACTCGACCCCAACTTCAATTCACCGCTGATCTATCAGTTCTCGAGGCTCGAAAGCAACCCCTTTACGCAAATTTCCTTTATGATGGACTACGACCGTGACTCCCTTTCACATCGAAATGGTGTATGAGGGCCCGAGGGTATGCCATATCTCACCGACACCATTTTTACACTTCCTATACTATTTATTAATCACTTATGACTAGGGAACAGATTGTCATGTAAATACATATTTTTTCAGGAACAAGATCCAATTTCATTCATTCAATCTTTTTTTTTTTTTTTTTGAGTTTACAAGAGATTTTGAATGAATTGGAATAATCTTTATTTTACATATTTTAGTGTGATTGCATATTTGTATATATTTTACTCAAAAGTACATATTTCGTCACATATTATTATACTGAAACTTTTGAAATGGAACATTTCAAGCGCGAGTTTGCAATATTTGTAACTGGAATCATCTTTCTTTGAAAGCAATGTAACGCTACTGCGCTTCTATGATCTGCAAACCTTCGCTGTGAATTCTCAAACATATATTCCACCCGGGTCCTTGGAATCAAGGATGAGTGGGGCAGAAGAAATTTCGACCATGTTCTTTTTCTCATGTTTCTTAAAGCCATTGCATAACTTGATAGAAAACTAACAAATAGATTTTAGAGGTGAGTCTTATGCGCATGGTGGGGGGGGCCCTTTATCCCTTCTTCCCCTCCGGGATCTATCGCTGGCTACACGGTCCTACTATTCATTCCCTTGAGCACCGGCTACTCGTAAACACTGAACATACGACGAACTTTTTTTTATAATTCGAATAAAACTTATATGTGTTGAAAACTACTGTACAATTACTTCTGTAGAAGTAGAAGTTCCTTTCAGCCGCTCCGGATCCGTGTTAAGGTCTCTTCGACAACGTTCTTTACTCGGAAAATGCTCGTGCACAGGAATATTAAATAGTATAATGAATTCTTATTTTACATATTTCCTATTTATTCTTACATATCCCACTCCTGACAACTTTTTGCGGATTCGATGGTGTGACGGTTAGCGTGCCGGACTGTCATACCCAAGTTCGCGGGTTCAAACCGGATCGAAGCCGTGGATTTTTAAGGGCGAAAAAATCCTTCGTACGCCTTCCGCGGAGGGGAAGTAAAGCCGGCTGGCCCATGTTAGTAGATTTACTTGCATGTAAAAGATCCTCAAGCCTAAATGACGCCTCTGAGCTAATTCAAATCGCCTGTTTCGTCGCCCGAGATACCTTCTTTCTCCGCTAGGTGGTGAAAGGAGCGTAGTAGAAATTTGCGTGGTCAGACGGAAGAGCGGGCCTGATGGTCCGAGTCTCGCCACGTAAAATAAGGCATTAACTAACTAACTAACATATTTTGGGAAAAATGAATAAATATATATGTACATATTTTTCTTTTTTTAATACAATAAATTCCGTTCCCTACTTATGGCAATTGAATCGTTTGACCTTTTAACAAAGGCCTGACCATGGTACTGAATTAGGACCCCCTCCTTAGGGCAGCCTCGGGCACACGAATTGTGAACGGTACCATAAGTAATACGGGAAGAAGAGACGCAGAGGGAGTGTTGCCATCGCCTGCTCAATGTGACGCGCTTGTCTCAAACTATTCTTCTATTCTTAAAGAATACTTGCATATTGTTTTCGTATTTCTATTTAGCAGGTAGTGTGCGACAGAGGATTAACCTTTCAAGTCAACATAAACTTTCTCCCTTTTCTTCCGGCATCGTTTGCAGGATTTTTTAGTATATGTTCTATCAGTTAGTTCTCGGAACAGTGAACGCTCCGCGAATCGAAATAGAAGTGCTCCGAAGTGGTGGCGTTGGGATTTTTGAGCGGCGTGGCGGGGAGCTTTCACAGGGGAAACAGATTTTGTGAAAGAGGGAGGGAAGGGAGTCACGCTGGCAACCGGCTGTTTGCCTTACCTCGGTGCCTCGAATCCAGTTCATTGGACAGACTTATTTAAACACTTTTAGATTTATTTCATATTCTTGTAGGTGCTTCAAGTTTGTCGTTTTAAAAACAACAAATGAAACAAATATCAGGGGTCTTCAAAACACCTTGTGTGATAAGATCAGTTTATAAAAAAGTATGCGACGATCAGTTCCTTTTAACATGCTAAAATAAAATTTCCAAGTTTATAGAAGTGCCTCAACACATTTTGGAAATTCGTATCGATTTTACACTCTCACATTCGTATCGATTTTAAAAGTATCATTCCGTATTATCAGAAGCGATAAACTTGATCCTTAAGTAAATGGAACTCAGCAGTTATCTTCATTCCAACAAACCCTTCTAAAGTTATCGTGCATGGACCTCAGACTCGGAAGACAAATCAAAACTCAGAATATCTCAACCAGGTTTAGTTTTTAGATAAATAAGTATTATCAGCCCAAAAGCAATCACAATCTGCCAACTCTTCAGTACCTTTCTAGATATATTCGCAATAAAAACGGGAATTAAACCACCTTCAGGAAAAAAAACGGAAAATTGGGCAAATGCTACTGTGTTGTTGATTCAAAAATCTCTACGATGTGTTACATCTACGAAAATATGTTTCAAGTCTTGAACATCTTAAGCTCAATTTATAGACGAACTCTATTCTACACATCCTCCTCAGACTTTCGCAAATATACGCCAAAAATCTTTATGCAATAAAATACTTCAGATGTTACTCTTGCTTGATTTCAAGATTATTCGGTATTGGAGTCCATCCAACATCCCTGCAACTTTAAGAGAACCGTTGAGCAATACATTTGCACGCATGTGTACAAAGAAGTAAGTAATTTTACTTCACAATTTTCTTTCGTTTCCTTTTATCTTGCATGATTAGTGCTTTGGTGCGTTGTAATTTCAAAAACTATTCGCAAAAGAACTCTTTCACAACATATTAGATATTTCTCTAAGTTGTCAACCTGGGTTGCATGTGCAAACTTCATCCTTAAATACACATCCCCCGTATATGATTATCCATTTGACAATAACATTTTGACTACAGATATGCTAACATTCACTTTTCCATGGAAAAGTTGAAGCATGCAGAATTAAAACAATAATTTTTATTATTTTAAACAAAATGGATACAAGAACCACAACACTGCAGATCTTGATGCAATACGCTGTAATTAAGAGCAAAAGCAATCAAAGAATCACAAAACATTATAAACAAAGAAAAGCCTAGTCATTAAAAAATCAGCATCTTACACAAAAAATTCTCACAGAATCTATCTGACAAAGCTACACAGAACTGCCGCCCAGAAAACGCTTTAACACGATAATAACAACACATAGAATAACTATCATTGGGTAACAACATTCCCTAATTACGATTTAAAGCTTAAAACGTCCAACAGAATCACAAATCAACACTATCGCATACCGTGGCACAATAATGTAGAAAATTCAGAAGAGGAATTCTCGAAGAAACTTCTTGGACTTGTCAGCCAATCTCACGGCTTGCAGGTTGGCAACGCGCCGTCGAAACTGCAAGTGTCTCATTGCTACACCCCCCCCCCAGCGGTTACGTGTCACGGAACGCGGGACCCCGGTATTTCTAGACGGTTTCCACTATAAATACAAAACAAGTCCGCCCAGCTGGGCAAAGCCCGCGATTACGAGGGTCTGCAAACGGCGGCGGGTCGCCTCACGCAAAAATCTCGGGCATCAAAGGGCGGCTTTCGACTCGGGAGGCGATTCCCTCCAGAGGCGAAAATAGTGTGCGCCCGAAATAAATGAGAATCCCGCGCCTCGGTCGCGAGCGACAACCGACCGACAGTGCTCTTCTCCATTTCAACGTTATGTGTCCTCAAAGAAAGAAACGGAACTCAAATCGGCAATCGGCAAATCCCAGACGAAAGATCTAACTCGAAAGACAAAAAATAGTATGTTCCCCTCATGACGCAAAATTCGCTCTCGTAACATCAAAATCAACCAGTTTGCTTCTGTAGGAATACAATATCCCCGCGCCCCCAAAAGAATTCCAATTAAAAATCCCGTCAACACAACCATTGTGTATTGGATAAACATGTCAAATGAGCCCCTCGTTAGAATCCACGACAGTGTGTTTCACATTCTGTCTTGGGCAATTACTCCATCAGCAAGAAACTGAAAACAATAAAACACTTTGTTTCGATACAGCTATTTTCAGAAAAAAGTTGTAGAGCAGTCTTACTCAATTCATACATACGCAATGCATTCCCAAGGTGACCAAAAGCTGATCATTTATCACTTTGCATAACAAAATCAATATTATCTTATAAACCTACAGGGAGACGAGAAATAAAGACGTCTAGGACGTCCAAGGAAAAGATGTTTGGAATGAAGTCGAAACACGCTATCAGCCTAATCCCTGATAGTGAATAAGAAGAAGCATATTAATATTACCACACCATTTAGATTTCCTTTCAAATATTAATGCTATAATTGCAATGAAACACCACTCACTGTTCCCATCACTTTTCTTTTCCTACTCATTCGAATTATTTGTAACAACGGCTTGACTAAGACGTTTCTGTCTCGGACGTCCTGACACTGTTAGAACTCAACAATGAAGTGCTGGTGACGCATATCGGGATAAAAAATATAGAGGTTCTCAAAAGTTGCAGCGTCTTTAGATATCATTTCTCTGTGACAAAACAGCAGAGCGAAAATGGCCATTGCCATTGCCATTGCCATTGCCACCGCCACCACTACTCTTGCCATAGCCTGACCGCGCGCCCCACAGGATCCATGCCATGACGGGATATAGCCTCCACGTGCGCATAACGTAGGACTCTGGCAAACATTCTTGCGCCATGACCTTCACACATGTAGTAAACCGCCGGGCACTGGGAGGAGGGGAGGATTTGATCGTTCTTGGCCACACGGAGGACGCTGAAATTGCCAGAGAGAGCAGGCATTACAAATCACCAGACAGAGAAGGCCCTTCCCAACCACTATGCATTGCAAATATAATAGAAAATTAAACAGATCTGTATGTTAGAAAACGAAACTATTTTTTTTATCTGAAAACTTAATATAACAACATTAAGTCAAAACGAGACGATAATACTATTCAAAATTCGCTATTAATATAAAGTAGATTTCTGCATTCTAAAATTAACAAATATATAACTTTTTATACATACATCTTTACAAATTATAAAATTGTAACATGTCAAAAGGAAAGATGCTGTCACAATTGATAAATCTTTCAGATATCTATGATAAGGATTTAACTTATTTTGGATACTTTTGTTATCTACCATGTAACGTTAAAATGACAGTCAGCAACAGAAACATGCACAAGTTAAGAGAAACAAGATTTAGACTCCTCTGTGACAAGTTTCACGAAGAAATAAAATCAAACATACAACATTATGGGACGTTGTGATAATATATTATTTATTTAACAAACGTATTACAGGGAAAATAACAAAGTACTTGTTATAATGGACTGATTCATTTGAAACTTGTTGTTTTCAAAATAAGCTATTACATACTAATCCGCACCCAGTAGATTTGTGAGTAACAGAAGTCTGGCATTATCGAAAGGATCAAGCGCCAAAAGTGCTACTTGCTGTTTATTGAGAAAATGATATAATTGTTTTCAATTGTTTTTGGCACACGCCACAATACCAACATACACTTCAAGGCATTATACAGGATGTCCAGAAGCTCCCGTTACAAAAAAAATACCACAAATTCTGTGTTGCCAGACATGAAGAATGGCAGGTCCAGTTTTTTCGAAAAAAATTTTTGTCTTTGAGAAAATTGAGTTTGAAAATCACTTCCGGGGCGCGAAATTCAAACCGGCCGCAACGACACTGCAGACAGCGGCGTCACCTTCTGCGCGGAGCATTTCCTTCTGTCATAAATGTTGGATCGTGTTCATCATTTATGTTTACGCCGCCGTGTACCGTGGCTATCATTTTGAACAAAATTCGATATTCTGTACGTACATTTAAAATATTTATTGAATAGAACCTGCAAATACTTGATACTATTAAGTATTCTAGTGTAAGCAACGCGATGCTTTCCAGAATATTACTCGACTGTTTCACCGTTTACGCGGAGAAACGAGGAAATGCTCCGCGCAGAAGGTGACGCCGCTGTCTGCAGTGTCGTTGCGGCCGGTTTGAATTTCGCGCCCCAGAAGTGATTTTCAAACTCAATTTTCTCAAAGACAAAATTTTTTTCGGAAAAACTGGACCTACCATTCTTCATGTGTGGCAACACAGAATTTGTGGTATTTTTTGTAACGGGAGCTTCTGGACACTCTGTGTATGTATGTATGTATATATGTATATATGTATGTATGTATGTATATATGTATGAATGTATGTATATATGTATGTATGTATATATGTATGTATGTATGGGTGTATGTATGTATGTGTGTATGTATGAGTTTATGTACACACGTATGTATATATGTAAGTACGCACGCATGCACTATGTATGTATGTACTACATCCATCTGTGTACGCTTGTACTATACAGGGTGAGTCACGTAACTTTAGCACCTCCTGTAACTTTTGAACGGTTGAAGATATTGCAATGCAGTTTTCACGGAAGTGAATGAGGGAATGGGGCTAATTGATATGTGTATTGACTTCTCTTTTATCACTTTTATTTTACGAGATATTTGAGGCAACTTTGTTTTTTCAAATGGAACTATACATATTTTTTCAGTCTATCATGACAAGCATAAAAAGACAAATCCAAAGATATAAATATTGTTATATGTTAGATAAGCATTTTTTTTGAGTAATTATGATTTTTTTGCGACTAGTGTTTAACGAATATTTTCATTGTAACTGTCAGCCCCACAAGGTCACGCAGCGCTCCCCCAGCAAACGCGGGGTCTGGGAAAGGAAGGGATTTAAGTACTTGAGGATACGAAAAATATTCACAAAACTGTTGCATTTTTTCCTGAACTCTCCTTTTCATCTTAATCCATTTTCAGTAATTTGGGTTTCTTAGGGATTGAAATACGGATTTGTCTTAAGTAGTATTTATTGAAATAAGATTATTTCTATCCCTAAGTTATTATTATATCGTATTAACATTGAAATTGTTTGCTCAAAATATACAATATATTTTTGTACAGTTTTAATTATTTATTCTTATTGTGCTTTGTTTCAAGATCCCATTACTACGTATCTTATGAAATCCCATTAAATGGAGTTGAAGTTATAAACAATTTTATTACAATACAAACTTATGACAAATCCTTATTTTCCATCCTTTAATTCCTTCAATCAAAGAAAGACGAAAATCTGAAAATTCGGAAGGATGGAAAGCACAGTTCAGGAAAAACTGCAATGGTTTTGTGAATATTTGGAATACTATGTTTCGTATTTTCAAATAAGATCCCTCCCCTTCCCTTCCCTTCGCCGGGCGCACCTGTGCTGGTGGAGCGCTGCCGTGACCTTGTGTGGTGGACTATTCAAAACGTCCGTTAAGCCTCGGTCGCAAAAATCAAAATTAATCAAAAGAATGCTTATCTAACATATGACAATATGTACATCATTGGTTTCGTCTTTTTACGCTCGTCATGGTGGACTGAAAAAATATGTATAGTTCCATTTAAAAAAACAAAGTTACCTAAAAAATCTCGTAAAATAGAAGTGATAAAATAGAAATTAATGCACGTATCAATTAGCCCCTTTCCCTCATGTACTTCCGTGGAAACTGTATTGAAATAACTTCAACCGTTCAAAAGTTACAGGAGGTGCTAAAGTTACGTGACTCACCCTGTATATCCATGTATTGTGTATCCGTGTACATATGTGAGGACTTCCTATAGGAATCTCAAAAAAAATACTTAGATTGTGGTTTCTCAATAAACAACACTCATTGTCCGGAGTAAATTTAATTTTGAAGATTTTTACATGAACCAACATAGGATTGGGAATACTTTTTTTCAGGGCAGTTTAGCGGCACTACTACGCTGACAGCTAGAAGGAGTAGGTCACAATAGTCACATACGTTTTATTCCGTGGCAAGTTACGTCGATTCAGCCACAGACACATCTAGACAACTGAATAATTTCGCAGTTTCATATATGTAACCTAGACATTGTTGTATTCGTATTTCTCGTTTCATTTCGCATTGACCTTTAAGCAGAAATGAATCTCGAAGCCAGTAATAGTGACAATGAAATTAGTACTCCGCCTGAAATTCAGGAAATAGCGAATTCGACAACTGTAAAATTATTGTCAAAAACTCAAAGACGCGACATTTATGGAGTGGAGAACAGGGTGAATTCAATTTTGGAGAAAATCGGCTGAACGATTTAGCCGTTAGCGTTGTTCACAATTGGACAGACGTTTTGCCGTCAATCGATTTTTCGCTACCATGACCCACAAAATATGGATTCTAGCTGCACAACGTACTACAGGGTTTCTTTTTCTAAATTTAGAAATTGGATTTATCCATTTTTTCGTTACCAGGGCCAGCAATAAAGAGTTTTTCTACAGAAAATTCGCCGTTTCTTCGCGCATTATTACATAACTTTCTCTCTATTCCATAACGAGAAAGTAAAAACTTGGCTGTTCTCAAAAAACCTAAGCTTAGAGAAAGAAGTTTTGAAATGCATGTTCTCAGAAATGATCGTTTTTGCGTTTGTTACGATATTAACATGTTTTTGTGAATCACAACTATATTCGAGTTTAAAGAAAACTTAAAGAATTATTCTCTTCATATATAACACGATTAACAAAAAACTCTTGTAACCCAACGACAAACACTTTCAAACTTATTTTAAGCCACATTTGTAGGGAGAGTTTGAAAACAGTTTTAGTCTACTTCTAGCGACATCGAGAAAAATGTCAATTTGTAAAAGTTCTAAAAAATCTACTAATCCTTAGTGTCATTCATTCTTCATGTAGATAATTACTTAGGTACACAACGTGTTTTATTCGTTTGTTTCACTAAAAAATTGGTAACCTGGTTTTTAAAAATATTAAAAGTGAATTTAAGAGTTTATGAAATTAAACTCGTGGATTGAAATTTACCGATTTTGAAAGTAAGCCCTTCAAATTGTGTCTATTATGTGTATTATTTTGTATCTGAAAATGTTCCAATATTGCATTACACATGTTAATTTTGATTAATTACTCAACATTCCTACTATATCTTGAATATTTACTTTTTTTGCACTTCAGTGGTTTTGAAACCCACCCCATCATTCGCCAAGAAAACAAAATAGCATGTTGTCTAAAGTAGGACGCAAAACTGAACTACACACTGAGGTCGAATATTGAGTTGCTATATTGTGCATGTTGGAATTTTATGGTAATTATCTCGTTAAAAATATGTAATAAATGCATAGCAATTAATGCGTGAGAAATCGAGTCAAATCATGAGAACGAACAGGGATGAAATCAATCCGATTTTGTTCTCAGCTATTTAACGAACAAGTTAATTCAATTTCATTACTGCAAGCGCCTCTCCTTGAAGTAATAAATCTAAATATACAGTTTTTACTATATTACTTTACTATATTTACTATACGTCATATACAGTTTTTACTGTTTTTTGACAAAATAAATAAATAAATAAATAAATAAATAAAGTGAAAAAATTGGAGTGAAACGCGTCAAATAAAAGTACAGCCTGTTTAAATGGGTAAGATTGAAATAGGTTCCAGTCCCAAGACGTACGACAATTGTATACACAAGTTGAGAATATTTTCAGTAAAATGTGTGTATACACTACTAAAAAGAGGTCCACGCGAGGAACGGTCCACCGGCCATATTCAATTGATAACATTTTTAGTAAAGTATTTTGTCTCCACACCTATCACATACTCAACTATGCCGGTATTGAAAAACTCCACCTTCTAGAATAATTGCTGCAGAAGTGTCTTCATCCACATGTAAGTAGAACAGGGGTCAATGGCCTCGAACAGCCCTAAAGGAACCGAGAGGAGTGTGAATGGAAAAGGGTCGGGCGCTGGCTTGGTTCTTAATTTGGTACCAGTCCCAGTCGCCGCCGGATGGAAAGAAGAAATGACGAAAACTCAGTTTCGGAAACCAACTTCCACATTTTCATGTCTATTTACATATTAAAAGATATTATCGATTTCGTTATTTTGTTCCATCCTACTGGCAACTGCCTCCGGATTATATGAGCATATATAACGGAAAACCTTGGAGACAAAGATAGAGCAGTCTAGAGAAGGTTAAGACGGGAAGCGATGCGGGAGGGGGACGAAAGAGGGATGGCGAGGCGAGCGAAAGGGAAAGCGAGAGGAAGCGCAAGGAAGCGCGCGGAAGCGAGAGCGAGAGAGAGCGAGTGGCGTGGCGCGGCGGGGCGGGGCGCGACGCGGGCGTTCGCACTCGCGTTTATTTGTTCTACTCACAAACACAACGCCGCCGACGAACAAGCGGCACCCTGCCGTCACGCCGTGTTTATATCGGCCCGGACGGATGAAGGTTAAATCAACACATCGCCGAAAGCGTAGAAGCGTGTCCATTTGGAAGTTCGACCTATATCCCCGGCCGCCATTCATCGGAGGCCATCGCCCGGGACGGCGCCCGGGCGCAGGTGAGAGCCAGGCGGCCCTCGGGAAGACGCCGGGTTCGCTTGCTCCACGGGCGGAGCTAAACGGGGCCCGCTTTCCAAACACAGAGCGCATTTTCACAAAACACCACGAAAGGAGAGACCGGCTGCGACATCTCACTGGCAACAGTTGCCTCAACAGCCTCCTTGACAAGGAGGCCCTAGAGTCTCGACGGTCACAGATTTTCGACGCAGCTACGTATACTTGGGTTTTTATTTCTTGGCGCGTGGGGGCATGTCATCAAGATGGAATATCTCACCAATTTCGCGTCGTTCTCGGTTGTGCTGCTAGGAGTCGCATGATCGCCAGCTCCGCTCGATACAGTTGCGATCAGGCGACTTCTAGCGGCACAATCGAGAATGACGCGAAATACCCTGAGATATTCCATCGTGATGACACGCCCCCACGAGCCAACAAATAAAAACCCTAGTATACATACCTGGTTCGAGCATTAAACCACTGTCTGAAGGAGAATTCTAGCGGTCAACTGCTAAGATCCGTGTAGTTTTCCGAGATATCTCCGATCAATACTAGGTGAATGCTGGAGCAGATGGGCCACGGATCGATCGCGATCTCTCCTTCCTCATCCTTGCCTCTTCCTCCCCTTACAAACTCACTGCGCTCACAAACACTAACGCTTATATGCACTTCACTACTACGTATGCCCAGAGATTAGAGATAGTGCCAGCTGCGGCGGTAAAGAGGGGGGAAACCCGCAAGCTGAGTAGATCAGCGCAAGGTCACCGTTCCAGCGAGGCAGGAATACTGCCACCTAGAGGGGTATAACATTCATTACACTTACAGGACTAAGTAGATGATGTGCCCTGAAACAATACTCACTCATCCACAAAAAGGGAAGAAAGTTAAGCAACAGTAATCAAGCAACAGAAATCTCTGAAATACACCAACGCAGGTTTTGGAAGGTAATAAAGCGCCAGTTCGAATGCTCCATACATAAAACTCGTGTACCAGAATTCGATACGTGTATCGGTCTGGTTCATGATCAGCCCGCGAAAAGGGGCCATCGTGAGCAATACTGAGTGTGAGAACATGTCTTCAGATAAGGACGAAGAAGGAGAAACAACTGGAGAAGGATCGTCGTCTGATCAATCTGCCATGCACTATTAACATGAAGTAGAACGCTATGCATTTACAGTCAGCATCAAATTATAGAAATTTTGTGTAAATGGCACCAAAAAATAGAAAACGGTTGCACAACTTGACCGCGTCCGAACGCTGAGATAGACCAAGCGCGCCGTAGCAGAAGCCCGCCCCCGGCCCCTACCAGCCCGCACGGCTCCTCGCAGATGGGGCGTTACCCAGCAGACAGGGCGCCAACCACAACTCGAGGCGCGACATTCGAATACGAGTGCTACAGCAAATGATTTCCCCCATTCACTTAATAGGATATGTTACTCTGGAAGTTAGAAATCGGCTCATCAGCGCAAAAAGAAATTTGTGTTGCGATAAATCTGATAATGGTCCAGTACGAGCGTTCTGGCGACGACACAGTATAACCCGTCAACTTGAACACCTCTGTATCTGAGACACCTGCGCATGTTGGACATATTCTGGAGAAAACGTCAAACTATACTTCAACACGTCCAAGTTACTCTGTATGTTGGACACCCTTCTATCTTGTAAGATGGACAGCCCTGCCGCTTGTACGTTGGACAGCCTTGCCGCTTGTAAGTTGGACAGATTCTTTCAAAAAGTAAGTAAAATGTCATGTATTTTTAAACGGACTTTGCAATGCTCCAGCTGCTGTTAGGGCAGCTTCTAAGATTTGGGAAGTCTCACTAGTTGCCCCAACATGGCATCGCACTAAAAAAGTATTTTAACTAAGGTTTTTAATGTAATGTCAAGTAAATAAAATAAAATGTGTAAATTCAATTTATATATGTTTTAACGCACCTTTCCCACCCCTTCCAATGTGGCTGTTCTGTGTCTACAAAAACGGAGTCCAAATTCGATTTCTACGGCGCACGAACGCAGTCCGCTGAGCACCAGGTACGAAATACATCGTAGATACGTCCGTAACGCGGATACGAATTAGTATATTCAACGAGCGTATAATGATGATTATTAATCACGAGTTGATGTTTACGACACGAGCGACGTAGGAGCGAGAGTAGTAATTTTCTACGAGTGAATAATAGCGATTCTACGCTAATAGACGTCTTTCTCAACGACTTTGAAATGTTTTAAAAATGCTAATTGAAAACATTTTTAAGTTTTTAGTTTTTGAAATACTGTTACACTCATTGTACGTTTTACTTCATTAATTAAATATTTTATAACATTAACTACAAACAAGCAAACAAAACACGAATTACAAGCATAAATAGTCTGGATTTACTTTTTGGAAAAAATAATTGTGAAATTAGAGCAAGTGGTAATATTTATTACCACTTGCTCGCATACTGTTTCGTGGTTCACCTGTCTTACGACAGTTGCGACCTGCCGTGGCAGAGCGCGCAGAGCTCTTGCCCTCTGTAGGAGACTGCGAGAACCGTCTGTCGTGTATAAGGCGAACGTGATTGGTCGACAGTTATGAGAGAATAATACTCTCGCACGGCTTGTGGAATCATCATTACTGAATCCGATAACGTGCACAAATGCATACATTTTGGAGTGTTCATTGAGAAATACATTTCCATAGAAATCTAGAACTGTGTCTTCATGCCATTGACGTGCGTTTCTTGCGCCATCTACACGGAGTTAGAAAATATAGAAATGTTAACATATACGCAAAATAACTCTTGAATGTTACCAAACTAATACGAGGCAGTGACAACGAAAAAATTGGTAGGTAGTGACATTTCGCATAAAGGTGTGTTACAATACAATGGGATGTCTCAAATTCAATTAGTACGACTACAACAAGAATCCTTCATGGCAGCTATTTGACACCCTATCACTTATACTACCAGAAATTTTTCCTAAAATTTACACTCTTTCCACGAAGGTGGTTTCAGTCAACTGCATTTTTTAAGGTCGCTTTTCTACAACTTGGTCATGTAGTGATCACTGTGCTTTTTTAACTGCAGGGGGAACTGTAGGGAGAACACGTAAGGACAAACATCCATGCTCGAGGCGGGATTCGAACCCGCGACCTTTTGAGCCGAGGCAGTTACGGCCCTTCAGCTTTAGTGACCTCGGCTATCCAGACCAACCACCTGCATTTGATTCCCAGCTGCATCATACATTTCATTAAATATTATTCTGGTGTGACCAAACGAGTGGCGATGTTCTTTAGTGAGACAATTAAAATGAAAGGACGCCACCAAACAAAACTCCCGTAAGTGGGAAATCGAGTTCTGACAATCCGAATGAAATTTTAACCAAAACTGAGGGATTTCACGCTCGTAATGCTTTAAACGCAATTTTGTCTGTAAGTATTCATACAAGTTTCGTTTGTGTGATAGTTCCGCGTTTTCGTATAAAAATAACCCTGCTATTGCTTTAGGCAGAACTACGAAACATAGTGACAACGTCAGGGGAATTAAATGTTTGCATGAAAAAGGGTCTACATGAAATATTTCTATCGGACAGAAAATGAACGTTACCTGGCATGTTGTAAGTGATTATTCGAAAGCCTTCGAGGTTACAAGTAAATGAAGGTTACATTTTTTCGATAGTAACTGACAGGATAGCATCAATGTATTACAATCAAGGTGGATTCATATAATATTTTGATAATGATCTCACGGCCATATGCTCCTGTGTTAGGCCATAAGCAATCACACGGGTCAAGAGAAAATATACGAGACAGTAAAAAAAAGTGAACGCAGTAAAGAACTATTGGTCTCGATAGTCTTTCCAGTCGACGTGTTCAACAAGAACTACGCATTATTACATATTAATTAACATTTGACCGAGATTTGGAGGAAACTCTCTTGAATGTAATGCCAATGGCAAAACAAGAACACTAAAAAATTACGAGGAAGAGAATATTCAAAACAGTTAATTGGCAGTGTTCCTAATTTCAGACAGAAATGATACATGGCCACCCAAACTAGCTAAGTTTCTACAGTCCTCTCTAGAAATAGTACCTACGACTATCAGTGATAAAGTAAGTGCAAGTTCCTTTAATACAATACACATTTGGATCTTATTATAAGAGTATATATATATATATATATATATATATATATATATATATATATATACTTTCGCAACTATCACAGTTGCGTAACAAATGAAGAGGTAAGCACGTAGGAACATTTCGCAGTGCCTAAGAGGCCGATTCGATCGGACGGGCACTTTCACTGGGGCAGATCAGCCGCCGCCCCTTCGCGAAGTGTTGCCAGCTGGGCGGATCTCCCGGCAGCCAGAGTAGATGTTTGTCGCGTCGAAGAGATTATTCTACTGGGAGCGATTGGGAATTGAAGGGAAGACAAAAGGCGCGAGAAAGCATTACGTGATATTAGAAATAGCACAACGTGAAACCTTGCGTAAACCGCTAACGAGCAACCACGGAAGCATTTAACGTTTCGTGGCTTGATTGAGTTTTGCACATGGTTTTCCTTTTAATCCGTTAATACAAGAAATTGTTCCTAATTGTACCGCAGAACTATCCTATCTCTAAATATGCAGGATAACACAACCTAGTGGTTTGTACAATGCATTTCATTCCGCATTTGTTTGCTTATGCGACTAGTTCAGCGGTACCAGAATATACAGTCGTTAAAAGAAGGAACCACTTCCATTATCGTAACGTTTATCGAGCATGCAACAGAACTCGATAATTCGGATGGAATATCGTAATCATCCGAGGTATTTATGCGAATGCACAGAAGCTTTGAAGTTAGTGCGTAACGTAAATGATATCTTGCTGCACACAACAAACAATAGTTATTCTTTCTCAGAACCAAGAGCTCGGGAACAGCGGCCCTCATTATGCGCTTAGGGAATTTCGTTGATAGGCATTCCCTCTCATACTCTAGCCCTCAGCACACTACCAATGGAAATTTGAATACTTTTTGTAAAACTGAGTTCTTCCGTACTGTAAATACAGTAAGTAACATGCATTCTTTTCATTTTTTCATACACGTTATTCAGCGAAAGTTATGTTCTGATTAGAACAGAAAAAAATCTAAGTTGCGATTTGGACAGAAGTACACCAGTGGCAGAACTCTTACCCGAGGCTCTCGTGACAAAATCAGGGGCCCCCTGGCAATAAAAAATAAAATTATATTCATACGACGACCTTCTTAACAATTTCTACCAAATTATTTTCTTTTAATTATAGGTCATTTTGTGTTCAATAAAAATACCTAAAAAACTTAAACTTTCTTGACTCATGTATCATTACATGAGCCATGACTTATCGCGACCTTAAAGTAAAAAGGTTCTATCTAACATTTTTTCCAAAAATGACTTTATGTTATATTTGTAATGGTAGCGATGAGATTTACATAACCTCCAAGTTACATTGATCTACGAAGCTTAGTTTCTGAGATACAGGTAAGGTAAAATGGTTCTATCTGCAAAACGTATGTTCAAGTTCGGGAAAAAAGGTTCTATCTGCTTCACCGCGCAAACCAATCTGTTTACATGTATGTGGACATTATCTTGTTGGCTGCGCAAAGTGTCCAGGTATTGTAAGATCTTTTGAGAAGCAGATTTAATTGCAATGTTGTGTGAAAGTGAAATTGAAAATGTTGTTTTCGAGCATTCTTGTTCTGAATACGATTCTAACGCGGCAAGCAGTACTGAAGAAGACGAGACACCGAGGCAAAACAGTGCTGTAAGCACTGTTTGTGTTAAAGCAAAGCAGTTCTGCAAGAAGGTAAACATATTTTTATAAATATCGACCTATTTCTTCTTTATCGGGTTTAATTGATAGCCATCTAGAATTTATAATAGTTTGGCAAAATTGGGCATTTGGATATTCCTTACGACGCCTGAGTGAATGTCTTACTAAATCAACGAATTTATAGGTTATGCGACACAAACTATTTGTACTCCACTTCACATGTTGATATAATATAAAAAAAAATTGGTTACCTGTAAATCCTGTTTACAACCCGGATTATTACGATTTTACTTCTTTTCGGTTAATACGTAAATGTATTGTTAACCGTTCGTTAGGAGCGCATGTATCTAGTAGACCCAATCCGATTTAAGAACTCAATATCTCGCTGTGTTGTAGCTATAAGTTTTCGCAATCTGGTGGCATCGTGTAATAAGAAGGATTGGAAAAATGTGCAAGGTTCGAAAAAACATCAAGCTGGCTTAGAACATTTAAATTACAGAGGCAAGGTCATCAAGCTTAATAATTTAACAAAACTACAAATTGTGGAAATTTTTGTCGTCACAACTGCACTCTAAATGTCACTCCAGAAGAGCAAGAGAGATTATTTATTTCGTTTTACAAATTGGAAACTTATTCTGAAAAGGTCAGCTACATACTGAGGACATCAAATTCTTTCCAGAAAAAAAGAAATCCAACAGAAAATATTCTAAACCTTCGAAAGAAGAATACATTCGTTCCAAGTTTTATGTTTCAAATAAAGAAACTATTGGGTGTAAGAAGTTCTACCTCAACACGCTTTCTATAAGCCAGAGGATGGTAAATAATGCACATTTACACAAAAATAAAATAACAGGAACACCAAAATTGGACGATGGAGGTAGCAAAACTAAGGATAAAATACCATAAGACGTGAAAGACAGAGTGAGGGCACACATTGAATCTTTCCCTAAAACAGAGAGTCACTATTGTAGACCTATTACTACTAAGGAGTGCCTCGCCTCCAACTTAAATATCACGAAAACGTACGACCTCTACAAGGAATGTTGTGTAAACGAAAGATGTCAATTTGTAAAATGATCTATATATCGGAATATTTTTAATGAAGAATTTAATTTGGATTTCTTTCAGCCAAAAGTGGATAGATGCGAATACAGGATTAATGAGTTGGAAAATAATATTTCTAATGATTTAAAATTAAAATACGCTGAAAACGTAGATAACAAAGAAAACAGGAGAAATGAAAGAGAGTAAGATCATAAGATCAGAGATGAACAAACAATTGTAGTGTCCTTTCATTTAGAAAATGTGATAGGAATTACGAGAGCAAACAAGTATTTTCTTCTACAGGAGAAAATTAAATTTATTTAACATGACAGTTCATGTTTTCCCAAACAAAGATGTATATTGCGCAATTTGGACAGAAATTGACACAGGCCATTCTGGAAATGACATTGCAAATGTCGTTTCCCAAATTTTGGAAAAAATAATAAAAAACTCACCTAAGGTAAAACATATTATAATGTGGAGCGACAGCTGTGTACCCTAAAACAATAATCAGATGATGTCTCTGGCAATGAAGAACTTTCTAAAAAAACACCCACAAATCGATGACATAGTTTTGAAATACTCTACTGCTGGTCACTTGTGTATTCAGGAAGTACACAATGTTCATTACCAGATAGAGAAAGCTCTGAGAGCGAGTGAATTCTGGTCACCGATTTCTTTCATGCGGTTGGCATGCATTTGGCAATAGAATAAAGCCACTTAATATTATTCAGATGAAAACAATGCATTTTAAGGATTTCCATAAAAGCAGCAAACACCTTCATTTTAATAAATACCTTTCTGTCAAGTTTCGCAATTAAAATTCACTCAAAGACAAGCTGAAGTAGAGTATAAAATTAAACGTTCTGATTCACAATTTTCCACCGTAAATGTGCGACCACATATTTCTACAAGATAGGTGGCGAAAAGTTCTTCTCCCATCTATTAGCCTGTGCAAACGTACGTGGCGAAAGAGAAGTTTTTAAAGAAGGAAAAGGTAGCTGATTTAGCATACATGTTGAAATGGATGCCAACTCTGGATCAAACCTACATCATAGAATTGCTTAAAAAACAAAAATAATATTATGGCTACGCGACATTTTACTTTAATGTGTTTGTAATATATCATTTCAAATTTAAGTGTAATTCAGTAATTTATAATAGGTTACTTTTTTCCACTTCTAGTTGGCTAAGTCTAAGTAATGACATGAAATTAAAATTGAGTACTCTAAATAAGAATATTACTAAAATGTAAGCACATTTCATTGAATTCTTTAAAATTTAATAAATGATACAGTTGCATGTGTATTTGCAATTATTTAAGTAATATACCAGTCAAATTTTCCTACCCACAAAGATAGAACCTTTTTGCTCGAACTTGAAAATGCATATTGAGAGTAAAAAGGTTCTATCTGTAAAAATAGGGTCTTGGTTTCTACCAAAGTTACAATGCTTTTAGAATAATTATCAGTCTACAGTTTTGTGCTTGAATTTCAAGTACACTGACAAAGTTTCAATACATTTAATAAAATAGTTTTTGTTTTAGAGAGGGACAAAACTTTGAAATGCTCTCCTGTAAAATTTACTGCGGTGCAGATAGAACCTTTTTACTTTAAGGTCGCGTTATGTCAACTTCACTATCCCAGTAACAATGGAAACTGTTACAGTCAAAAATAACATTAACACTATCGAGACATCGGGGGAAATCGACGATAATAAAAAAAGGTATATATTATTTGATTTCGAATATACGCACAAATTGACAGAAAACTAAGCAATCTCTGTCCATGTAACATTTTCCATTTTGTCTGAAAAAGGCAAATATTTTATTACGTTAATCCGCAATATCTCTGACAGCCCATTTTTGCTGCTCCAGGACCCTATTTCCCAAATTCTTGACGTTTCTTTGCAGGCCGTTAGTTAATATTAAATTCCTTTCTTCTTGTACCGAATTCAGTTTAACAATTTTACTGCTCAGACAACTTCGCAAAGGTAACAATTGAGCTACTAGTTGACCGGATGTATCTTTGATATTTTTCAACCAATTAATTTGCCTAAATTATTACTTTATTACGTAATAATTTCACCAATTATGCCTAATCAGCCATTAAATGCGTTAACGCGGAAACAACTTTCAGTATTCGTAAGTCTTTGTCTTGACGCAGTCGATCAAAACGGCTTTTGGTTTTTTTTACTCATTTCTTAGAAAATTGTGATTTGGTATTCCAAGTTTTAGCTAGATTCAAAACTTCATCATTAGCACTAAATCTTGATGATTGTCAGCAAAAATTTTTTTTCCTTTCAATATGCATTATTAGATTTAAACAAATTGCTTTCAATTAAAACCACAATCAATTATGAAACTTCTCACTAAAAATACTTTTAATAAAATATTACGTTTATCGACATAGACGATCGTTTAGAGTTGTTTCCCATTTGCATTTCGCGCATATTTATATCTTCGAACAGTGCGCTAAACGCTGCAGTGCTAACTCTAACTGACACATGACACAGCGTATTGCGATGATTACGATATTAAATTTTTCGAAGACAAATATTATCAAAAAATGTATTTTTACGTCAAAGTTTTAATTTTATTAGAAGCTACATTTTTTATATCAAAGAGGAGAGCCCCGTGACCTCATTTTAAGTCACCTTTCTCTTAATTAAGTTATCAATCAAAATTCCTGTTTTTTAAGTTCTGATAATACATTTGAAATTTCACTATTATACAGGTGTCCGGGGAGGAAACGTCGAAACTTTGAAAATAAGCTCTTAAGACAATTCTAAGCATATTTTGTCTAATAAACTACGTGGATATTCCGAATGGTTGAGCCGCTATTAGCACTCAAAAGTTGGTTTGAAAAATTGATTTCTAGGCAAAAATTTGCATTATATTCACATTACATTCACATTAATAAGAAAAATTGTGTGCTGTTGTAGCACCACTCTTTTTACAGAAGTCGTCTTCTACCGACCCTGGATTCAGTGGCGACGCCTGACATCTACTGCCAATCTTTGGAACTAAGCGTCAGCTGAGCGGCGCCGTGCGGCGCCGCACCGAACGCCGAGCCTCCCCTCGTGCAAAATGTGGGAGGCGGGGAGTGTTCTCATATTTTAAATAATTAACTTACGTCATTATAACACATGGCACACTTGCCTGACATTCCATACATGGTTCAGTCAGCACGTGTCCTTGCTATATAACAATTTTGTTAAAACTGTTTTCTATCTTCGTTCAATGTTATAAATGCCGACAAATAACCAAATCCTGCTTCTCTAGCTTATGACGGGCACGATCATTCAGGGACAGACAGGGAACGGGCACGTCATGTTGAGTTATCACTTGCTTTTTATTTAATACGTATTTTGCACACTCAAGTAGTAGATATTAAATACAAGAAATGCCACCTCCTTGTGTTTCAACATATTCCAACATTGTTCAAGTATGAATACTTTTCACAATTAAAGGGAGCGAGAAACACGGTACACAGGTAACCGAGGCAAGGAAAAACGAGCGAACGAAGGAACAATGTTAAGCACTCCTGGAGCAAAATTATTATTTGACAATATGAAATGTTCTAAAGGAGTCTTTTATGTCTTCTATATCTTTTATGAGGTAGGCTTCGACTTATGTCTCCATCGGTTTGTCCTACATTTCCAACATTCCTTTATTAGGAAGCTGACACTTTTGAAGCAAATTAAGATCGACGTTTCTGGATAAAATTAACATTAAAACTAATTTAAGAATTTCATTATTTAATTGTCACTTATTTTTGTGTCCATGTTTATGTCTGTAACGTGTTTGGTTATTTAAATCAAATTAGTTTGAAAACCTCGCTGGAAACGGAGGAACGAACCTACAGAAAATGAGGATGGTAAAGGGAAGAAACATTGTCAAAGCAATTAGGAAACCAAGACAGAGAACGGAGGACAAAAATTCATGATAGTTCGAAAATTAAGGGAGATACGTTGGCACAAGAGATAAAAGAGAGGGTTCGGCAAACGACGAAAAAGACGAAAATTGGAAAAAATGAGGTGTAGAGAAGAGCGAAATAGGCAGAAATAGGGAAACGACATCGATGACAATGTTTTCAAAACATCGATGTTTTATACGTTGATGAGGTTCTGTTTGTGAATGAATAATTCCCATAATCACCACATTGTAAAAGTTAAAATATGAAATAATAACTGCCACTTTCTGTGAACGAATCAAACGAACACTGTTTGCACTATCTTCACCGAGCAGATTCTCTTTCGGCCGCGATGACCGCTGTCCAGTATTTCCGAATCTTTCCTCGTATTTCGCACATGGAGACGCGGTCATCACATGCACCGTAGGCATAGAGCTTCTCCCCCTTCTTCTGCGATCTGAAAACTCGCCCTTTGAGACGACTGTGAGCGCTCGGGCTTTCGGGTTCAGTTTTGTCCGTCGTTCTCATTATTTGTTAACTTTGAGTTAAATCTCGAATGCAAATACACATGGCTGTCAAATTAAATTTTGTTGCGCGAGAACGTAATAATTGTTACTACACCAGCATTAAAACATCGATGTTTAAAAACATGGCGGAATTTTGATCGATGCATATCTTCTAATTTCGAACATGGACGTTTTTTGATCGCAGGAAGCCCCCGCGGCGGGGGCGCGGAGGAGGAAGCGGCCGGCCGCGGAGGCGCCGCCGGGCGGAGCGCGGAGGCCGGCGCGCCGCCCAGAATAGACGCGCGCGCCATCCCGCCCTCGGCGCGGGAATCACGCCGGGCCGGAGCGGTGGCGCCGCCACCGCCGCGGACGCCCAGCTGCCGCCCCCCGCGCCGCGCCCGCCACGAAGAGGCGCTCGCGCCGCCGCACCGCGGCGCCCTCGGCCCAGGGCCGCCACAGGGCCACGGCCACGCTCTTCCACCTTCGCCATTATTCAAAATTGTCCAATTCATTACAAAAGGCAAACAAAAAACAACGGCGCTTCAAATATCGGGCAAGTGCGGATGTTATAGAAAAATAATACTGTATATCGTACTGTTTAATGTACATCCATTAAATACACATATTAATAAAAACAATTAAATTGATGTACAAAAATAATTGATTTTTCCAGCAATTGTTTTTCAACAAAAATGCCCGCATCCAGCAAAATCCCAAAAATTTTGCAATTCAAAACTGTGCACTACCTTTGTTGTGATGAAAAGTCTGACATCGGTTTCTGTAAGATTCTCTGTGACAATTATAACCTTCATACCTCGCTTATCCTGTCGCAGAATCTAATGAAATCTGAACGAAATGCAGGGCTTGATTTCTGGCGGAACGCGACAGAACGGCGTTCGGGTAGCTCGGGAATAATTATTAAATTATATTATAAATATTTAACTATTTCTGTGAAATAAAAATTAATTTCGGGCGCGGTCCGGAACCTAAAATTTTATAAATCAAGCACTGACTTAATGTAAAATAGGGTAGGGAAGGCAACGGAAACTTTAACCAGGTAAAGAATGCTGCTAAAATAAGTTATAAAAACAATGAAGAGTAGTCATCGAAGAAATGTTTAGGGTGGAATAAAGCTATAGAACAAAAATAGGTTTTCAGTGGATATGAATATGAAGGGAAATGGCGAATGAGAGAATACAATACATAACGAGTAAGTTCTAGTAAAAAGAAGAAAACAGCTACGTAATGGAGAGGTCATTTATTCCAAAAAGAATACTCCAGAAGAAAAGATTACGTAGAACTTGCACTAACCAACGAACAAAAGAAGAAAACAGTACATAGATTGTAAAAAATTGCGAATAAATATGCCATAGGCAATAAAGACAAAAAAATTAAAGGTCAATTAAAGGGGGTATCAAAAAGTCAAATGGGAAGGAAAAATTCGAGAAATTAAGGAATTCGAGTAATTGATTAATTAAGTTGAATAGCAAATATTAGTACGAGGGTAAGTCAATAGTTTCTGCACTTTAGTTCTACTCGTCTGCAGGTTGACTGTACAACGTTGTGCAACTACCAGCCTGACTACACCGTTCGGTAAGTTTCAACGTTATCACCTATGTTTGATTCCTTTGTTGTGGCGTAAACATGGCTACACCCAGTGCACCACTCTCCGTTTGCATAAAAAACTAACAGGTTTTCGATAATCAGCTTTTTGTGATTTCAATGTGTACAAAAAGCTGAAATCCTTACAAGACTTTCAGCACAATGTGGATGCAATATTCTTCCTTGACAAAAAGTTTACTGGTGGATTCAACCATTCAAAAGCAGTTGAAAAAGCATGAAGGAAGAGAAAAGAGAAAGATGTGCAGCCTCCACTACTGATCCTATTACTGAGCAAATCCGTGCCGTGATTCTGATTGATTGAGTAGGGTTTAGAGGGCGCTTCAACTACTGTGGTCATTTGCGCCCATGCCAGAGTATTTGGAGTCCGTGATTCTGAATAACCCATGAATGACCACTATTGATGACGTATTGATAACCATTTGCACGTTTGTCAGGTTCTGCACAGAGTACGCACAGATAGATCGGTGAAAGATATTATGATGCAAGACACCGCGAATCCACATTTCGCCACAGAAGCTCTTCAAAATCTGTATTTCGAGGTGTCGGAGCATCCCAGATCTAGTTCCGATCTTGTCACGTCTGTTTGGTCTCCATCTGTTTGGTCCACTTCAAAATGCTTTAACGAGGCCGATGATTTGGGGCCCGACCTACAGGTAAGGAAATGGCGCATACATGTCTTGCTGCTCAATCGAAAATCCTTTGTTCTGAGGGTATCGGAAAGCTGGAGCTATGATGGACCAAGTACATTGGAAAGTATGGTGCCTGAGTCGAAAAAATGGCACATTGTAAATGTACCGTTGTAATCAATTATAAGTGCAATTACTTGACTTACCCTCGTAGTTAACAAAATGTAACAAAATAAT
Source organism: Acheta domesticus (assembly GCA_031308135.1). Classification (NCBI taxonomy): domain Eukaryota; kingdom Metazoa; phylum Arthropoda; class Insecta; order Orthoptera; family Gryllidae; genus Acheta; species Acheta domesticus. The sequence goes on from JAHLJT010008446.1 coordinate 192,792,819, forward strand.
TTCCCTTTGGTCAAATATGACTCAGATAATTATAATATTCAGACTAAAATGAAATACAAGCAACTGTTTGTGCTACTTGTCTCTTGCACTGTACAATTTATATTTCAAGTATTTTGGGGGGAAAAAATCACTGTAATCGAAGCAGGGAATTAGTGCTAAAAGGCAAAGGTGCAAAAAAATTTAAAAAAGAAAGTTTTTATGCGTGGATTTATTTTTGGTGCAACGTTAACTAGCATGTGTTACCTACACTGATCTTCAAGTTATGAAGGCACTACGTGTCTCACGAAGAACCCGCACAATGTTGCCATTCTGGCGCACGTCCTGAAATAGTCAATTCATTGCTTGATTAGAGATTACCGGAGCGTTAATTGCTAAGGTAATTAGTTTATTTATTTTATTTAATTTACGTCAAAAAACAGTTAAAAACTGCGTATGACGAGCTATGGGGAGAAGTGTATTTTGTGCACGTGTTCATAATTCTGTGGTCTCTATCCTAAACCATTTTTTAGTCGAATTTTGAATACAGAAAAGAGAGGTTTTTTTCGAGTTTTGTTGACAAAATATTCGCTCCTATATAATAAAATATATTTTCAAAGGTAAATTAGCTATAAATTCCTGCCCTGAACCCTCATGTTCTTCATGAAAGAATAATACTTTTTGCCGCGATAATATGAAAAACGATAATTTGAATAACTATATTTCCCACTGAAATTCAGAAGACGTGCACAAATAAAGAAGTTACATTTATGTCCAGAAGCAAAACAAGGGACCATCTCAGCATTTGCTCAAGGATCAGGGAAACTGGACGAAAAACCTGATCGAGATGGGGGCCATCAACCCAGAAACTGTGGTACAATACTTGTTACAGGTTCTTTAGAATTATACAGTCCAAATGATAAATAATTACATTAACTATCATTGTTAAAATTAATTCTACTTTCCTTTTTGATGCTCGGTATAGTCTCGAATTGTATAGAAACAGTTATACAGCAGAAAAGATTTTACTTGGGACTTAAACTTTACTATTGAATTTAATCGTTTAATGTCTTCTGGCAAAGTGTTGTAGAGTAATGTACATGAATTGTATGTGAATTTTTTGTAGTGAGTTGTTGATACTGCCACTGGTGAATATGATTACTACGTCGTGTGTTATACTTATAGACATCGGCGTTTGCTGAAAATATATTCCCGCCCTTAAGTAAGTCATTTTTTACAAAAACTACTGATTCGTAAATCAGGAGACAAGGTAATGGTAAAATTCCTAGATTAATAAAGAGTGACTTACAAGAATCACGTGGGTTGGATTTGCTTATTATTCGTACAAATTTTTTTTGTAATCTGAAAGTCTGTGAGCTATAAGATGTGTTTCCCCAAAATATTATGCCATATCTCAGGCAGGAGTGAACATTGGCAAAATATACACAACGAGCTGTATGAAGGCTGACGGAATTTGAAAGAATTCTGAACGCGTAGCATAATGAACTTAATTTTGTGTTCAATTCATTTAAGTGGGCATTCCATTTGAGGTTTGACTGAATTGATAGACCTAAAAATTTTGTTACATTAACATCAGTCAATGGCACACTGTTCATTTTCAATGGAGTACAGAATTTTTTATTTTATATGGAAAACTGCATTGAAACAGTTTTATTTTCATTTACTTTTAATTTGTTATTACGGAACCAATTTGAAACGTCTGATATTGTACTATTTACGGTTTCTTTGTTGCAAAGAATATCTGTATCATCCGCAAAGAGAACTGTTCTTCCGTTTCGAATCGCTAAGGGCATGTCATTTACGTATAATAGGAAGAGAATAGGGCCTAAAATCGATCCTTGCGGGACTCCACGTGCAATTGGCAAAGAACCGGAAAGGTGTGTACATAAAGTTCCATCATTCCAGTAAGGTATTTCTACTCTCTGAGATCGTTGTTTAAGGTACGAACATGGCCAATCTAGAGCAATACCACGGATTCCATACGAAGGTAATTTTGAAAGTAAAATGTTATGATCAATGACGTCAAAAGCTTTTGAAAGATCTAAAAATATTCCAATAGTTGCTTCGTTTTGATCCAATGATGAGGCAACATCCTTAAGAAAAGAAAAAATGGCTGTTTCCGTAGATTTTGATTTCCGGAATCCATGTTGGCAATTTGAAAACGCGTCGTGTTTATTGAAAAAGGTTTCCATTCGCACATAAAAAAGTCTCTCTAATATTTTTGAAAAAACTGACAAAAGAGAAATTGGCCGATAATTTTGAACTTCATTTTTGTTGCCTTTTTTGAAGAGCGGCTTAATCTTAGCTGTTTTAAAAATATCTGGAAAAATTCCGGTGCATAAGGATGCATTAAATATGTGAGTTAACGGGTGTATAATGGCTGGCGCGCACGTCTTTAACAAACAATCCGGAAACTCATCTAAACCGGCCGAATATTTATTTTTTAATTTACCGATTATTTTGAGAATTTTGAGAATTACGTTAGGTTGAGAAGTTCGTTAGGAAAACGCATTTTTCCCTCGAGACGTGACTGTGATCTTCACCCTCCTCCCGGATGGTGAGATCCGGCGTCGACTTACCGTCGGCTAGCGGGATTTTCCCCGACCAAGTGTCTCCCACCGCCCCAGCCGGGACAAGCTCTAAGTTCCCGACCGGTCTCCCGGCATGTGTGTGTGTGTGTGTGTGTGTGTGTGTGTGTGGGTAAGGGGTGAGGATAGGAACAGGAATAGGAAGGAGAGATTACGAGCGGTCAGTGGCCCTTTTGTTAGGGTACTGCTCCGGCATTCGTCTGATATTGATCGGAGAAATCACGCAAAACTACCGAGTAGAGCAGCCGACCACTATAATTCTCCTCCAGAGACCGGCTGAATTCGATCTAGCTATCTAGCCATTGTCGAAAATCGTACCCCCGTCGGGACTTGAACCTAGGACCTCCCGGTCAGAGGCACTACAGTTGCATACGTAGATGCCCTGACCCACCTCTCCCGGTTGAAATCGTCGAAATTTCAGCTTCTTTCGCAAACAAATGCGCCTAGTGAATAAACTGAATTCTTTGTATAATGAGCTAAACAACCGATAGCGTACAATTACGATATTTGCATGTTCCTACATAATTTTCACATATGTTTTACACATAAACACTGCAAATGATATTGAAATTAAGTAAATCTTATGATTAAAACAAATAAAATATTTCATTACAATAATATGTGCTTTACAAACCGTTCAGCAAGTATGCTTAATTTCATGTTATGCATATAACATGGAGGTAAGATATTGATCAAAATACCTACAAACATCTCTCCCTGCCTGCCCACAGATTCCATAAATAACGCCAAATAACCACGAACTCGATACCTTCTGAAGAGTACTCTCCTTAAAGCAAGTGTATCAATCTGTGCAACTGCTGTGTGTAAGACATCGTCTCGATTACTTCGGATAAGACAGAAGCGTCGAGAGCGATGAATAGTCTATGTTTTCGGTTTGACCGATCAACTCACTCTTTGCGTCATTGCCCCTCCACAGTGACGCAGGACCAGCTCGCAGATATCTGGCGGATTCTAAAAGCAGAGAGACATTGAGGACTCAGCAAGAGATGCGGCGATGCCTGTAAGCTCGCAGGACGCTTTCGTGAGCGGCTAAATTACTGTGTGTAAATATGGCAATAAATCAAAAGATAACAAAGGAAACTTGGAAATTTTTATGCTGTTTGTTTTCCCAGGATTTTCTTTCGGTAGCATTGGTGGCCCAGGAAGAGCACACCATATATTTATATTTTACTGTATGAGGTTAAGCGATTCAAGGCCTCGGCCGAATATCTTTATTAGCGGCGCCTTAGTTTTGCGAAAGACACAGGTGTAGAGATTTTGCTGTTGCAACTAGGGTTTCCTTTAAATAAGTCTTGAAAAAGCGAATCTGCATATTAGGTGCTAGAATGGCCATGGCATGAACTTCAAAGCTGAGAAACTTCGTTGGTTGTGATAGAAATGAAGTACAGAGCGTAGGCCCTACTCGACCGCGACTTGCATCGTAAGGTAAAGAAAGAAAAAGAATACAAGAATGGATGTAATCGAAATGCTGGAATGCTGGAAGATTTGAACTGTAGCGTAGAACTTCTCTGCAATCTCAGTTCAGGAAGTGCCACTGGTACCCGGTCTACCCTCCAAGATGCTTAGTGAGCCTTGATGTGAGCCAAATCGCGCCCACATTATGATCACACAGACCAGTCGTGTGTGAGAACTGCTGACAATAGGACGGATATTAGTGATATCATTAGTGTTGATGAAATAAGTCACTGCAAACAATATTGTATTGTTTGTGTGTGCGAGTTCTTGTTGCTTTTTTTCTTTTGCTAACTTCTTTGCGTGACACTGAAAATAAATCAAAATACGCAATTCGTGTTGCAACAAAAAGCGAAATGACTTCTCATAAGGTTAGAATGTTGCGAGCTTTAAGGGAACGGAAGACGCGTTTAGAAAACCACTCCGGGGTATTAGCGACGTTTCACCCATAGTGAACAGTATGCGAAAAGTCAGGAAAGTACTGCCGCAACAGCAATGCAACAGTAGAAATCAAGCGGTGAATGAAACAATTAAACAATGTGAGCCTCCCCTCTCTCCCTCTCTCTCTCTCACACACACACACACACACATACTTTGTCTTTGTCTCTCCCTCTATGTGTATAAGAACAAAGGAGTGTGTGATACACTCACACACACATACACACATCCGGCAATGCTTCGCTATTGCAGAATATTTCACATCACACATTACTGAACACGTGACTTAATCACGTTTTACGCTACAATGTGCAAAAATTCTAACAAACGAAAGATTTCTTCGTAAATATAGGTTTGTCCTGGTTTGGTCATGGTTGTCAAAAATCCTATTGTTAAAACCTGTTCCCTCTGAAATTTGGCCACGCGTTCGATATGACACCATCTTGGAGAAATTTGACTTATATGTCCGAGATTCAAGTAATAATTCCGGCCGCTATTTCATAAACGTAAGGGCAAATACTTGAATGCGGTGAAGACGCGTGTAATTGTTGACTATGAGATGGGTTACGTACAGTTCAAAGGCGCTTGAATCGTCATAAACGAATAAAGCATCATCAACAACGTCCCCACATGTCCGATTTAATTCAAACCACTCTTTAAACGTGACTGACGTGCCTGACGTGCCTGACGTGCCTGACGTGACGTGACTGACGTGACTGACGTGCTGTGGCTGTGCTCCAATATTTTACTAATTTTCAGCTACTTTTCTACATATTTCAGGTGACTTTTGCTGTTAAACTGTCTTCTTTACTTGTTTACTTGTTACAGATAAGCTGAAAGAGATTTATATTGTCCGAAGCAGTGAAAAAAGAAGTAATCCAAATATTTGATTTAAAAGACGGCGTAACGGACAAACGTTCATTTGAACAGTGTAAAGACCATTAATATTAAATTTTCTCTGTAAATTAATTGAAATTTGCGTAAAGTTTTAAACTATTAGTGAAAGTGTTGTGAAAATTGTGAAAACATAAAAATTCAAAGTTTCGTAACCACAGTAACGGAAAGACTTGAACTTTATATTTAAATTTGTGGAAGTGGTGAATTTCGTGGCCTTTCAATAGGTAAAGTATAGTAATCTAATTGTATTTATTAGTTTGCAGCTTCAATCTATTAAACACACTGAACGCTTTTTGAATTTAATTAATCACATTTAAATACTAATTAGAATCAGATCACCGTTATTTTTAAATAAATACGTAACGTAATTTAAATAAGTTAATACAATTAAATTTAAAAGATAAGTTAGGGAGTAGTTTTTTTGTAGTATTCTGAATTATCTATTTACTTATTTTCATATTTACCACGCACTTGACACGCATTCGTGACATGGCTACTAATCGTTATACACTCTCTACTCTCTACGCTATCAAAGCCGATCTTCTGAAAGCCTTCACACACATCAACAGTAATTTAGATGAACATATCCGAAGGCTCGAAGAGGTCGTTCAAAACACAGACGGTTGGACAACAATAGGCAACACCGCAAAAACCTCCAACCGTCCATTCGCGGAAGTAAAAACACAATCACCACCACCAATCACGACTCAAAACAGATTTTCTGTATTAGACTACTACAATGAGTTTCCTTGCCTTCCCAATCCTCACCACCCCCACCCATCATCGACACGTCCATTCACAAACCAACGCAAACAGGCTAGCAAGCACAAAGTAACAAAGACACGTAGAGTTGCGCAAACTGGCTCACCAGAAAACAAGGACATTCCCACTGAGCCCATCAAAAAGGTACTCATTTTAGCAGATAGCCATGGGCGACAAATCTCCTCCCTGCTCAGTGAGAAACTCCCAACCAATTTCTCTGCCATGTGTGTGTTTAAACCTAACGGGAGGTTTGCCGACGTGACCAGTGAGTTGGACACGCACACAAAAACCCTCACCAAACGGGATACTGTAATTATCATAGGAGGGCAGAATGACATTAATTTGGGTGGTCACTTTACGCCTGAAGAACATGTTGACAAATTACAACGTGCCGCCCAAAACACGAACATTGTAGTCTCGACTCTGCCCTTCTGGTACAACAAGCCCACACTATGCAAAGAAATTAGTCACGCAAACAACCAATTGAAACTGCATCTGAGAGACACACATGTTAAAGTGTTTGAGCTAAACTTTCTCTCAGAAAAACACTTCACCCGTCATGGTCTTCACCTGAACCTTGTCGGAAAACATGCACTCGGTAGTGAGCTTGCAAAACACATCATTTCACAAACTTGGCAGTGTCCTGCCCAAGACCCATCCCCACCCACATCTCCTAGTTCTCTTCCTTCTTCTGGGACCCCTTTGGACCAATTACCTTATCCCCTGAACCTAATCCGTGTATTACCTCTCCCACTATTCATTCCTCTACATCTGTCACCCCTCCTTCCTCACCTCTTGTCACTGCTGGGACACGATACTTCCTTCGACCACGCACTCGAGGTAAAAATGAAATAAATAAATAGCAACTACAGTCAGATGCAGCAGAAAAACATCCGTGTAGGTACATGCAAAAGATTCGAATAATGCATCATAATGTGCAATCTCTTTCAAATAAAATTGAATTTATCGAGGCAGCATTACAATGTGATCTAAGACAAATAGATGTTTTTTGCTTTACAGAACATTGGTTGTCTCAAAATGATATAAACACACTCCAAATTCCTAGCTTTTACCTTGCAGGATCGTATTGCAGAGCGAAGGAATCAAATAAGGGCCCTGCTTACGGAGGTTCGTGTATTTACATAAGAAATTATATTGATGCTACCTTCTTGTCAGAATTCAATTTATATGCAGTTGAAAAAGTTTTTGAAACAACAGTAGTACATCTTACTACGCTCAAAATTATCTTACTTTGCATTTACAGACCTCCAACAAAGCGAGCTTCAGATTATTTCACTTTCTTGGAAAATCTAGAGATAATTCTGAACAAAATTAGTAAACTCTCTTGTAAATCCATTGTTGTATGTGGAGATTTCAATATTGATTTTCTGAGCGAATCCCACGAAAAAGAGAAGTTTCTCAATTTACTTCATTCTTTTAATTTAGACATTACAATGAATGTACCTACACGGAATACGCTTAAATCACAAAAAGCATTAGATCAAATTATAATTAACAAAACCACAACTACATATGAAATAATAACGAATAATCTAGGATACAGTGACCACGATGCACAAATTCTTACATTACTAAGAACATAAACACTGACACAATAAATAATACACGCATGTGCAGAGCATTCACTAAAGTTAATATAAAATTATTTACGGACTACTTGATGAAGGAATCATGGGACGAAGTTTATAACGCTGTTGACACAAATGAAAAATATAATTATTTTTTTCTCCAAGCTTTCAATTCATTTTAACGCGTGCTTTCCTCTTAAAAAGAGAAAATTAAACATTTCAAGCAAAAGTAATACTTGGATCACACAAGGAATTAGAACATCGTGTAAAAACAAAGGTACGCTTTACTTTATTTCTAAACATCATAACGTATCACCCGGTTTCCATATATACTTCCGAGAATATAAAAGAATTTTAAGAAAAGTAATAGTTCAGGCAAAAATAATGAAAAATAGTCAGGACATTTGAGCGCTAGTAACAAAACTAAAGCAATGTGGGATATCGTAAAAAATACAACCACATCATCTCGATACCTTGTAGAGAATGTTATTTTAAAGGATAATGAAAGAGAAACGAGTAATCCGGAAAAAGTTGCCAATCTCTTCAACAAACACTTTTCCAGAATTGCGTCTGGTCTCACGAAGGGACTAAAATCACAAAATTCAACATTTTACACTTCCCAAAAAATTTCAGATACGATGTTTATTCCCGAAACTTCTCCCAACGAAATCCTCAGAATAGACGGTAAACTAAAAAATAAATATTCATCTGGTTTAGATGAATTTCCGGATTGTTTACTAAAAACTTGTGCACCTGCCTTTATACATCCGTTAACTCAAATTTTCAACGCTTCTTTATGTACAGGAATATTTCCAGATATTTTCAAAACAGCAAAAATTAAGCCATTTTTTAAAAAAGGGAACAAAAATGATATTCAAAATTACCGGCCAATTTCTCTTTTGTCAGTTTTCTCAAAAATATTAGAAAGGCTTTTCTACTTACGAATGGAAACATTTCTCAGGAAAAACAGAGCGTTTTCAGACTCACAACACGGTTTTAGAAAATCAAAATCTACGGAAACTGCCATTTTTTCTTTTCTCAAAGATGTTGCTTCATCAATAGACCAAAATGAAGTACCCATTGGAATATTCTTAGATCTCTCGAAAGCTTTTGACGTTATTGACCATAAGATCTTGCTCTCAAAATTACCTTCGCATGGAATCCGTGGTATTGCCCTAGATTGGATAACTTCTTACCTTAAACATCGGACTCAAAGAGTAGAAATACCATACTGGCAGGAAAGGACATTACGTACTTAAATTTCCAATTCTTTGCCAATTGTGCATGGGGTCCCGCAAGGTTCGATCTTAGGTCCTATTCTCTTTCTGTTATATGTAAACGATATGCCCTCGTCTATTAAAAATGGAAGAACGGTTCTGTTTGCTGATGACACGAATGTTCTTTGCAAAAAAGAAACAGTAAATAGTACAATTTCAGAAGTTTCAAATTGGTTTAATAATAACAAATTAATTGTTAACGAAAGAAAAACTGTTTCAATGCATTTTTGCATCTCAAATCGGAAATCGCATGTTCCATTGAAAATGAACAATATGCAATTAGCTGATGTTGAGGCAACAAAATTTTTAGGTCTTTCAATTCAATCAAACCTCAAATGGAATGTACATATAACAGAATTAAACACTAAATTAAGTTCATTATGCTATGCATTCAGAATTCTTTCAAATTCTGTCAGCCTTCATGCAGCTCGTTGCGTTTATTTTGCAAATGTGCATTCCCGCCTGAGATATGGCATAATATTCTGGGGAAGCTCATCCTGTAGTATTCAGACCTTCAGATTGCAAAAGAAAATTATTCGAATAATGAAAAAATGCCTTCCACGTGATTCCTGCAAGCCTCTTTTCATTGAGCTGGGAATCCTACAATTGCCTTGTCTATTTATTTACGAATCTGTAATATTTGTCAAAAATGACCTACTTAACGGAGGGAACATATTTTCATGCAATATTGATATTTATAATTACAACACACGCCGTAGAAATCACGTGCATCAAGTGTCAGTATCAACAGCTCAGTACAAGAAATCAACATACAATACATGTACGTTACTTTACAACGCATTGCCAGATGACATAAAACAATTAAAGTCGGTACACAAATTTAAGTTAAAAGTAAAATCTTTTCTGCTGCAAAACTGTTTCTATACAATTAGAGACTATACTGATCGTGAAAAAGAAAAATAATGTTTAATGTAACAAAACAAAGATATATAATGAATTAGTTTATGTTTGCATTGTTTACATTTAAAAAAATATTTAATACGCCTGTAACAAGTAATGTACTTCAGCTTCCGGGTCAATGACCCCCATCTCGATCAGGTTTTTGTCCAGTTTCCCTGATCCATTGAGCAAATGCTGAGATGGCCCCTTGTTTTGCTTCTGGACGTAAATGTAGCTTCACTGTGCGCACGTTTTGTTGAGCACTCCTTTTGCTTGTAGTTCATTTACAGTTGAAATTGATTTTCTATAACTCGGGAAAAACATTTTTCAAATACCTTTATTTTTCTAAAATAATTATTTTCTAAATTCATTTTTTCGTTTGGTGTTTTTTTTTTTTAATAAAATTTCTGGCCCTCAAGAAAATGTGCGCAGGTAAATTTCTTTCCCCACACGTCATATACAGTTTTTACTGTTTTTTTGACAAATAAATAAATAAACACTCCCATTGCTAATAAGAACAAAGTGTGAAAATTTCAGCGAAATCGGTCGAGTAGCTATTGCGTCTACGTGCGACACACATAAGCTTATATAACTTCTTAATTTCTTGGATACTGCCGAATGCGTCACTTTTTACATTGAAATTGTGACATGATTGCCATTTGCAGTCAAATATGTCATTACGTAGCTCAAGCATCTATCCATTACATTAAGCGCATCAATTCGCCCTGCCCACCCCGCAAAATTGAAAGTGAACAAAGATGCACATAAAGAGTTAGTAAAAATCGAATCGGTATCCACGTTCTAGTTGTAATGAATCGATATCTTCATGTAGAGCACGATAAGGGATACGAATGAAAATGTGAAGCTCATTTAATGTTGAAAAGGCTTCTATTACAAGAGAGAAAATATACATGCGTCTTTTGGAAATAAATTAGTATGTTATAATTAAATTATTTGACAATACTTGTGTTACTTGTTACAAACAAAACAATCTAATCAAAAAAACAACAGTATTTTGTTCCACTTATTACGCGTCGACAACGAAACCAGTGAACTAATGTGTCCATTAATATTTGCAACTTGAGCAGTTATTGCTCTTTCCCCCCTTAAGTTAACATGGCTTTTGTTTAGCTTTCCATTTCTCAGAGTGCTTTTCTTATCTTCCTGTCATTCACCTTCATTTAAAGTTCTGCATGACAGCATGAAATTTCTTACCATAATGAGTCACACTATTAGTTATCGTGGCTTGTGTAAATCCTTCTGCTTTTAAAACTCTTTTCTAAACTTATCTTTGAGCGACTAAAGATTTCTCCGACAGGTTTTCAACTAGGCTCTCCTTGTTGATGGAAAATCAACTTCAGATCCACCGTAAGCGTCGTCATAATAAATGTTACTTATTCACTGGATCCTTCCAAGTAGCTTTCGAAAAAGTTTATCCTAGGTTTAGAACAGCGATTTTCACAAAGTCTCTATCAATTTTGTCTCTGCTTATTCCAGTTATTCATCTATAAGATTACATGAAAATTGCTGAATTTATGCCACTGAACTCAATGTATTCTTGTAATCTGTGTATTTACGTACCTAATACACCAATGATGTTCAATGCGTATTTTAGTCGTAAATAAAATTATAGTTAATAATGTGAACCAACAGCGGCGATTACGGCGGCCGCTAGTGCCTCTCGCTGCCAATTCGGAAAAGCAACGCAGGTTGACGCAGGATTCGTTTGCTATGTTCATTTCACAACTCAGCAATCCTGATAGTGTTATCAACCAAATGCAAATGGATAGAAAATTATAACGTTTAATAATAAACATATTGCAATATGAATAAATTGCTTGATTTAACTCAGAATACACTCTATTTTCCTTGACTTTGTAGGGAATAGTGATGCTCTATACGTTCAATAAATTATTCTTCACTTCAAACTATACTTCAATTCTATACTTCAAAACATTATCTCAAATATTGCGATAACTACTCATATTTCGAAGAAAAATCAATGAAATTATTTAATGATCTACGACTGAGAAATAGATTGCACTAAGAAAGAAATCTCCAACTTCAATATTAAAGGCGTACGACATGTTCGAAAACATTTAAACTTCTTGGTTATTAAACACAAAATTACACGCAAACTTCTGATATTTTCAAAACAGTTCACATGAACTTATTTGAATATCTGACTTTGAGGAACAGATTTCATTTACAGAAATACCCATCATTAACGCCGTAATTTTGCATATTTTAACCTTTTGCAATTATCGAAAAAAACAGTTCACCGAAAATGGGTTCTGCGCTATTTTATAACCTGAAGACCATTTTTGAGCAAATATAGTTTTAAAAACTGCCTATATTTCTCGCAAAATTGCGCGATAAGTACTCAAATTTTCGAAAAATGTAGTAGTAAGAAAACGCCGAAAAAGTTTTGAACTTCTCCAATTTTCTGAGAGTTTAACGAAAATTACACCTACGTCATTTTGTAAAGAGTTCTTTTTTCTAATCCGACAAAAATGTTTAATCCACAAATTTTGAGCCATTTTTAAAAATATGGTTGCGGTTTCGTGTAAAAAATTAAAATATCCGTCTAAAATTTGCAGGGTCTGGAGTTCGGTTAGATCGATCGGGGAATGGCAATTTTGGGGAATATCGTCTGAACGGTTTAAGCGTTAGTATTGACCGCGGGCATGTCTTGCTGTAAGCCAATTTTTTTATCAAGTCAAATATGGATTATGACGATATGACGTATTCAAGGAAGAAGTTCTTTACTCAGGACCAAGATTTATCCACCTTATCGACATCAGGAATACACAATACGAGTTTTTCTGCCGAAAAAATCCCATTTTTTCCTGCAGCATTACAATACGTTATCTGTACTACGTACGTAATAAACGACCAAATAAAGACTAATACTTTGGCCACCTCAATACGTGAATTATTTATTATAAAGATCATTAAAAACAAAAACACGTTAATGATACGCTGTCAAAAAAAGTACTTACAAAATACGAAAATTTTAAAAATTGTTAATTTTTCATGAAGTACAAACATTTTTTATCATGAAAAAAAACGACATGTATTTTCATAAAATTCCCTGACTTTTACAGTATTTAGTTTCTCTCCTGAAACTTCCAGGTTCTCAATGTGTTCCCAGTCCGTATGAACCCTCATTTCTTATAGTAAAAGAGAGTGTGTGTGTCGGGAGGGAGGACTTTCGGAGCTCAAGAAAAGGTACATCTCCCGCGTCCATCCCCTGCAGTTAAAATATTTTCGACGTTGAATAAACATAAAAGAGTAAAAATCATCAACTAATATCCTCATCAATGAAAAATTTGTAACAATAGATTGGAAGATTTTAATAGCACAGTCCATAATAACAAAACAAAAATTAATAAATCGCAATAAAACTATAAAGTGAATTGGCCGTAATTCATTTCACATTTTATGGACACACGTATAGGAGAAGACAATTGTACGTATTTACCCATTACTTACCTATAATTGGTGAAAAATTAAACTGAATTTGCATCAGTCTCTGTCTATTTGACATTACACTGCTCAACAAGAAATAACTTTTTTCACTTGCCCAGGATTTTGCAATGAATTTTCAGTGAATCGGGTACGCTGAATCCAGATATGCCATTAGTTTCGTTGAAATGGCTCTAGTTTTTGTGCTATGAACATTGTAATGAATGATACTAACACAAAACGCACAGTATTTAATGCAAATATCTTTATACAAACACTGTTTTTTTATTTTAAACATTATATCGCATTATTTTTAGAATACTTTAATCGAGCTTCGTTTTATTAATACATTTTCTTTTGTTACAAAACAATGAGTTCTTCAGGAAGACCTTGTTTGAATGATTTTAATGTATTTGACTACATTTGCGGGGAATTTACGCTACAAAAACAGAAAAGAAATATTGCAAACTTTGTAGAAAAATACGAAACACATTTTGGTATAAAACTGGGTGATCAAGATAAGTCGTAGGCTCCAGACGTGGTATGCAAAACTTGGGTGGAGTGTCTCCGTCAGTGAAAAACTGAAGAGTTTAAAATTGGTGTACTTTGGTACGGCGAGAGCCCTAAAATCATGATGATTGTTATATTTGTTCTGTAAACGTAAAAGCCTTCAATCGTTACAAGAAAAAGAATAGGGAGTACCCTGATTTGGAATCAGCAAAGCGACCTGTGCTACATGGACCTGATGTTCACCACACTCACTGGAAGTCCTGTGTCTGTTAGGATATACAGATTCTGGGGTGCAATTCAAGGGTTAGCAATGGCAGTGAATACGATGGAAGTGTTGTTACAAAAGAGCACTTCTCCCAAGAGAAGCTCAGTGATTTAATACGTGATCTAAGTTCGCCAAACAAAGCAGCTGAAATTTTAGCCTCCTGACTAAAAGAAATGTCTGACAGTGGAAGCGAAAATAACACTTTACTGTTTATTGGTACAGGCTTTGTCATAGTTGTCAAGAACGTTTTAGGTAATCATAAAACAGAAAATTATCCAAACTGGTGTCAGACTTGCTTTTAAACTTTCAAAATTTGGGTGCATCTATGAGCATTAAGGTACACTATCTCCATAACCATCTAGACAAATTTCCAGAAAGTCTTGGCAATACGTGTGAGGAACAAAGCGAACGGTTCAATCAAGAAATAACGGTAATGGAAGTTAGATATCAGGGAAGATGGGATAGACACAATGGCAGACTACTACTGGAGCCATCAACGTGATTGCTGTGATTGCCGCATACAAGTCATACAATGTTTTGTGATTCTTTGCAGGCTGTAAATATAAATATATTGACTCCATTAATATTAAATATTTCAAGAGGTTAATTTTGTATAAATAGGCATATCTAGTCATATTTAGTTCAAGTTTTATGCAATTTACGAATAGCCTGTACTCAATAAAACAAAATATGTTTCGATGCGATTGTCATTATCTCAAAAACTAGAGCCAATCTCCAAAACCAATGCTATATTTGGAATCTGTGCATTAAATATACCCTAAAATGGCTTTAAATTGGCAAAAAAATGAGTGTGGACCAGTGTTATCATTCGAGAGAAACTATACTTTCTCCAAGAAAGACTAAATTATAAATTGAAAATCGAGAGAAAGAAACTCGTTTCAAAACAAAATATCTCATAAATGTCACACTCTACAATGGAAGAATGCTATAATCCCAAAATGACGACCATCTCGAAAAAAACTATATTGCAGACTTCATCTACATTTGGACAAGAAACTACTGAAACAAAATATTAATTTACGTGCTTTGTGGGGTATACAGTAAAAAGGAGTTTCCTCAAAGAAAGAAAGAAATATTTCCGATCACCAACCTGACAAACTGGTGTAAACCAGGAGGCCTGGCTTTGTTTCCCGGCTGGAGTGACTAATTATTTCAACAAAATATTCACAAAGAAAGGTAGCACACGACGTTCATCAACTGGAAATGATGTCTCAGCACTTGTCATTACCAAGAGGTTGTCGTATACACAAAATAAATTTTTGAGTAAAATCCACAATAAATTAATTTAAAAATTTAAGAGTAAGAATTTATTCATTTTTTCTTTTTGTATCGCAAATGGGAAAATATAGATCCTTGTAGCAGAAAAGGTGTACAAAAACAAAAAAAACTTGATAAAAACCACACATCAATAAAAAAATATAAACTATACAATCTGGGAAATTACAACTATTTTCCTATCATACAACAATCTATTGTCATCGGCCACATTGCATTGCATCACTTCACTTCATTTTCTTCACACATATCATCACTGAACCTTACACATCACTTCACATTATTGCACATAACTGTATAGATGTACTGGTATCTGGAACGCAGTTAACACCTGTTACTGAGAAAAACTAGCCCTTACTGACATAAAGCTAGAAGATTTCTTTAAAATAGTTCAAACACAGAACAAGCAGGGCTGCTCACAACTCAGTGAATTCACAGTTCAAACACAAATTATTGGAATTGTAATTTACGAACAGTGAAACGGAAATGCGCCCGTTTTTGTTTTATTACTCTAATGGCTGGAGAAGTAACTGCGTTACTAGTTTTTGAAACTTTGGGGGGAATTCTGGATATATTTAAATATGTTTTTCTATGAACAAGAATTTTTTAAAATAATTTTCAAACATTGAATACGAAAGGAATAGAACGTTGGCAACAGATTAGCCTTGCGTCCAATATTCTTATCTCAAGGCCGTCCATTGCTTTGCACCACAAATACAATTTTTCAAACAAATTCTCTTATTCCAAAATACCGGAGTGAGATAATGGATATTAATAAGTGAAACACTCATCTCGGAATTCCAGAAACATGTTGAAAGTTTAAACAAAAGCAATAATTTTATGTTCGTATATTGACGTACTATAAAATGCATCTGCAACTTCAATTGACATTAAATATAATCTTCATCTCGTACACGCTTTCCGAATCAATGCATAAGCACATATGCTAAGTATACGCAAGTTTAAGTTAATACGGGTCACGGGGGAAAGTCCAGTATAAAATGCAAATTTATATTCTTGCATGAATAAAAACGATTTAACTTATAAACGAGATTCATCCAACACTTATTTATTAATGAAAATAATAATTCAGGAAGTAAAAATCATTGTACGACATACATACAATTATTTCCCCGAGTTAATTAAGGTACTACTAAAATCCCAAATCAAACTCCCGCTATTTTCGCGCGGCCGATCTCAGAACCACGTTCGTAATCCATCCCCTGCTCCCTCCTGCTATCTAGCGTCACCTTGACGCACTACGTGAATGCCCTCCTCAGCAGTGTCAAAACTTAACATGCCAATAGATTCAGAGAAATTTGGCACAATACCTATGAATAAGTTTATTTTGAACAAACCGAAGGAAACAAAGGATATACTGAAGTATCTGCACATTACAATGGATAATCTGTTACTCAATAAACTACCATGAAGTGGTCAATGAGAAATGGCACTCAGACAACAGAAAACCATATTTTAATTAATTTCATGGTAATAACATTAAACCATTCTACATTGAGCATTTGTATAACATAATTTGCTTGATACACTCTAGTACAGATGATTATTCAATCCAAATACACTTGGGAAACTGCAAGAAATTTTATAAAAGTTAGGAATGCCAGCAATGTCATTAAGGAAGTAACATTTAATCTTCTCTTTTTAACATCAAATGAAGACTAATTATAGAGCTTCTCTTACTGCATGTATCAACAAGATAATTATATCAATAACTGCATTCAAACTTTAACCTGTTGTACCTGCTCAAAAATGATCATCGATAATTTCTCTGTACATGTGAAAACATTGCAAACATATCAATTGATTAATCATATTTTAGAGAAGGTATGCAAAAAATAGGTAGGTTGATGTAATTAACCTTATATTATCACACGTTTAGCAATGATTTACATGAACATTCTAGTCTACATGAACATTCTACAACAATAACTTGTATTTCACGTTTATTTCAGTTGCTATATCCACAGCAGTCTATTATGTTTTGTCATAATAACAAAACAAAGTGAACAAAATTTTACTGATAAAATCAACATATGAGAATACAAAAATGTGGTACTTAATTTCCTTCTTTACATGATCTGCTGACTTAAAACACTGTCAACATGAACTAGACACATTCTGAATCCTGATACTTTTTACACTATCTCCACTTCATGGATGTTGCATACTTCAATAATTCTTGATAAAATAGATAATCTAATTCTCACCTATGATAAAGTACACAAAAAACCTAACCCTTCAAAATAAATTATATTCATTTTGAACTGCCTTCAAAATAATCTTTACAACACAATCAAAAATTTAATAACACAATACGCCATAATACTTGTTAAATATACAATTGTGTCATCCAATTATAATCACAATTGTGTATATATTTTCGTCGTACACGCGATGTTCATCACTAGGGGTGCGGTCTAAAATGATAAAACAATAAAGAGTGGGTGATGTAAGTACTTACAAAATATATATCAATTTTCAGTACTGCCTTTCTCTGCTGGAAAGCACCTCAATGTTGAATGTGATGTCAAAAGTCATTCTTCCTTATTTTCTGTCACGCAGTGTCCCAAACGCAGGAAGCCATCACAAACTGTACTGTACCAGTACCTACTCTACGAACAGTCATTGATCCAATATTCTTCTCTAACCTCTCGCATGTCATGAGGAAGATATTTATCTGTATTATAAAACAAGTTCACACCTCTACACTAATTGAAATTGTTTAATAGATAGTTGAATATTTGAGAACACAAACTATTGTTACAAGTCAAAACCAATCGCAGCAGTTTCAACCGTTTTCTCATGCGTGAAGTACAACCGCCCCAAAGGGCCGTATGCTCTAACCACCTGCAGCACTCTATCGTCAAGGTCATGAAACTAGTTGTCCTCAAAAGTGCTGGCACCAGAGAAGGCGCTACTCAACGATCGCGGGAAATGGTTCAGTTCACCACTCCCAGGTAGCGCTGGATGTCAATATGGCGACAACCTCGCGATATTAATTTGCGGCACAGTGGTTCTCCGTCGCCTCGAAAATCGGGTATTCTTGTGACACGTTGAAAATCTCTCAGGATGGCTGAAGCATCTGGACAAATTGTAAGTGAAAATTTATTAATCTCATGCACCTTCTAATTTATCAGCTTGTGTGGTTTTAGCACTTTTTAATCCACCAATAGGAATGAAGGAGTATTTGTGTCTGCACCTCAAATGTAGGTCTGAAGAGAATTCCGAAAAAATATTGCTGTGTATTGTTCAAAACAACTAAATATTTATTTCAGAGTTGATATTGGCTTCTCCAGTGTTTGTTTTGAATAACTATGATTTTTTATAGCTGTCAGCTCCCCCAAAATTGCGTGGTGTTTGAAGTAACCCTTGATTACACCTGTCGTTAATTCAGTTTCATTTGATTTTATACAGACTGCATGTCATTTTCAGTGTTGTTTTGTTCATTGCCAAGATATTAACTAGAAATTCTCTCCAGAGTCTACAAAGTTTATCTTTAAATCTTTTCATAATGTTGATAGATATTTCGTCGTGCCTGAACTGTCAGATCGTGGCTCTTAAAAATTCTTAGAACAGTTGCTTCCCTGAACAATCCCACCAGCATCCAGTTATTTTTTCCCCAAAAAAATATTCTCGTCTATGTTGTTGTCACACGTCGTAACGGCTGACATCCAACAGAAACGGGGTCGTTACGACGAGTTTCCGCCATTTCGCGAGAAAACGGCGGCTAATGAATTGCCACTTGCGTTACAGCGGTGCATTGCGGACGACAGGCCGGCGACAGGAGGTGCCGATCGGTCTCAGCTGACATCACGAAATCTGGCCGGGTCGCGCGTGCGCTAACATTAAATCGGCCTGTGGGGCGGACCGGGCCGGGAGGGCCGCCCCAGGCGCCGGGCGCCGCCGCCGCCGGCCCGCCGCGCCGCGCCGCGTCGCGCCGTGCCGCAGCGCGCGTGTCGCGGAGCGGAGCAGAGCGTCCGCTCCTTCAGGTGCTATCGATCCGCGCGCGCCGCGAACCGCTAGCCCCGGTCGGCGCGGGGGCGGCATGGCGCTCGGCACCGCGGCTCGCGGCGCGGCGGCGGCGCTCGCAGCTGAGCGGGCGCGCCTCCACCCTCGCACGAGGTAGTAGCTCGTCGCGGAATTCTCTCCTTGGAGGTGTGCAGGTGAGCGCGCTGTCTCGTTCGATACGCAACTCACCAGTAAAGTTCATGCGCGAAGATGAGCTTGCCAGCTCGCTTCGGTTATATCAGCAATTTGACAGCTGCTCTGGGGTGAGCAGCTGCCGTTGAATCTGTCGTCCCGCCCGAGTTATTTCGTCGCGGGATCGGCTGTTGGAGGTGAGACTTGCTTGATGAATCCGGTGATCCAAGGGAGCAAGTCGACAAATTAGAGCTGAGCAAAAGAGCTGCTGACGCGATAGGTTTACCTCTTCGTGAGATCTAGCAGTAGAACTGTAAAGATGAGCTTGTCGGCCGGGTCGCTGAATCGGCGACGCGCGTTAAATAAGTTTATGGACTTTCGGGAAGCTCCGTATCCTAAGATGTGCGGTTGTGGCTTCGCAAGATCACTTTAGAAACCTTACCGCAGAGTAGTAATCAGGTCTGTTGTAGACGTGTTTGCAGAATGTATCAGCGTGCCTGACCGTAAATGTCACGGTAAATATGTCCATACAGCTTGCAAGCTCCCTGGTCATACCTTGGGTCGGAGACTTTCAGCAAGCGGTATGCACTTGTCTGTTAAATCGCCGTGCGTTCTCGCAGTGCAAACTCAGTCTTCCACCTCTGAGCTTTCATCGCGACATTTCGCTGTTCAGGAGAGAGATAAGCGCAAGATTAAATCATAACATTTTACACCGTTTCAATAAAATTCTGGTTATAAGAATACCTTCTTCCACTGTAAGGTATACCCCCAAGCTTATGTTTGATAACGGTAATGATCTTTGGTCTTCAAATGCAACAAAAACATTTTGATACGCGCATATAAGTTTACATAAATATTTAAATAACATTGCAATAAATATATGTTTACCAATGAGATATGAATGTTCAGTGTAACGTTTTATAATGGCATGTTTACCAACTCTGTTGTTTTTGAGAAGAGAAACAATGGAATACTTCCATCTAGTATCTAAAAAGAATCTTTTGCGGAAACAACACATCGATCTTCTTACTTTTAATTACATTTTATATAAATATTACCTATTGGAAGAATGCAAGTCCGAATATTTGTGTAGATCCGGAATATAAATATGTAATATTCTATCAAAATATAATTTTTCTTGCTATCTGTTCAACATCTTGTCTGTCTGTGCAATCTGAGCAGGATGTTCCAGAAGAGGTAGCGCGATTACTATAAAAATTCTTATAATTTTAATACAGTCTGCTTATAGTTTTGGATTGTCCTTCCATAAAGTCGGGTTTTTTATGTTTATATCAAATTCTAGATTCTCAAAGATGTTTATGCTTTTAAATAGTGTTGAATGTTTTCAGGTTAAGTTCGTTTCTTGAAACCGAAAATATTGTTTCAGAAAATATTCGGATAGTTTGTATATATCAGAGAAGTAGATTTCTCATCTTTCTGGAATTTTGAATCTTGTGAGAAATCGTTGCATCAACATGTTAAACCAAACGTAAGACATATTATCTTTACATGTTATCATTTTACATTTGTAACCATTATTTCTTTTGCATATGAATTACATCACCAGAAGTAAAACACACCATGCCATATTCTGATCATAAAAGATAAATAATTAATAAAGTTATTATTTACACAGCTTTGAACCGAAAAATATTGTTTAAAAGTATATTAACTTGTGTGTAAAACTTAATAAACGTCAATAAATATTTTCGTGAGATGGATAACGTACTTACTGGAATGTATAAAACTGTCCTTTCTCAAATATATATTTATTTCCATTAGAATTTGTAACATATATGTATATGTTATTCCAATGATAGCGAAATTGTTCGACTTTGTTTTGGCTCTCACGGTCAAGATAAGAATACTTAACATTCAAGTTGCATTTGAATTAAATGTTGATGAGACTTAGGGAAGGTTGATTTAGCGTATTTTTAAAAGATTTGGTTCAAATAAGGTCAGTATAATAATTGTGTTTGACGTTTCTCAAATACATTCTCGTTAACAATTTAATGTGTAAGAATATGTAGTGAAATGAATAAGAGTGTTTATGCATGTAAAAGTGGATAACAGAGAATGTCAAGATTGCAAAAGACTGTGAATGAGTGGGGTATGTGACATATGGGAAGAAATAGAATCTGCGCACATTTCCTTCAGCTAAAAAATTCCTCGTGTTTAGCAACTAACAATGTAGCCTTTCACACTAATCGGCGTGTTGTGCTTGTTACTTCTGATGGATTCAACTTTTCACCTAGAACGCATAGGGTGGGAAACAATCCGCAAAAGGAGGGTGACGGGATTTCGAAAGAAACACAGCGAGGGAGAATGAAATGTGGGGTAGTGTTTAGTGTGGGTATGTGGGACATGAATGACTTATCTACACAAATGTTATTCGCTGTGTTAATCATTTTTTCCGTATTCTGGAACTCTCATGTCTTAAATCAGAAAAAAGATCTTCCGGTTATCTAAAAAATCAAGGTTTGGATAATTTAAGATGGTAGTTTGAAATTTCGAATGCCAATATTGACCGCTATTTATTTTTTCTGACATCTTTCAGATTTGAGAACGCATAACTGATTCACCGTAAAAGCACTTAGTACGAATGTACTTACACAATGTAATGTATTCGCAAATCTTCGGGAGAAAGACCTATTATTCAAGTGTTGCGTGTTCTTTAATACCGAACGTTCTTAAAAACTGATCCAAATGCTCTCTAAAATTTCGCGCTCATAGAGATGACCTTTGATCGTGAGTTACTTGAACTGTAGTTTATTTCCAAAATAGCAATGATTCAGATTACATTAAGAATTTGTGTTCATTTGTGATATTCATATTAATTAATGACAAATATTTATTTAGTTATTTTTATATTAATTCGGATCTCGGCTACCCGTGGTTTTGGATATTTATGCACTATGTCGTGAATGAATAGAAGAAAGCCATTGATGATTAATAAAAATGTGAACGGGATGAAACCCCGAGGGCGGCTCGTAGGTCAATGGCTTGCAATGGAGTTCCAAAAGTAAGAAAGAGAGTAGTAATAAAAGCGGAGTCACTACTTACTGCAATTTATAGAATAAGATGTTAGGAAAGAATAAAGTGTATTAAGCGGAAAATTTAATAATATTCCACAAAATATATTTTAAAGAAATTATTTACTATAGTTAGATTTCTTTTCGGAGAATTTTTCCTTATTTGCTGCATTATTAAGTGATAAAAACGTAAAAGATTATAATGTAATATGTTTGAGAGGGTGCAAAATGCTACGGAAGCACAGGTCTCTCCTCTATTTTACAATACTTTTATCTCTACATTAACGAAGTACCTGAAATATTCGTATGTCTATTCAGAATGGAGGAAAACTAAAAACCTGTCTAATACAATCATTTAAATTTTTTTTATATAAGTTATAGAATATTTCTACTTTCTGAACCAAAAAAAAAGACAAGATGAATGCCAAACCACTTGTTGTTTGTTAAGTAATATTGAGTTCTTTTTATTTCACCACCAGAAACTGAAATGACTAATACGCAGGAAGGAAGTTTGTGGATTCATGTGCTTAAACTTCACTTTCCTTAAACCAGGGAAGAATTGATTATTGATTCATGTGAATGTTGAATTAAATCAGAGTAAAACAAGGGACCAAACTGTTTTCAGAAGCAAACTACGAACCCTCTCAGCATCCGCTCTGTTTGGTGTGTACTTGTATAGTAAGAATTATCTAGGATTCCCGACTTTGCCCATACTTTGCGTATAGTGTAGCAAAATACACTTCACTTAATTAGCTTCAAATAGTTCTTGTACAATATAAAACCAATGGTTTCTAGCCCAGGAACTCAAATCCCAGACCTCTCAACCGTGGCTCGAACGAAATACGAATGCTGAAGAAACAAGTTTTATAACACGTCTGTTAAAAATTAATTACATACAAAGCATGGGTGGCCACTAAGCCACGATCTTGAGGGAAGAAAGAGCCAAACTCGTTTTTCAAAAGTTAAACTTTTTAATCTTTAAGAAGTATCTACAAAACACAAAATACCGAATAGCAACAATTTTATTTATTGACAAACAAACATTCACTAACTGTTAAAAAAACACTTGAAAACATCTGAAATACAAAGACTTCTTATTAACGGAACATTTTTGAATATCCAATTTGACTGATAAACGTTTGAAATCTGACGTGTGGTCCAATTGCACAGGCTGAGTTAAAGTACTTCGTTGGCTTTCTACACCACGCTGCTTAGATTGAATAAACTTTATTGTTAAATGCAATGACTCACGAGAAAATGTGTTATGTGAATTGTGAGAAATATTTGACCTTTTCTACTATTTCTATTCAATATACATTGGTAAATAGTACATTGAATATTGAACATATTTTTGTGCCGAAAGTTCCCAGTAGTTTTACATTGAAGGAGCAATGGCTTTGGGGATCTTGCCAAAGTTTCGTCAAAATAAATTCATTGACCTCTTCATGGCTAGAAATACTAAGAATACAGTACTTCTTTAGTATAATGGATAATTTGAAATATACATTGAACATAACTCAACGTTATATGCGTCAATTATACAAACAAATGTGTATTGTATTCTTATCATGAAGAGGTCAGTACATTTATATTGACAAAATGTTTTACAGATGTTACTCAAGATACAGCCAATTTTTACTTTCTCGCCCTTACTTCTTAAGAAGACAAAATATTGTAATCGTGCGCCGGAAAGCGGCAAGTTTTCTACTCTTATTGCCGGGCCCTGGTAACGAAAAAGGGGATAAAATCTTGTTCCTTACATCCTATGACACGTTGTGTAGTCAGAATCCATGTTTTGTGGGTTCTCGATACCGAAAACTTGATTGACGGCAAAACGTCTGCCTGTCCGTCTGCCTATCCGTCTGGCCGATTGTGATCAACGCCAGCGTCTAAATCGTTCAGTAGATTTTCACCAAAATTGAAATTCCCCGATCGATCTGAACGAAATTGAGGCTCTCTAAGTTTGAAACGAATATGTTGTTTTTTTTAGGGTAGTTGTGTAAAAAGCCTCAATGCCTTTATTGCCTTTATTGATATGGCGAGGCTCGGGCAATCAGGCCCGCTATTCTGCCTAACCACATATAACATGTTTACAATTACGTTCATACAATACAATCTACAAAGTAAAGTAGGATAGTTTATAGTAGGTAAGTTATGTTATAGTAGGTAAGTAGTTAGTTGAATAGAAGTATCATACATTTAAGTTTCAATAACATTTTGAAAATTTTTTCAGAAGTGGCTTCAATTTTTTTTATTAAATTGTGTTTCCGGATAGCGCGAAGAAATGCTTAAGAGAATGATGCAGAACTGATTTTCGTCAAAATCCATTATTTTTTCGAACATTTCAAAAGTTCAATTTTTTTTCGCGTCTTCCTACAACCCACAATATTCTCACGCGCCTCAACAATATTTCTACACATAGTTGTACGATTCCGGGTGCTTCAAGTACTTTGGTCATTGGTCCCGCACCCGCGTATTGGTCAATGCCACCCGCGTGATGGTGTTCTTCCACCGGAACAGGAGATCCGGGACTGACCTACACGTCAGGTCTGGGATTTTCCGCCGGGATCTTCACCCATGGGGCACAGCTCAGTTGGAAGTCCTTGTAAGCTCCCGATATGGCCTCTTGGAATTCTAAGCTCCCGATGAGTGTGAAAGTGTAGTCCATGTAAATGTAAGTTGTGTATAAGAGAAAAGGTTGAGACAACGAAAAGGAAGGGATGATCGCGTACGGTGCATGGCCCCTTTTAGGAATCTACCCTGATATTTGCCTTGTAATGATCGGAGAAACCACGAAAAAACTGCCGATCAGAGCAGCCGGCAGCAAGAATTCTCCTTCAGACAGGAGTTGGATTCGACATATTTAGTGTTAGCGACCTAGTTAGTGATTAAAATCCGCCCATAGTTAGAACTCGAACCCTAGGACTTCCATGCCAGCGACGCTTGCAGCAGCAATGGACGTTGTATCTGAGCCACTTCAGCCGGTGAAACATTGACGGTTAGTATCCACAAAGCAGATGCTTTCGAGACAAATTGAAGGACGAGAATGATTTGGTCATAGTATATTTTGTGGCTTGTAATAATTATTTTTTCCGGTAGTGTTTTACATTATTGCAAGTAGTTACATTGTCAGAGAATAAAATCTATTTCAGTCAAATGTCGAAGAAAATGTTACTCAGAATTACTTAAAACTAGATTAGCAAGGCGCCTCCGGCGGGTATTTTCGTGTTAAAAAGTTTTATTTGTGCTTTTCAAGTTCATAATAAAAATCAGGTTTTAAAAATATTATAATTCCTGGCTTGTCCGTTTCGGGCATGGAAAGTTACGCGAAGAAACTATCAATTAAAATATTTGTTAAAAGATTTATTTCTTTACAAAATCAGCTTTAATTGTTGTCACACTGAAGACTTAAGTAACGATTTATGAAAGAGGTATACTAATTCACGTTTCACCAATGTACTCGTAAGTGCATTGAAATAACCCAAAACATGTTTTCTTCTAGAAATATTTCAAAATATTATTGAGGGAACAGGCTAGGGATTATGCCATTCCATTTGTCTTGTCGAGAGGATTGATGATAACCTCTGCAAGTGCCGTAAGTACC
>JAHLJT010008446.1:192820075-192843629 GCA_031308135.1 Acheta domesticus
AAAATAATTTGAATTTATTTTACTTGTGTTGAATATTAAA
Organism: Acheta domesticus; assembly: GCA_031308135.1. Taxonomy (NCBI): domain Eukaryota; kingdom Metazoa; phylum Arthropoda; class Insecta; order Orthoptera; family Gryllidae; genus Acheta; species Acheta domesticus. The sequence continues at coordinate 192,820,116 of JAHLJT010008446.1, forward strand.
ATTAATGATAATTAAAGTAGAAATTAAGTGGCTGCACCTAACAACAAGATTGGGGCAAGTGTGAGTGAAACAAAAATGCTTGGGCGAGAAATGATCAGCTATGCACACGCCATCGTGGGTAATGCAAGAGCGAGCGTCTACAGCGCCAATTTTAAATGGATTCTGGAGTACTCATCATTTCAGTTTTGAATATTTTCTTTGTAATCTTACAGATTCAAAAAAAGTTGAAAAAATATTTCCATTTATTATCCATACATACATATTTATTTATTCCAACAATTTACAACTAATAACTTTAGTTTATGTTTAGTTAGTTTATAATGCAATTGGAAGTGAGGGTAAAACACGCCCCTCACAACAATGCAAAGATCTTAAGATCTCCAGGTACTGTGTAGAATTAGTGTTTGGTTGAGCGGTATGAAATTTGTGACAACGGAACTCATTGTAAAATAAAATCTTTGTAACACGTTGTAACTGTTGTCAATCTCAGTGATAGAGGTGTAATCAAACCTTAATACCTATAATTGTTAAGTTATCGGCGCCTGATTATTGACAGTCTTTCTCTGTACATTCTCAACAGATTGAAGCTGCCACTAGAAGTCAATTCAATTGGATTACCGTTATTGTGTTAAGAAACAAGAAAATTCAAACACCGCGTTTATGAGCGATAGTACATAAACGTATAAAAAAGAAATATCAATTATTTTCCATTGTCTTAAAGGCTATCATGATGAATGCCACGAAGGATCAATTCTTGCAGAAGGTGCGTCGTTACTTTGTGCCCTTTCCACATCGTGCCTGAGGCCACCGGCGCGGCGGCCTCAGGGCCGCGAGTGCAGCTCCAGACGCGTGCACGTCCGTCTGCGCGGAAGCAGCGCGTGCGGGCGTGCCCCTTGGCACGGCCCTCTGCTGGCAACGGCCCTTGCGCCACGCCGCGCCGCGCAAAACGCCCAGGGCGCAGCCTGCCTGCAGAGTGGCATCCGCAACTTCCCCCGGCGCCCGCCGGCCGAAGCCGGGTAAAAACGGGCGCGTCGCTATTTCCGCGTGCGCCATCGTACGCCCGGGCGTCGGTTGAGGCCTTTCCTGCGTCCACGCAAATTAGAACAGGGGAAATAATGTGTAAAGCACCAATGTCAAAGTCTTTTACTAGTATCTGTGGCACGCGTCGTGGCACCGCAGCATGCCATGAGCTTCTCTGCGCAACTAGCGTCGGGAAAGGGAACTAATTACGAGTAGTAGTAACCCCGCCGTTTTACAATAGGTTTGGCGTTTTGTCTCTCGAGGCGAGGTAATGAACTGCGTGGAGGGGCGATTTCGTCGTGGCACGAGTGTCACGGACTCCCGCTCGTGGCATCGACCTTGACAAAACTGGTGTGTAAAGTTTTGAAACTTGGCAAAACACTCATTGGGGTGAAAAAATAAGGAACAGAAATGTTCCTCTCTTCGAAGGGGCCATCGATTCCTCGATTTCACCTCCACCCCATCCCCCAAAAATATTGTGCACTTGTACATTCTTCTTCAGTTTAACGCAAACCCGTTTTAAAAAAAAAAAAAAAAAACTCGAAGAAAAGTCATTTAAAAAAACAGTTATCACAAAATGCACACAAAGAAGGTCATTACCATGTTTTACGAGAAATAGTTTTGATAATAACACCACTTTTCTTTGAAAACGAGTCGTTTGCTAAATTGAAAAAGATACAAAATTGCCTATTTTCGGGTTAGCTGGAATTGGGGATGCACTCTCGCGAGGAGACGGGAACTTTTCGTTGCCCCAAAGAGGGGTTTTGCACTTTAAACTAAAAACATAGCACGTACAGACAACCAACTGAAAATTTTATAAAACAATGACAGTGGAAATGGTAACCCTATCGGATGTGATAAAATTGGTCGCTCAATAGAACAGATAAGAGAACTAGTGATGCTACAGTGTGGCAACAGACTTTCCCGTATTAGTTTTCTATTTCCCTTGGTCTCGGTTAGCTACTCGGATTTGACACATACTCTTGCCAGCTGCCATCTATCGCCGCCCAAAGCACTTTTTTTTTTTACATTTTCTTAATTTTTCTGTTTTCTAATGTTAGAACGGAAATATTATTTTAAGAATATTAAAGAACAATAAAACCTCGTCCTAAATGGCAATTTTCTTTTATAAATTTGTAACCGCTTTTAAGAAAATGGCGTTTAAGAGCTAGTGTAAATGCGAAATTTTGAAGCTCTTTTTCACAGGAATCTTTTGTGTTCTGTCAAAATCGAAATTGTTGATTGTTTTTTTTGGATTTTCTCGGAGTTCCGGAGTATGTAACAAAATCATAGGCACCTCTCACATGATGGGAGGCTGCATAGTTTTCTTTCAATTTTTACACACACCGGAAATTTGTAATATAAATAATACTAATAATAATATATTATAATGTTCAGTTCCTGTCGTGAAGAAAAACATTTTAAAATTTATTTAAGGATGGAAATGTGTCCTCCCTCCGAAACGTAATGTATGAAGTTATAATAAAGATGTAAAATTTAATATGAAGAAATAATTTATCATTGATTGTCCTTAATTCTAAAGAAAATAGTGATTATTATTGAAATGTAATTGTCTTAATAGAATACAAAATGATAAATTGGTATTATGATTTCCTGTGCGTTTAAAGTTAGCGGTTCCTGTCGTCCAATTTCATCGCAAACCGATGTATGAGATTGGCAAAATAAACAATGAGAACTCATCAGTTTTATTTGACGAGGGAGGAAAGACAGTGAGGGAGCATTCACTGTCAGAATACATGCGCCGGTCCATGGAATCAAGCATACAGAATAGATAGATACGATGGTGTACGAAACGAGAAATTGACTTTCATAAAATGTGTACTCTCGTAAATTGTCATTTTTTTACTTATTTTTTGTTGCCTGGATTTTGCATATCAACCAAATGTAAGGAAAATGTTAGAAACGCTTGAAAAAACCATTAGGCGTGTGGTGTGTGAAGTGTATCTAAAAAGGAATACATTTACATAACAATGCCATTAAATTATCACCAATAATAACATTTACAAAGTTTGAAAAATGAACGCACCGTTCGAAAACGTGAGTGTCAAGCAGGCTCAATATGTACAAACGTTAATGAAACATTTATCGAAAGTTCTTCCACTAGATATTGCCGTATGCAATGTGAAAAAGTAAAGCAATTTCTCTTCAGTATGGAAGTGCGTTGCATACCTTCGCAAAAATATTCGTTGATGTGTAACGAAGTCGGGCGGGGTACAGGCTCAGCGGTCGGGGGCTGGCAAATGGGACACTGCGATAGTACACTTGTTGCACTGTTCTTTATTTGGCCACATTTTTTCATTCACCAATCAGCCTAGATTGAAAAGTCGCCGGAGAGACATTAAAAAAAGTGTGAGTTCGAATCTCATCGACTTATAGTATGTACAAAAATTTCTGAGGCGTTCTTTAGCTAGTGACTGCCGTACTACTGACCCAGTTACCAAAGAATACAGCCCACGGCAATGTCTACTGAAACCCAAAAAACAATGCTTCCCGGAGGTGATTGGGCATTGCTGGGATGCACAAATTACCCCTGAGATAATATCTGAAACGAGTGAGGGCTCAATGGATTCTTGCCAAACCATTACGGTCTCTTGTTGATTCGCAGGGTTTCTTTGTCCAGTGTGAAAAGAACTATAAGGCGAAACTTGTAATCAAGGCCGAACGTTTTTATTTTGAGTAGTTGTTGGAACGTGCAGAAATTCCACCGAAATTGCATGCTGGTTTTTGCGATAGTGTAAAAGGGAAATGCGCTGCCCGAACTCAAAACTGCATATTTTATTTACGTTTTATAATTGCATTATTCTTAGTACTGGTATTTTTTAAAGTGCGTGATCGGCTAGTAAATAGTAGTTAAGTTAAGTTAAGTTAATGCCTTATTTTACGCGAGAATGTGTTGAATTTTCTTATAAAAGTGAAAATGATATTTTCTCTGTGACTGCGTGAAGGATCGCAGTCTGGAAACACGTCTTCCAATACAGCACACCGCCCAAATAAACCACTTGCCTCCTTGGGCCGTGGGGCGTTGGTGCTCGCCAATTTATTTGCATTTGCGAGCGGCGGCGGCGTGTGGCGTGTCGGTTGAGGCCCTCGGAAGGAGCCTGGGCGCAGGAGCGGGGAGCGGGGGGCGGGGGACAGGGCGGTGGGAGCGGGGCCGAACGGCGGGGGACCGGTCTGAGGCCCCTGGCCTCTCCTTGGGCTTCCGACTGCCAGCGCCCCGCCGCGCGGCGCGGCGCGGCGCGGCGCGGCGCGGCGCCCAGCCCAGACGCTTATGTAATAGGCGCGTCGTGAGGCAACACGCGCCGCGCCGGCAGCGGCAGGCAGTGCGTGGCGGGCCGCGAGCGGCTGGCGCCTGGGTGATGCCGGCTGGCGGCGGGTGACGGATGGCGGTCGGCGCGCTAATGGAAGGATCGAGACGGCGGAGAAGGCGGCGAGCGGACGAGGCGCACATGCAATCCATGCGTTCGCTTACAAAAGACACTGACCTTCCAAATAACACATCTCAAGCTGTATTCAACAATTATATGCGTTCTGCTTAAGTTATTATCATTAAGCCGCTTAGAAACATTGTATCTATCATCAATTCTATTGCGAAACATTTCGGGCATTACACTTGCAAACTGTTTGGTTTTTTTTCTGGTATTTCAAACATTTTAGATTAAATCTAAAGTGTAGATTAATGAAGCACTTTACTTCTACAGACCTGACCATATCAGTTAATTAATATTTACAGAGATATATTCATTTTAATTATTATTTATATTAATAATAATATAAATAAATACAAACATTACAGTTATATAAATAAGATTAATGGAAACACTGATCTGGGGTGAACTAAATAAGTGATAGCAAGAGTTATTATACGCATAGCCTGTGTTAATAGTTCCAAAGGGCGAACATCATAATAATAAACACAATCGTGCTTCGAGATTGACTCAATAGAAAAATACCTAATAATACATTCAAATTTCATATCTTAAAAAATTATATAATTATTTCTAATAAAGCTACTACTCTGTTTTCTGTCAAAGATGTTTGACCTTCATTAATAATCCAACATGTAGGGTTGTATAAGAAAAATGTTAATGCAAAAGAAAATTTAATTTTCGAGATTCAATGTGACTGCTTTGCTGTTTATTTCTGATTTAACTACTGAAGTTAAAGCTGACATTTCTGCTTTGGAGAACCACACCTTGCGAATTCAGATAATGGTGCAAAGATGCCATGTGTTGTTACTCCAAGAATTTTGATGATCTTACGAAAAAGGTTTGCAAGAATTTTATTAAAAGAAATTCTTCCTGTCCCAGTAGCTCGAGAGAGTAGACAAACTAATCAAATTAAAAGTGTTTTAGGAAGTTCCTGTTTCTCCTTCATCAATTGACAGGATCGACTTGCAGATGATCTAAGCAAATTATTCGCTTGTGAGTTATTTAAAGTATCTTACATCTGAAGAATGTTTTGATAGCGCAACAATCTTATATAAGAAGTAAACTTTAAATTTTTAGTATGTCTCTAAGTAAATGAACAGGAATGCAATACATACAATAATATCTTAACGTAAAGTTTTATAATGTTTATTCATATTTCACACTCCATATTCAAGCATATGTAATGTATTATTAACTTAAATATGTAATATGCAATTCAATCGAGTAATCCGATATGGATATACTAAAAACACTATTAACACTAATATTGGCATTAACACACTGTCGTATTTCACACAATAGAAGTCAAATTCTATGTTACGATTAGTCATGTAGAGTGATGCAACACAACAACACCTGCTTCTACGAAATGTTTTATACTTTGTAAAATTTCTAGTGTATGATTTTATATCATCTTTCCGTCGGTACTACTAGTAGAGGAATGTCTGTCTTTCCTCCATTCTACTAGAAAATATAAATATAAAAATATTATAGTAGATATTCTGGAGTGTAACTGAGGACATCAGAAAGTAAAGTGTGTAAGTGTGTATGTGTGTGTGTGTGTAAGAAAGAGAGAGAGATGAGAGAGAGAGAGAGAGAGAGAGAAAGAGTGAGAGAGAGCTGCGAGGCAGACAGGCCGACAGACAGACAATAGGCAGAGGCAGGTCGGCAGACAGAGAAGAGGAAAAAGAGAAAAAAGAGCGTGGCACCAATTGCTTCCCCAGTCGGCGTGCCCTAAGGCTTCACGCGCCTCCCGGCAGCCAGAACCTGGCCAGAACGCGGGCGCGGCGCGAGAGAAGGTGACGGGCGGGCAGCACGTGAGGAAGCGCAGGGAACGGGGAACGGGTGAGGTGGGAGGGACGTGGGCGGTTGGCCGCAGACAGCGAGCAGACACACACGGTGGGCGGAGAGGCGCCGCCGAGTGGGCGCAGCCGGGCAGCGGGCGGTGGCGCCAGGCGCCCCGAAGCGCGTCCGGAAGACGCCGCCAACGCCCCACAGCCCCGCTATTTATACTCGCACCTTGCTGTACCAGAGCGTCGCCTTTACATAAGCTTAATTAACAACGGAGAAGACGCTGCGAGGCGGTCGCTGCGCCTTCCGGCCTGCGAGCCGAGTCACCACTACCTTCCCGCCGCCCCGCCTCCGCGGACGCCGTTATCCCTCAGCTGTCCCGTCCTGTCCCTCACCCTCCCTCTCAACGCCTCTGCCCGCCTCTCCTCCTCACCCCCGCCCGCTCCTCCGCCCCCACACCACACACGCATCGCCGGAAGCTGCGCCGCCGCACCGACAAGACGTCGCCATCGCTGCCTCCGCATCCCCCCCGCCGCCCCACCCCGCCCGCCCACTCTTTCCCTCTTGCCTGCCATCGGAGCTCTCGTGCTACCTCCGTTCCCTGCTTGTCGCGTCCTGCTGCAAGCCTCTGTTCTCTTTTGCTAAGGCAGCACTTCATTCGGTGAGCAGTAAAACGCTCCAAGGACGCACCGTTTCAGACCTTCTGTGGTATATGTTGTTCAGGAGTAATAGCGTAGTGTCAAGCCCAAACAATGCTTACTGACGATTTCAAATCGATTATGCATTACGTATGGTAATTCATCAATATAAACATGCTGTATCATATGCCCATTCTGAAAGCATATTGGCATGGCTCGATTTGCTCATCTTGTGTTACATATCAAAAAGGCAAATAAAGATGAAGTTGCGAACGCTCCGACTGAAGAAGCTTGCAAGTCATCCCACAATTCGAGACGTCTACATTGCCTCTGTTTAACTAGCCATATCAGAATATGAGGAATTATCGAAACCACGGCTTTAAATGTTTTACCGTAGGCATATTTATTCGTGCAAATTAATATTATGGGGAGTCAGAAGGCAAATCATTTGTATATTTGAATTGCGGATATAAAAATTATTTAATTACATTGTAAATTAGGAAGTGAATTAAAAACAAGAATTTGAAAAGACGCGTTATCTTCTTAAGGTCAACTAGATTTTAAAGTGATTAACATTCGTATTTGAAATTTGGCATACAAGTACAGTATGCAGTCACAGAATAGAAATACGTACAATATACAATTTTGCATTAAAGTACAATAGGAGAATGGTACTGTAGTGTGGTACTTGTAGTATTGAACAGTATTACTTGAACACTGCATTTATCTCTTCTAATAATTTCTTTGATTTTCTTCAAGCCGTAAATAATGTTTAATATATTTCAGTTTTTGAAAGGAGGAATAGAGGAATGATGGGAAACGGCGTCATAGAATGTGAAACATGCCAATGTTGACTAGTAGTACTAAAGAACCCTAAAACTGCCGTGATTTTCACGCAGAAAATAAAATATTGAGATTTACATTTGAGGAAAACCGTTTGAATGACTCTTGTGAGAAAGAACCCCATATGTCTGCCAAATGCTTTTTGAAAATTCTGTGTTTGATATAGCTACTCGTGCCTATATTTTTTGTTCACTGAAAAATTCTTTTAAGTATTTTTATGTGGAAATTTCATCATATTCAGACTCGACAAACAAAATGCTTGAAATTTCTCTGTATAATATAAATGAGCAATTCAGTCAAAAATATTAAATACACACGACGAAATATATATAAATATTTTGTTGCGGAGAGTAATACCTAAAAATCTCACGATATTGAAGTTACTAGTTTTCTACAAATAAAAATGTACTGGAAGCTATCATTTTCAGTAGTACATTCCTTTTTAGCAATACGCAAGTTTTGCCTGTTGGCCAAAGTGGCTCATTAATCGAATAGTAACTAATAATGTTATGTTATTGCAGAAATTATTGATTTCAAACACACTGTTTGCTGAAGGCAGCGGTAAATGTTATTTTCTGGTGAAACTTATATTTGAAAGAAAAAAGTCAAGTAATATATTCCTAATATAAATGCACTCTAGAGAGAGATTTCTACGTCAAAATTGTGTAGGTAGTACCAAAAGTAATTTTGGAAGCTTCATCAGTTATCAATTGAAAGGTGACATAAATGTATCATAAGACGAAAGTCGCCTTCTTTACAGAATTTGCAACATGTGTCAACTTAAAATATGGTTGCAATAATCACAGCAGTTGTGATAATCACAGGAGAGTATTCGCAGTGTTTTACGCAGACATTTTGGAATTTTGAGGGGTTTAGTAAATGTTCAAGTTGTCATGTGCGTGTACCAGAACTCATAAAATGGGTAGAACACCTAACATATTCTTTGCGCTACAGACGACCATTCGTTTCTGAATATTTCGTCTTTGGTCTGAGCAACTCCTGTGGTCTGAGCAGTGGCAAACGATTTTTAATTTCGCATATACGTGCGTATGAAAGGAGTAATGTACGTATAACGATATGACAAAGTTATGTAATAATGCAAAACGTCGATTTGGAGATTTTAATAGAAATACACATTTTTGGGGACCCTTGATACCGAAAAATATTTTTTTTAAACGTCCGTCTGCTTGTTCGTACGTTCGTCCATCTGTGAACAACACTAGTGTCCAAAACAATTCATAGGAAATTCAAAATCCGAAATGAATATTCTCCCGATGTATGTGGCCCAACTCGACGTCATGCGAATTTGATTTTTTTTTTTTAATTTTGGGGGTACTTCACACCAAGACCCTGGGACATTTTCAATTTTTCTCAAAAATGCTGCAAATTTGTTCTAACATTTTTTGCTAAAAAGGTTCCCAATTTTTCAATGAAAATATGTAATATAGGACCATATTTTTCGCATCTATGATATTTTTTAACCCATGTTTTAATTCTACTATTAGGGAACTGAAAAGGTGAGAAAATAAGCAATATATATGGGTTTTTGTATAATTTCCAATTTCCTAAATATAAATATTACATGAAAGTAATCTACAGCATTTTAATTGAAAGTGCTGTAAATATTATGTTCTCCAACATTTTTTGTAGTTAGCTAATTTTGAGAAAGTTGTTCATTATTGTGCGATGTCAATTTAATGCTAAAGAAACTTTTTTTACCTTGTTGCTATGGAATCGAATGGTGTGAAAGTCATTCAAAAAAATTTGCTACCATGCACATTAAAGGCCGCGCCTTCATGAAAAGTCAGTCTCAATAATTATATTAGTTTTATAAAAATATTATAAAGTTATATTATCTATGACGTTTACAAATAGTTCGGTCAAGTGATTCGGCCTTAGGGGACAGAACCTTGACGAGGGTGAGCCCAAGTACGTAGGCACTAGGGTTGTGGGTTTGAAACCTACCTAATGCACGAAAATTGTAAGTTGTGTTCGTGGCGTGGAAGCATTTCGAGCTCCTCGTATGTTACATCTATACTCTCGTACTTTGACCTGCCCGGTAACTGTGTAATAGAGGAACTGGATGCCCACAGCCAGAACAATATACAAGCGCCTAGGAGGGGCCAAGAGCTACCATGGGCATAAACGAGTAATAAATTCATATGTAAAGGTATAAGGCCCAGATAGGTCTATGCGTTGTTCTGTAGACCACGAAAATGCTCATCACCAACAATGTCCATAGCTGAGCAGTTGGTATCGGAAGATTCCGTGCTAAGTCTTTTTGGCGCCACTAGGTTTCAGCTGGAAAGAGGGTGAAGCAAAACCGGAAAGCTAGATGAAAATAATAGAAAACTAACAAGTACGATAAATTGTTTGTCATTCTGTAGCACAATTAGTTGTTACATTATTTTGCACAGACTTTAATATGCTGGTGGTTTGTCTCATATTGACATCCTTTAAAAATTAGTTTATTTTGATTTCCTCTCTCTCCGCGACCGACTTACAATGAGTCTGTAAACGTGTGGTAGAACAGTTCCTTTGGATTATTACATTGTTCATTGTTTGGATCATTGCAGTACAATACGCACACAAAGTTCCCGACGTTGCATCACAACACTGATTCCACTCTGCAAGGTTTGTGGGTTTCCAGCACTCCAATGTACCACTGCCAGGCCACCAAACTAAGATATTATTTTTGCTTTAGACACAGATTCCGTTTAGAAAGGTGGTGCAATGACGGACGTTTTGTAACGCGAACTCTCGGAACTACAAGGAGTGTGGTTGACCTCTGTCCATGAAGTGTGTTTTTTTAAATATACATTTATTAATGAATAAAAATATATAGTTCAGTATTATATATCTCATATGTATTTTTCGACTTAATATTTAATTAAACGCTAATCTTACAATCATATCTAACTACACATGAATAGGAAGAGCACGTATGGGATTAATTCAGGTCTGAAAATATGCCAATGGGTATCTATTTCTTATACTACTTGGGAGCTGTTAGGTAGTGTGTGGGTTATTGAGTTTATTTTGAAGAAGAAATTGTTAGATAGGAGCGCAATAGGGTGAACTATAAGGGGTAAATTCAATTCTTTGTGCAGTTGAAAGTCTGAGATGAACCAATGAAGTGCGGTATTCACAACTTTTCTGGAGATGCGGTAGTTACAAAATTGGATGAGGCACCACTCCTCAAGGAGGCGGCAGGGCAAACACATTACATGCTAAATCCCGAGTAAAGGGTATCGATAACGGACGGATGTTAGCGTCGTGTACTCCGTAGAGCCAGTGGGAACGGGCGCTGCGCCCAGCCGTGTCTCCCTGGCCGCGCGTTACCGCTTTCGCGTGCGGCGCCGGCAGCGGCTTTCGTGGGAAGGAGATGTTTGGAGCTGTTTTCCTCATAATGGTACCGCTGCCTCGCCTCGCCGGAGCAGCGATAAGCGCGCGCGACGCGTCCGCTGTAGCAGGAATCTGCGCGGAAGACGTCGCAAGCCTGTCACGCGACCGCCGAGTGTCGTGCGGATTCGCAGGGGCGGACTGCATGCAGGCGCGGGAGCGGGAGCGGCGTGCGGGCGCGGGCAAACGCTTCCTGAGAAATTCACCGTTCGCTGCCCCGCAATCACTGTTATTACTGCGCGTTGTACACACAGCAATTGTGACTTAACTGCGAAAGCAAAAGTACTTTCCAGAGTTGGAGCTCCAGGAAACATAATGTTCGTGAAGAAGAGAGGAAGAGGTGGAGCACGACGACACGTGTGTTCACCTTAGGAGGGAACCCTTTTTCTCTTTCACTTGAAACAGGCAAAGGTGCCACCCATCACGACAAATGGCTTTTCAGTAGAAAAATGAATTCTCAGGATGAAGTGGAAGTGCGGATTGAGTCCCCAGTATGAATACCTCTCCCAGTATAAATACATCTTTACACATATTAAAAATAAAATGAAAATAGAAGGATTGGAAATGAAATTCCATCCTGATCATGGTTTTTGTGCACTTTCCCAAGAATCCCATTAGAGAATGTAGAAATGGACGTCTGTTTGCATCCAGACTGTAAATGCAGTTTTACCCCTCCTACGCCTCATGCTTTGTAGTTCATTGAAGATATAAATTTTTATTAAAAATAATCACTTCTTTGTTTACTAGATGATTGTTTTATTTTTGCTTTTCATTCCAGTATTTCGTAAGGATACATTATAAAATGGCATATAGTTTATTTTTATATTTATATATATATATATATATATATATATATATATATATATATATATATATATAAACAGAGGCGGGTTATTTACACCATTTGTAACTCAAGAACGGCTGGGCCAATTTTAATTATCTCCGTTTTTGTGGATTCACCTCCGCCCCGAATAGCAGAATAACTATTAAAATATGGGGAAAATGGCGCTAGATAGCGCTGTAGAATAAAAGCCATTCATGTCAAATGCAACCCGCTACACTCTGTAGGATTTTGAATGTACATCGTTAAATAACTCCTAAACTAAGCATTCCAGGGCATTAAAAAACAAAATTTTGAGGCCTAATGTGTCAAAGAAACATTTTTCACATCATAATCTACAGGATGAGATCTTCTTGAACATTCTATTACATTTTTGTTGGTCCGGCGCATCTCAGTATTAACCCACCTGATCAGAGACGTGCAAAATCTGCAACTAAATGTAAATGGTAGGGACAGAGCGGCAGAGCCAGAGCCAAACAGACAGAGATACATACACAGACTCAGACAGACTGAGACAGGGAAAGAGAGAGACGGAGAGAGAAAGGGAGAGGGAAGGAGAAAGAGGGAGATAAAGGGCAGAACGACGTCTGCCAGGCTCCGCTAGTAATGTAATAAGTTTCAATACAAAAGTTTTAAAAAATGACACCACATTAAGAAATAAATATTTATTTTAATATAAAAACACTTAATAATGTACAATTTTAAATGGTAACGAAATATGGAGAAAACACCCACAATGAAGCGGTACTACGCGGTACACGAAAGGGTTTCAGTGTTGTTGATACTCCGTTTTATGAAATTCTAGTCTTGCTGCTTTGACTCTTCGTTTCGTATGTTTCTCTTAGAGCTGGTATTATTAATATTTTCAGTAATCAACTCGAGGAATTGATCGGCCTTAAAATTTAATTGTTTTTAATATTATAAAACTGTTCTTTTCATTATTTTACCAGCTTTCTGAATCAATAAAATTTCTACACGATTGTACGATAAATTCCCTAGAAACGATCGATCAAGTCTGCAAAACACTGGATTACATAACGTTTGAAGGTAATAGTACTTATTTAAAAAGTGTCTAATTGTGCAATTGTGAACAAAAGTATTTTTAAAGGTAGGAGTATATTTTTTTATAGACGCGCGTAAGTGTATCAAGAAATCTATGTAAATATAATACGAACTTCTTTAACAATTGAGTGGTGTTACAGACCGTGAAAGTTTACTCAGTAACTACTCTAAACATCAGTTTGTGGTCTCAGGGAATTATTATATTTTGAAGATAATTCCAGAAATTCCAGGCTCGATACTCCATTCTGGAGAGCGAAGCATAAAATTGATCAGGTAGTTGGACCAGATAAATTAACGAAGATGATTTATGGGCAAATGCAATGGGTTTTTGGTCAAATATCAATTATAATATTCTTCAACCAATATACGATTTTGATGTCAGTTTTTTTTGTGGCTCAAATTATATATAATTATTTTATACTAACAATATTATTGAATACTTTACAATTTGTTATTACAAACTGTGATGAATATCTTAAAATATTGTAGTGAATTACAGATAACAATAGAACTGGAACTAAAGAAAAACAGTGTCTATTAAAATTTATCGGTCTTGCTGTTTTCACAAAACATCGTTTGTTCTTGAAATACTGACGTCTTCGTGAGAAAATAAAGTGCATTGGCGTGTACGGAGAGATCTTCCTTAATTATTCTACTTTTCCCATGAACATTTTTCTGATCAGTGAGAACTAGCCCCATTTGGTGTAATTTCGTGTACCATTTCCAATGAGGGGTTTCGATTTCGAATAATACCATAGTGGCGAGAAATGAAGAGATACCTGGATTTATGGTTTGCAAAATTCAGCCATGTATGCTAAGCGACAAGGTAATGGGATCTGATTGGTTGAGAATAATATGTCGCCCAGAAAAGCCTACCGTTTACTGTTCCAGGACAGAAATATAAAGAATCACCATGCGTCAGAGGATTTGGAAGTTTCAATTGTTTACTCCACAAGTATGATACTCCACACTTTTCCAATATTTTTATCACATTCCTGTTTCGACTGTTCCTACTTCCTCAGCAATCCGTAAGTCAAAAAAAGTATTTTTGTTGGTTTTTTTTCAGCTGCATCATATTTTCATGAAAGCTTAGTACAAGAAATTGGTGCCAATATTCGAAATTTTTCATCAATATAATTTATTTCCTCTTCCAAAATTTATGAAATTAGTTCCGAAAAGAGAGATCTTTCGATGGATGTTCGCGCAGAGGAATATGTTTTGAGTCATACAGTTTCTTTAGCAAGAAAATCGACCTTCCACATTTTATTGGAACATACAAGATGCCACATATCTCAATTATGGGTTCAAAATGCGGGACTTGCTCAAATGAGTATAATTATATGACCTCAATAAGTCACTTCAGTAGGAAGGATCGACCCTCGATACATCACGCGAGTCGGGCGAGGTGATGTATTTTAATCATGCGCAGTTTGAACTGATTTCTTTTCAACACATCATCCCATAACCATATTCATTTCTCAATATTTGCCTAACAAAGGCACAGATTGTAATTAAGAAGTTTATTGCTTCACAAGTCTCATCTGAAGACACACATAACACTGTATGACTAATTCGCAATGTGGGTGTTCCAGTATCAAAGAAATATTACTTTTAATATGTCTTATCGTATTCCATTTAAATCCGCGATTGATTCTAAAAGAGAATTCTCCGAATTTGAAACTAAGATATATGGATCTCCATTATGGATTTATGAATTTATTTTCGTGTCATGCTAAAAAGAAATCACATTCAGGGACATCACTGACGAGAATTCCCCTCCAGACATTTCAGATAATTCGGGAGTGTGGAGTCTGAATGTGGTCCACTGGAAAGAACTTGAAGCCGGGAACTGGTCTCTAAATATTACGTTCACTTAGTATATAATAATTGTAATATAATAATTGTTGGTAATTACGCTAATTATATAACGCTTGTGTAATATATTATTTCTTATTAATTAATTGTATACTGATCAATTAATTATTAAATTGATATTAATCGGTATTAATTAATTAATTGTTAATCATTAACGTATAATAATATAATAATTGTTGACTAATGAAGAGGAAACTGGGCTCTAAGTCGACAATTTCGTTTCAAACACAGAGTTCACAATTAAAATAAAGATCCGAAATGAACTAAGTTAAATTAAGCTTTAGAATGATACTGTCGATTGCATTAACAAATCACCTCTTGTTTAACAGAAATACGCCTAAAATCAGCAAGATAAAATGCATTTTTTACAAGGTGTACTTAAAATGTTATTTAGAATGAAAGTTTCGTTTTTTGTGGCAAGATGATTTACATGTAATTTTCACACTTCAAGGTGCGTTTGATTATTTTGGGCCCTCTGTTATGGTTGTTGTTATTGTTGTTGTTATTATTATTATTATTATTATTATTATATCCACTATGTTTTAGTGGTGGTCGACCCAGCAAGAAGATTAAAGAAGAAGTATACTGAGAAAGAGATATATCAGTTACAAAGAGATGAAAAGTGAAGTAGAGATACGAATGTCCTGGAGACGACACGGCAACAGTTTTTAGATGCAGCTTATAGTTGCAATTAACATAACACAACAAATGAAGGAAAAGAAAAAACGGGGGTGAAGTGATGCTTCATTTAACACTACAGTGATTTAGTGAATCTATGGAAGAAATAAATAAAAACATGTAAAACGTGTAATGTTTTTCATGTTTTCATTTTTAATTTATTTTTTGTGTAGATTCACTAAAATACTGTGGTATTAAATGGTTTATCACTTTTCCCTTTTTCTTTTCTTTCATTTGTTTTGTTATGTCAATTGATCTTATTTAAAAATATAGATTACCGAGCTTTCAATTACCTTTCTATCAATTCGTAAGTGAATGTTTTATATTTTATATGCCTGTATTGTATCAATTAACCGACGATGATGGCGAAGCCATGAAAAGCTGCTTTTAATTAAATAATAAAGTTGACCAAAACACTGCCTCTAATTCTTTTATATCTAACGACATCTAACGACATGAGAAATCTAACGACATGAATCAGTGTACATTGTCACTGAAAATTCCAATGATCATTATATTATGAACATTATATTTTATATCGATGTAACAATATATCGTAATGTCGAGTGGTGAGAGCTAGAAATGCATTGTCCCTGTGAGGTGCACATCAGTCGTGAACATCGAGAAGAAATTCCATCGACTTCTCTTTACGAGACAATTCGAGTCCATTTTATCGCTTCAACAAGTGTCACACCTAGCCCTACCTATAATCAAAAATGAAAGTGAATTTGCATTGTTAGAAAGAAAAAAACGATGTCACAAAGAGAGCAAATCCATTGTTCAAGTGAAACACTTCTATTTTTTACTGGCATTTTCTTTAAGAGGGTAACTATAAATAAGAAGAGGCTAAGGGTCCTCAGGTATTATCTGAGAAAGCAATCGAAAAGGAGAAAAGAGCACACAGAGACGTACCCTCATTCTTAGCAGGATACTGGGTCGAAAACGGGAGCGAGCGGTCACAATAACTAGCCCACAAAGCCTCTCACCTCGCTGGCCAAGAACCCACACTTCTCACCCCGCCATGTCCCGCCCCGCTTCGCTGAGCCTTGCCCCGTCGCGTCACACGCTCGGTTGCAAGTGCGTGCTTAGCCCGGGGCGCGGCTGCGAAGTTCGGGGCGGGGCGACGCGATGCGGGGAGAAGCGGGCCGGATGGAACGGTACGGGAAGGAGGGGGGACGGGGCAGGCGGAGAGGGGCAGGGCGGGGCGGGCGGCGGGGCGCGTCGAGCGGTTCCGGCGCTGCCCGCCCGGATGACGAGACGCGAGCATCCTCCGTCGGCGGCGCGGTTATTTAAAGGCGGGCAAATTGGGGGAACCAGGTGCACGGGCCGCGGCGACCTCCGCCGACGCCGACGCCTACGACACTGCTTGCCGCAGCCGCAGGCGCCGACGCCAAGCCAACACCGTCTGCCGCAGCTGCCACCTTTCCCTAGGCCAGTGCGGTGCTACTCCCGCTCATCAACACGCTCTCTACCCGCTCGCCCCCGCTGCCCTCTTTCGGTCCCTCCATCACCCCCTTATACATCAACCCCTCTCCTTTCTCTTGTTACTTACTTACTTTCTCTTGCCTACTCGTATTGTTATATTCCAGAAAATTTCTCAATATTCTCTTGAAAAGTTTCTTAGATGAATTTAATGTGCTCTAGAAAATAATTTACTTTATTGATTATGCAGACATCAATATAACTGAAAATGACCAAAGCAATTAACATATTTTTGTTCTGATTTTATCTTGTACTTTTAGTTAATTCTTATAATTTTAATTATTTTTAACAGTGCACAATATACATTTCATTTAAAGACTCATACTCGAAACCACTCTTGCTGTGCCTTTAAACTTGATTTTTGAGTGATCTCCAGAATTTAAAGTTTGGGATTATACACATTATTTTATCACTGTTGTTATAAAATTTTACTTGTACATAAATCAAGAAGGCACTTGAAGGTAAACAATGATTGGAAACCAAAATTACCAGATAAAATTAACGTGAAACGATAATGCTTAGTAAGTCCACGTCCAGTGACCGACTTCTCATTTTGAGCACGTAAGAAATACAAGGGTATAAACTACCCCAACGCTCAAACTACCAGCAACTATCTTCCAAGAGTGCTCCGAAGAACTAAGGTGTCTTCATATGCCGTACGGATCTGCAAAATAATAAAAAATAATATAAAACTAATATTGTTATAAAACCACACAAGGCTAACATTTGAATTCTCAGATGATCTCCAAAGAGCCGAAACAACAAATAATGAAAGTTGTTGGTTTTCCTATAATCAATACGAAATATATCTTGTGTACATTATTCAGACTCATTTTCACAGTGAGTTTTTGGGTATACATCAAGGATTCACAGTTGTTGTTTTTTTTTGGGGGGGTCCCACCATTATATATTGACAGTGTTTTACTTCCTCGCCATTCCACGCAGTTAGGTAGTAAAGAGAAAAAATTGTAATGCAATATCGGAAATTCGCTTTTGTCTACATACGGATAGTTTGGTTTGAGGAGTACTTTACATGAAGCCGTAAAATATTTTCTAACTTTTCGCAAAAATGGCTCTGGATTTTTCTGAGATAAAGCAAAGGACGCATAAAAATTGTGTAGAATGTCACTTTTGCGTTGAACTCAGAATTTTCGAAAATTGCAAACGTTTAGTTTTTTTCAACGTCTTCCTACAACTACAATATTGAAGGTAGAGATTTAAAAAAAATGAAATCTGTTGTTCAAAGACATATGTTTATATAAGGTCGTGTACAATTTTTTGAATATGAATATTTTTGGCGTAATTTTGCATGAAGTATAGGCAATTTTGAAACAGTTATTTTCCCAAAAAGGTCCCAAATTATTTTTAAATTATTCTCAGAATAGAGCAAAATATGCTTATAAAATGGCGCACGTCCAATTTTCGTTGAACTCTCTTTTTAAAAATTGAATATTATAACATTGAAAAACTACAATACAAACACAAACTACAATGATTTGTATTTTTCATTAACAAATCTGTTTTAAAAAATTAGATATTTGAATTTAAATTTATGTTTAGTTTTTTGAAAATCAGTGTAGTTTTGAAAGTAATTGTCGCGTATTTTTACTTTAATTGCAGGCAATTTATAATTTTTTTCTCAAAACGGCTCCATTTTTTCTTCAATTTTTTTCTTCGGATAGAGCGCAAATGTCATTTTCGTTGAACTTTCTTAATTTTCGAAAACTGCAAAAGTTACAAATAATACTGCTAATATCGCACCACTGGTTTATTTTATGGTATATTCTGGTATACTCGTATTTTTATGGCACCATTGATTTATTTTTGTTCATTTCTACACTACTAAAACGACATTACGGACCTTTCAGCTCAACACAATAGTGAATAGTAATATTATAGATATTATTTGAGGATTACAGATAAAACAAGTCCTTTGAATTGTTTCATGAAAAAGAATGGGAATCTCTGCAGGGACTCCAGAACAATGTGTGTGCAAAATATTCGGATAAAACATCATGTCCGTGTCGAATAGCGGTCGTTCCACTGTCGCGACGCAGCCTCGTCCCGTCTGCCGCCGCCGCCGCCGCCAGAACTGCCAGCGCCGCCAGACGCGCCTGCGTCGTCGTCGTCGTCGTCGCCGCCGCCTCCGCCGTCTGGGGAGGCGTCGCGTCGCGTCGCAAGGCGTGGCGTGGCGTCGCGGCCCAGCGCCGCTGCGCGCCCAGCCGCCGCGTCACGATGCTCGCCCGAATTGCGCGCACCTTGTCGGCGTAACGAGGCCTGAAGGCCTGCTTGCGCAACCCCCAATCGCCCGCCCCGTGCCCCGCGCTTATCGCCCCTGGCGCGGCCGAGCGCCGAGCTGACAGAGCCACTCCGCTCGCGATCCTAGATGCGCTCACTTGCGTTCACTGCGCCCGGCCGTTGCGAAAGGCGTCGCCAAGGCCGCAAAGACAGCGCATGACACACTCGTGTGATGCACTATGGGCGCAAATTAAAAAGTGAAAAAATCCGATTTTAACAGATATTGTGTTTTCTCCACGTTATATTATCATGTTTCTGTCGCAATGAAAACGGTAGAACTCTAGGGTCGAAAATCCGACGATGTAAACATTTTTCATATCTCGAAGAGGGGAAAGCGTAATAATATTGTTACAATCCTTACACTGTAGCATTATCATCAGACTCTTATATTCGTAGAAGTCTTCCTATATTAACTATTTCGACTTGCTGAGACGGAACCCATTTTACTCAGGACGAACAACAATTTTAATGTCATTGTACTTGCATATATTTAGGAAGCTTCGTCATTCTGTCTTAGAAGTATTTAGTTTTTTGTGTTCAAAAATTACACCAAATGTACTCTTACTATACTCGTACTATACTATACTATACTCGTACTATAAAATTGGAGTATTGTTTTAAAAAGATCCATTGCCCAACTTTTAAGAGAAGAATTATCATTAAAAATCCAGTTTTAAATATTTGTATCTTAAATTACTTAATTTTTTCGACGAAATAAACGTTCATCAAATGATTACGATATTACTGTATTATTCGAGATAGCAAAATCTGAACAAGATTCGAGCTAGTAGTTTTGCTAGTACAATAATGATATATACAATAAATAAGTGAGGATTCTACATTCATACAAAAGATAAGTAATTTTCTTTTTTTGAGGGGGAGGTCAAAGAAATTTCTTCAGATTTTCCGCAATTTTTTTTCTGTTAAATGAACGTACTCGGAATATATTAATTGCTTTGGGCGGAGAGGTGAAAGGCAATATCATGTTCCATGTGTTCTCCCAAAATCCACTAAAATATGAATGTGATAGTTGAAAGAGAAAGATCACTTACTGTTCATAACCCGATATTTGCTCAACACTTAATCTCTAATTACGAGGAAAAGGTTGAGGATACTACCTAATCGAAAATCGTTGAACCAGAAGTTCTTTAGAATATGTGTTTCAACCACAATGAGTTAAGTGCAAATGGAATTAAATATAGGATTAAGTGCAAATGGATATAAAAATCTGGAGGCAAAGAAATGCAAGAGAAATATGGTATCAATGCAGACAAGTGAATAGACAGCTTTGTAACTACACTGTAAAGACATATTATTCAAATCAAAATATTTCCGTTTCTCCTTTGTATTTTGTGTGCACCGAAATAGTTACTTACTTGTGTCCTTAGCAGAGTATTGTGTATATGCCTTAACCCCCGCCATCCTGATTGAGGTTTACCTGGGTTTACTCAATCGCTTAAGGCGCATGCCGAGATCGTCCCTTTGTTTGCACTTCCAAGAACAAATGTAACATAAATCGTTGGCTTACGGGTGGGAAATGTTGAGTTGGTTTTTCAAGCCTTGGGAATATTCTTAACGGTAAACGTTTCTTACATTTTTAAAATTTCTATTTTTCTAGTTTGGGGAATATTTTATATTGTAAACATTTCCTAAAATTGAATTGATCATATCCACGTTTTTAATTTCTTTTTAACTTAATAGATTGATAATTCATTCTTATATTATTGCCATTTTTATTATTATTACTATTATGAAATACGTATAAGATCATTTCACCATTATCTTTCAATGTTCTCCGTTTCTCTTAGAACTTGAACTTTTGACTTCATGTGTTTTCGCTTGTATGTATGAGATCCCCCCTTTCTAGTTTATTTAGGGGTAATTCAGTAATACGTACGCAATCCTAGCTTCTTCAAAACCTCTTTGAAACAATTAGAAGTACACATTAATACTTCACCGATTTATACAATTTCTTTGAAAAACGAGAAGAGAAACACAGAAAGATAATTTCTCTAAATTTTGAGTAAAATCTTGTAGTGTTTAACTTGATATATTTGGGATTAATTTTTAATTGCATCCCTAACTTGAAATTAAGAAATTTAAACATGCAAATGCTGTGAGAGTATTCCTCTTCTATTGACTCCTTTCTCCCTCGCTTTCATACCTGTCTTCTATGTGAGAAAACCTTCACCCAAATTGCGTACGTATTTCTCAATGAATGACCTCCTTTTATTATGCACTAATATAATAAAAATTTTGGAAGTGGTTAGGCGGAAGAGCAGGCTAAATGGTCTGAGCCTCGCCACAAATAAAGACATTTATTTATTTAAATTATTTATTTACACTAGTGGCCTGTCTTGCAGCAGCAAAAGAGAAGAAAATCACATAAAATGATTTACCAAAATGTAGCACGCACACTGGTCAAGAACAACAAATAAAATACTCTCATAAAAACATTACAAGAATATAAATATGTTAATAGTACACTAACAACGCGTATCATATATTATATATATGTATATATTATATGTATATATAATCTTCACACACGCTAAAATAAAATAAGTTTATCATCACTTCCGATTTCAGTAAGCAATTCAGATTCACTAATTTCTTTTGGGACTGTTTGCCGTGCGGTGTCACTCCTATTTGGTTTTTAATTTCCTTTTTTGTCCTTGTAGCGACCTCAGTAAATCTTGAAGGTCCTTCCACTTCATATACCGCCTTAGGCGTCTCAGAGCATCAATTAATGTCACTGCAATACCTCGGACCGAGAGATCCTTGGGTTAGAGTCCTGACGGTGGCAGGAATTTCAACACTAGCTTCATAGCTACGACGAATTCACGGAGAATTTTAGCGGCCGGCTGCTCTGATCGGTGGTTTTCCGTGGTTTCTTCGATCAACACCAGGCGAATACTGGAGCAGTACCCTTACACAACCCACGGACCACGCGCGATATTTCCTTCTTCCTTGCCCATCCTTATATATTCCTTACACACACTTACACTTACGGTTACATGCCTTACACTACCACACATGCCGGGAGACCGGTCGGGAGCTTGGAGCTTCTCTCGGGTGGGGCGGAGACCCGCTGGTGGGAAAGGTGGGAAATAACTGGTTGAGGAATGCCCCGCAAGCCGAAGACAGGTAGGTCGGCGCCGGATACTGCCATCCAGCGTGGGAAGATCATCGACGTCTACCGCGATAAAACATGCATCACACTTACAAGACTAATGACCTTAGCAGTTGACGCGCCCGGAATCACTCATCAATCAATCCACATCATATACCTGCTGTTTGTGAAAATTGCAACACTCGAATCACTTAAAAATCTGTGGATGTGAAGAATAGTGTATCCTTAACTAGCGGGTACAGGACCATACAATGTGACCACAGCGGGAGATGGTCGCAATCTTGTCCGCATGGCCGTAACCGACAGAACGGCATCGTCTACAATGTTGGATCATCTTTAGAGCACTGTAACGGGTTCGACGTCGACGCCGTCATCGCCGGTTCGTCGCCGTCTGCTGAGGGTTGGGCAGGTGGCACGCATACCACTGCGTCGGATTCCATTGTTCAGAAACCACCAACGCCTCAGACAGCAATGCACGTGAACGTGCTCACTGGTGTGCTAAGTGGCCAAATGTGTTTTCGGACGAGTCCCGCTTCAGTTTGTGGTACAGCGATGGCCATGTACGGGTTCGACGCTACCGTGATGGTCGCAATCCGCCAGTTTTCATTGTTCCGCGCGATAGCGGACAAACGCCAATTGTAATGGTTTGGGGCGCCATTGATTACAATGTGCGATCTCGCCTTGAGGGCAATATGAACAGCAACCACTACATTAGAGAGGTTTTAGACCCTGAGGTACTGCACCTCCCGCAAGCAGCTCCACATGCATATTTCAGCAGGACAATGGCCTCCCCCCCGACATCATGTGGTGAGGAATGTGCAAGCTTTCTGCGAAGACGACGGGTACCACAGAATGAAAATACGTTCCCCCCGGTATGTGAGTCAGTTTTGACAAATATTATAGATTCGTAAATAAATAGGCAAGGTAATGGTAAGATTCCAAGCTCAATGAAAAGAGGCTAGCAGGAATCTCGTGGATGGCATTTTTTCATTATTCGAATAA
>JAHLJT010008446.1:192843729-192861944 GCA_031308135.1 Acheta domesticus
GCACCATCTCTAGGCGAATATAAGCTTTCATAATCCTCTTAATTTGCTTTTGAAGCCACAGCACACAGTAAAGGTAACTCCATTAATAATAAATGTAACTTCATTATTTGTGCACGTCTTCTGAATTTCAGTGGGAATATAGTTATTCAAATTATCGTTTTCCATATTGTCGAGGCAAAAAGTATTATTCTTCATGAAAAACATGATGAGGGTTAAGGGACAAACTTATAGCTAATTTACCTTTGAAAATATATTTTATTATAGGAGCGAATATTTTGTCAACAAAACTTTGAAAAAAAAAACGTTCTTTTTCTGTATTCAAATTCGACTAGAATATGGTTTAGCATAGAGATCACAGAATTATGAAAATAGGCACAAATTTCACTTCTCCCCATAGCTCGTCACCTACAGGTTTTAAACTGTTTTTTGACGTAAATAAATAAATAAATATTAAAACTTAAGTAAAAAGGCCACCGTTCACATTGCGCTCGCAGACTTTCGGCCCACGGCCGCCGCCGCGGGCCCGTGAGCCAGGTCACCGCAAGCGAACACAGGATGCTCGAGGACACGGTACTCAAGGCTGAAATGCTGCTCAAGGAGTATGAGCGAGCAAATGGCACGCCTTGCAGATCTCTACTTTACAAGTTACAATCTAGGATGAGATCCTTTCTGGTTAAGAAATGCTTTTGTTATATCCTATGAAGTTGACAGGACAGAACATAAGCTCCAGAACCAATCTGTGTTTGGTTGTTATTAACGGTGGCAAACATTTATTTTTTTTCTTTACACACTATTTGTTATAATCTAGGTTAAGTTCCTTTTGCTTCTTAAATGTTATTGTGATATTATCTTCATGAAAAAATAACATACATTTATTCACTCGAAGTTTTTTCACTTTCCCTACATTGTCCCCAGGTACATCAGTATGTGCCCCAGGTACATCAGCACAATGTACCTAGGATCACATTGTGCACAAACAAACGGTCATAAAAGAACCATATAGAATGTTCTTAAAATTATAATTCTGCACATAAATATGCTGAGATGTTCAGCCTCCCAAAAAGAGGAACATCAACAATGTCGTATCCAAAAGAAGAGGGGGGAATTTTAAAATTAAAAGTGTCCCTAGGTACGACCGTTTCTCCTATATAGTCAATGAGATTTTACCCATAATTATAGAGAGTTCGCAGAATTTTCTTATAATTATTTGGTAATGGACAGTTTCTCTATCATTCATTCTGTTTAAAAAGGTTCTTAATGTTTCAATCTTCTCTAAAATATGTAGTAAAACACTAAATCCGTCACAGTATTACAGATGAACTATGTGCCTAGACGAGGTGGTAAACCAAGTAGGAATTTTTAACTTGGAGCATCTCACATTTGATATCGCTGCTTATTAGCATCTGAGCGTTATTCGATCAAAAATCATAGAAATAATGATAAATTTATGACATATTTTAAAATAAATTCTATCCTCAGCCGTTAGGTAGAGAGATTTT
Organism: Acheta domesticus; assembly: GCA_031308135.1. Classification (NCBI taxonomy): domain Eukaryota; kingdom Metazoa; phylum Arthropoda; class Insecta; order Orthoptera; family Gryllidae; genus Acheta; species Acheta domesticus. The sequence continues at coordinate 192,845,229 of JAHLJT010008446.1, forward strand.
ACGGAAAACATACACTATTTTCCGCCAAGAAATCGGTGGCTTAACGTAGTAGTAGTAAGCAGGTCGAGCAGTCATTTGCGAGCTGCAGAAACAAAGAGAACTTTGAGTGTTTTGGAAGCGATTCTGCAAGAGTATTACGCCATTTGAAAGACCACAATAGCGCTTTTAATGTGCGGAACCATGTAAACTAGGTTTATTGGCAATGAAATGCGGGCCAGATAAAGCGGCCATTGAGGAGTGTCTTGAAATAGACCCTCCAGCTCCATTCTCGTTCAGTGGCCTTCACATGCTTCTGCTTCGTTCAATGAACCGTCCAGGCGAAACGCACCCGCGCCGCTACTATCATAATATAAACAAACATAATACCTAATAAACTTAACAATAATTATAACTATAATTTCCATTAAATCAATAAACATCTTTAATGATTCATATCTATGATGATAATTTTGAATATATGAATAAATTGACGGAGTATTAAGCATGATCCAATTATGTGAGAGCTGTCAATGGTTCCATTAATATCCACAAAAAGCACCAAATATACACAATTTGACTGCTTTTTTATTTATGTAATAATTTTTCTTTCTGAAAAAATATATTCATTTCTTTTGCAAATAATAATTTTCATGTTTCGTGCTTACATGTTTTTGAAATACAAATTTTTGTAAAGAATATATTTTTTCAAACTAACTTTTGAGTGCGTATTGCGGCTCAGCCATTAGTAATATCCAAGGAGTTTATTAGACAAAATATGAATAACATTGTGTCAAGAGTTTATTTTCGAAGTTTCGTTGTTTGATCCCTGGACGTCCTTTATAGGAAAACTGGCAAAATACGATAACAATTGAAGTGTTTCAAGAAGGAGCAAAATATGCAAATTTTGATTAAGTCAATCCACAATTTGTTATACAGGATATTAATAAGTGAGACACATGAAATATTTAATCAATAGCCCTCCATGTCATAAATCTAAGTTTACCGTAGAAACAAATAGTAGTACCTTCGTTTTTTTCCTTCATCATTCTTGTTGTCGATTTGATTATTACTTAACTTTCTACTCCATGTTTTTCATATACTGACACGTGGAAATAATTAGTACCCTTAAATTGCCCATTCTCATTCAACAACTGACTTATAAATACAGAATACCTGTTGTTCGTGTAAGCAGGAGCTTTCTTTCCATTGTACCCTTTATTTTGAGCCTCAACTGTAATATTTCTAGTAATCAAATCGACCGTTCGTGGAGTTCTATTATCACATAATGAGAATATAGTCCATTAGGATTAGCATTCCATGTTGTTATATATATTAAAATATTAGGCATTTAAAACCAAAATTGAGAACAAGTTTCGTGAGATCTGTCTTGTTTTCTCTCTTTTTTAGTCTGACATTTTGTAACCGCTCTTCACGTCCTTTACTCATTTACCTTTTTTTGCATCGCGTTTTTTTTCAATTTTCTCTCAAATTAGAGACTTCAATAGTTAAAATGGTGATACTTAATATAATTATGAAATATAAGATTATGCAATATTATTACAATCAACGAAGTGTAAGTTCTGATGTATAACTTTAATTATAATCCCTAAATGCAGATATATGGAGACATTCTTGTTTTTGTAAATTAAGATAAAATTAGGTCAAGTTTGAAGGTAAAATTAAATGACCGAAATATATACGTTGAGGCGTTTATCCTTGATGGCGTTCACTACAGGTGAAAATCCGCTTATTCGAAACATTTCTGTCACCAACAGGTTCTTCTGCTTCTTAGGAATCGCTTCTTCTTAACTGTCGTGCTTCCTTATTACTGTTGACTGCGAGGCGGGGCGAGGCGAGGCACCGCAAGTACCTCGTGCACAATCGTAACACTACGCGCCGGCCGCGCGCTCTTCTCGCGCAGAGGGTCGTTCGGTAGAGAGAGAGGAGTTATTTCGAGCGACAGCAAGTTCAAGGCGGTCGTAACCCGCGGGATTGTCGGCTGCATGGAGGTTGCGGCCGCGGGCGGGAGTCGAAGAACTGGCGGCGAGGCGGGTACTTAGCCACGCGTGCCAGCCTCCGCCCTTCCGCCTTCCAGCGCCGCGACAGCGGGGCGCCACGCCCCCCGCCCCCCCCCCCCACTGCCCGAGCCCCGCCGCCGGCCCCCGGCCCCGTCGTCGCCGAACGGGTTGCAAAGCGCGGTCGCTCGTAAAACGACTTGAAAGCGCCAGCGGCTGGCTGCGTGCTCCCGCCCCCGGGCCCCGGCCCTCAGCCGGCGGGTGCGCCGGCGAGCGGATGGCTGCTCGGGCGGCTCTTGCCCCCTTCCGGCCCTTGGCGCCGGCGCCTGGGAAGTGGTCTTTGCTCCGCTACAAGGGGCGACAGGGCGAACTAATATGTGTGCACATGAATAGAATTCAAGATTATACAAGAGAAGGCAAAACATTACATTACGTTTAAAGAGCAGCTACTATAGTAGGTGTTTACGTGGACGAATAGCTAATGTAACTGGGTGAGGAACAAATATTTTAAACGTCCAAAAATGAATTCTCCCAGCCTTATACCAAATAAAAACCAATGGAACCGAAATGACTTGTGTTCAACTCTTCCATGTACTCTTGTGTAGTGAGCGAACAATGGTTGAAGGCGTATGTGTAAAAACTTGTATACTGCTTAATCGACTGTGTTATCTTTAAATAATAGCTAAATAGCTGAACAATAGCGATGAGTGATGTTTCAATGTATAGTACGTTCACACATTTTAATTACAAGGGGATTGTAAATGTATCATTTGCTGCGGCAATATCAAGAATTTTGCTATGATGCTTCTTAACAGCCTGTATCTGTAGCATGTCCGCCCAGCAGGCACGCACCCAGGGAAGGCATGGGAGGCTAAACCTGTCCGAAAAAATCTTGACTTGTGATGTGGAGTTCATGGTTATGTCTGTTCATGGATGGCAGTTCATGTAATTGCTGTTGGATTGTTAAGTAATCTGTAAACCACAAAATACTACCTTGATGGAAATACATTACATCAAGGTCTTTCATATCTTGTTGAGATGCGCCCATCGGTGGGTGAATGATTTGATTCGTTTACTGGCATCTCAACCTTGATAGCGTGAATTCAGTGAAGATTGTAGTGCGTAAATTTTCGTAGGACGGAATATCCACAATGGCCATTAAACTATTTGGGACCTGGAAAATAATACTGGCTATATGCCCGGCGAAATTGAATCTTTCTTCAACTCTTGTCCTAGCGAGATATCATATTCGCCTAGCCAGGGGGCATGATTTGACTTTGCACTATATTGGCGTTGTGGGATTTCAGTAGCTCCTTTGTTTGAACAAAGAACGGAGCGCGGGAAGCGCATGTTTTCTTTCTGCTGTTTCACTGCCATCGTAATGATCAGGTCGTCAGGCAGAGCTGGACTAAGAACGATCATCACAATTATAGTTGTAGGAAGACGCCCAAAAAATTGCACTTTTGCAATTTTCGAAATTTCTTGTTTCAAAGAGTATGAGACCTGTATCCTTTTCTTAAGCGTCTTTTACGCTTACGAGGACAAAGTTTAATCATAAATTTGGAGCCATTTTTGAGAAAACTTCGGAAACGTGTTTGAGGCTTCATGTAAAGTGCCCTCAAACATCGAAATATCTGTTTGCAACTCCCAAAGCCTCGAGTTTGTTCAGATCGATCGGGAAGAAATTCTGGAGACAATTTTGGAGAAAATCGGCTGAACCGTTTAGGCGCTAACGTTGACCACAGGCGGACAGACACGTTTTGCCGTCAATAAAATTTTCGGTATTTAGAACTCACAGAATATTGATTCTGGCTGCAACATGCGTTAGAGAAATTAATTTACTCTATATAGCAAAAGGATTTATCCACGTTTTCGTTACTAGGGCCCAACAATAAGAGTTTTTCTGTCGAAAATTCGCAGTTTTCCGGCGCACGATTACATAAGTTTTCTTCTTACGAAGTAAGTGCGAGAAAGCAAAAATTACTATTAACAGAGGAAGCAACGTCATGCATATTTCCAGCTGGCTGAAGATTAGTAAACACTTCGTTGTCTTACATGAAAAGATCCAAATGAGCGAATCTGACACAAAGAAATTTAGCAGTAATTCTCCAAGTTGTTGGAAGATGATAAAATATCCATACGTTCGTCAGTAACTGAAACTTATTGCTAACGAACACATGATTTACATACCTGAGTTTTGGGTATTTGCTGCTACATTTTACTTCAAGTTCCCAGTTGCTTATAACTTTGCCCGGAAACAGAAATTAATAAATTTGCCACACACCGAATATCCAAAGACTTCTTGATTTCATTCATCAGTGTGAGGATTAACACTGCGTTACAAAAATATTGACGAAATATATATATATATATATATATATATATATATATATATATATCTTAAACTATCTGAGAGAAACGTTTCATTGCTGCAAGGTGAAATTTATGAAGTGAAAGAAAGTGTTAACAAAGACTTTCATAATCCAGTTGTAAGAATCTTGTAATTCTTGCCAAATGTCAAATGAAAATATGCACTATAACAACTTGAAAGTTGGCATCTGTAGCAAGAAGCACCTACATGGCAATCACTTTTCATATTTTGACATTCTGAAATTACATACACACTGTATTAATTAGTCATTAATAGGACTTAAACAATTCAAAGTACGTGCAATTAAACTTTCCTGTACAATTAAAGATGAAATAGTACATCAGAAATACTGATTCGCTTCCATTTCAGTATCACTGATGAAGAAACTGTTTCCATTCATTTTATGCATGATTATTCATTGTGGTAGGTACAATAGTGTAGAAATCTCTTCATTCTCATTATACACTGAATTAAGACCTAATGTTTTTGAAAAAAAAAACAAACTAGTTTTGTCGCACCTACTCACTGTACGTTGATGTGAGAAAAGATTTTGTTAACTAAAGATATAAGAAAGAAAGTTATTGAATGGTAGCATTATTTTTCATTGATAAACACACTTGTTAATGACGCATATTTTCACAGACAGCGTAACATACTTTTAAAATCTTGTTGAGGCTTCACGCAAAGTTTTCCACAGAATCAATATATTCGTTTCCAACTCAGAGGACTTCCAGTTCCTTTAAATTGATCGGATATCAACTTTGGAGAAAAGCAGCTAATCGGTTTTGGAGCTAGCATTGATCACAGACGGACAGAAACGTTTTGGCGTCATTCGATTTTTCGGTATCGAGAAAGATAGATTCGTCTTTATTATAGGAAGTAATGTACTGTACATAGGAAAAATATTTATCTACTTTTCGTTACCAGAGTCCGACAATAACAGTTTTTCTGTAAAAAAAATCGCCGTTCTCCAGCACTCGGCTACACTAGTTTCTCTTATTACGAAGTAAGGATGAGAAAGTCAAATCGTAAAAATCTACTTGAGATTAAAATGTACCGTTATAGGATTTGGCTTACATCAACTTATTATTTTCTCACGCTCACACTTTATAAAAATAACTAAAAGAAAAGCTGAACAGTTCTGCCGAATCATATCGTAAAAGAATTTTATGTTTAAACAATGAATTTCACGTCATCTCTCATTTATTACACATTTTCTCGTTCAGAATTCATCGCCAAAGTAATTTATGTATCAATAAACGTAGATAAACAATTAGTAATATGCTTGTTCTTAAAGGGCAGTACTACTAACAGTCAGAATTCTCCATTCAACAACGACCAATCAGAGAGCACTAGAGAACCTCCGCATACAAGTCTAGTGTAAAGACAAACCAAGCAGCCCGAGGGCCCCAAGTAATGTTATTATTGACTACTATTGGTTATTATTGACAATTATTGAGGCAGTTTTTGTGGCACTTCCTAGCAGCAGATATATGAGTGGAAATTATCACGTTCGGAGCCTATAGGTTGCCAACTAAAACATTGCCACCAAATTTAGCTCATAACAAGGTTGGGTCAATGCAACAATCCTTAACCGCTCGGGCTTTACAAACATCGAAAGCCGGCGAAAGATGTTGTTGACATGAAAATGTGTTAATATTTTGTAACATAATTTTCCATTTTGTAAAAAAGTATAGTCTTGAAAGTTTTTGTACCTGAAAATCACTTGTAGAGCTCGCCGCGAAAAAAAACAAACAAAAACATTTCTAGCCAAAATTTAATTTTGTCTGCGGAGCCAGTCACCACGTAGCATTTCAGCAACTATACAGCCTTTACGTAACTAATGAGCTTTATTTTAGAGACACGTGCACAAACGTAACACAGAATGATGTAACGCTTAACAGACTTTACTGCGCTACAAAATGTGCCAACGCCCGTGTTGGAATGGTAGACAAGGGCACTCGTCGAGTGGGAACAATGCACTAACGTCAATGTATACAATACATTCCGCCAAATTCCTCTTCCTGACGTATTATTTTTCCAATTTTCATTACGCGGAATGTCAATTAAAATATTTTTTAATCAATGGAATATCTTACACACAGTACAAAAGCTTTAATAACTAAAATTGAATTCACCAAAGAAAATTATTCTCGATATTAATAATTTGCGTTTCGCAGTTGAAATCAGTATGAATCAAACTCCGCAATTTCATGATTTCCTAATAGATATAACACTTATTTTTACTTTTCGTCATATACATGTAGATGAAATATCGAAATAGATCTCATGGTAGCTCCAGTAATTATTATTATTATTATTATTATTATTATTATTATTATTATTATTATTATTATTATTGTTATATCGGCTACAACATGAATCACTTGTTACAACTGGAACCCCGGCAACAAATTGAAATTTAAAAACTCTTCTGAACTACAGTGGAATCTGTCTTGGGCCGCCTTCACACGGAGCCACTCGGCAGTGTCACCAAGAAGCGCCGGATTCCTTCAGACACAGCCACCGTCCAAAGCCACTGAGCGTTAGAAAGAAAGGATTCATGAGTCATAGCTGTGGGCGCCGACTGTTGCAAAACAGTCAACAGTTAACAGCTAAGCTCAGTGGCGCTTCTGGATGACATAATATGAAGATTGCCGTTTAGAAATATGATTGAGGGCAGTGGCGGGGAAGTGCTACTGCGCCCATCGTGTGGATAACCTCTTTTTAAAGCAAGGTTTTGCCAGCAGCAGCTTCAGTTAGAAGCACAGCTGAGTAGCTCCATGTGAAAGGAGATACTACACCTGTCTATTAAACATCTAGTTGCTACCATATGTTATGAACAAGGTTTCGTTCTAATACAATATCAAAAACCATTTTGCTATGACATTTAATCTCTAAAGCTTGCTTTGAAGAGGTGATATGTATTCTGTTGAAACGTTAGCAGAGTAAATAATTTGCTGCTTAGTAGTTTAGACTTCCATCCACTTGCTCGTTTGCATCTCTAAAATTGAAATAGGCACTACAAAATTGTTTTAGTATTGAGAATCAAAACCAAACTAACGTCAAATTTAACCCCTGAAAACAGAATTTAAAAACAGCAAACACACCCTGCCACCTTCCGAACCGTCTCGCCCACCGATTCACTCCGCATTCGACCAACCTCCACACTCTCCTCGTTTCTTCCTTCCCGATCCTCCTCACTTCGCCCTGCTTCGCCCAAACCCCCCACCAGATCGTGCCCCTGCCCACTTTCTACAACGCAATCTACAAATACATAAATGCATTGCGGGGTTGCATATCACACAATTCTGTAAAATAGTAATAATAATAATAATAAAAATAATAATAATAATAATAATAACAATAACAACAACAACTAGTGGTGCTTCCAACGCACATACTTTCTCGCACTGCTTCTATATGGTCCTAAATGCTGTTCCACTACTTCATAAACCAGCAGAAGTGTTTTCTACCAGCAAACATTTTCCGTTTCGAGACCCAAAATCCGATCCTCAAAGTTAACGAAACGGCATTTTTACTACTATTCCATGCTAACACCGTATGCGTCGAACAGAGCCATAAAAAGAATCGACCCGAGCTATAAAATGGTAAATGCATGATAAAGAAACAATTAATACGATGGTACATACGAGAAAGTCTGTGCCATTTTATATAACCACTAGTTTATTTATTTATTTACCGTCCCTTATCACACACGTGGAGAAAATTTAAAGAAAAAAATTGGAGGGTTCTGAGAATTTTTTTTGTAAATTTGAAGCAAAGATTACGCAAAAATGACTCGTTTTTCAGAAAATTCTACATAACCGTTTTTAAAAAGCTAGTTTGGTATAAGAGACTTTGTCTGAGGTAAAAATCGCTATCTACAATTTTGTAGTTTTAAAAATATTTTTTTGCAATTTTCAAAAACCAAGTATTTCCCAGAATGAGGACAAAGACCATATTTTTATCGTCCCTCATTACATAGTGAAGAAAATTTTAAAGAAATATTTGGAGCGGTTTTGAGGATTTTTTTTTGTAAATTTGAAGCGCAATTTACGCAAAAACTACCTCGTTTTTTTCAAAAAATGGTACATGACCTTATTTAAAGTGCTAATTTTGTACAACCGACTTTGTCTGAGGCAAAAATCTCTAGCTTCGATTTGCGGCTTTAAAATAGTTTTTTGCAATTGTCGAAAAATTGGGGATGTCAACGAAAATGATACCTACATCACTCTCTTAAACATTCTTCGCACTATTTAATAGCAAATTTAATCAAAAAATTTGGAGCAATTTTCTTTTAACTTTGAAAATCTCCGACGGCTTCATGTAAAGTACCCCCAAAAATTAAAATATCGGTTTCAAATTCCAAGAGCCTACACACTAATAAAAACGATAGGGGAATATCAATTTTGAAGAAAATCGGCTCTGAATGGTTTAGGCGTTAGCGTTGACCACAGACGGACAGACAGACTGACAGACAGACGAACAGACGGACGGACGGACGTTTTGCCGTCAGTCGATTTACAGTATCACGAAGCAACAAAACATGGATTTTGACTACATCACGAGGTAGAGGATTTTTCCCCCTAAATTTAGCAATAGGTTTTTCTGGAATTTTTCCTCACCAGACTCCAGCTACAAGAGATTTTCTGATGGAAAGTAGCCGTTTTCCGGCGCACGGTTACATAACTTTCTCTTCTTACGAAGTATTCGTAAGGTGAGAAATATAATAATAATAATAATAATAATGCAGTACACCCTCATTAACACGAATCCCAAGGGACCGAAATTATCGACGTTCGTGTTATAAAAATTCGTGTTATTCGAGTATTATAAATATCCGTATTACCGTAATCCCTTGCCGGGACCGACGTTTTGTTCTTTTTTGCGGCGAAATTCGTGTTTAGCGAGTTCATATAACGAGGGTTTACTGTAATAGCCCTCTTTGTTTTATCTCAGTCAATCGAAATTACTCAAACAAAATGTTGAAAAATCTCCAATAGTTCCAGGAACAAACTATAGATACTAGTTTTATACGGTATTAAAAATGATTCTTTACGTAAAAATAACGTAAAGATTAACGTAAAAATCTCAATAGGGACTTGGTTATATTATTTTAAAAAAATCATTTGTATACCTAATTTACCGATAATAAACATTTTCTGCATGATTATTATTTTACCCTTTTTTCGTATGACTTGAATATGCGGCTAATTGATCATTTACAACATATTTCTTCATGTTTTTGCGGAGCTTGAAGATACTTTGTATAACTTGTGATTTATGTTTATAATTTAATAAATATAAAAGAATAGCCATTTCCAAATTGGTAAAATGAAATTATTGGCAGATGCACGTTGTGACTTCGGGTGGCTACACGTCACTAATTCGTCGTAGCTGGAAAGTGCGTCAGGCGTCACGGAGTCTTGCACTTCATGCGTAGGTCATATGTGACAAGCACAATAGAGACATACATCAAGCTTATCTTTATTGATGGTAAAGGACTCGGGCTTCTCACAATTTTTATGGTAATTGGTTACTTCTAATTACTATGTATAGATGTATACAATGGTGAAAGTACAAACGGCTAATCAGATGGATTTGATTTATTTGGTAAAAAAACAGTAAAAACTGTATGTGACGTACGGGGGAGAAGATTGTCTGCGCACGTTTTCTTAAGTTCCATATTCCCTTCACAACTTTTTTACTACTCTTTCAGTCTGAATCAGTGAAAAATTACTGATTGACAGTGACTATTCACTGATGGTGTCAGTTATAACCCTGCCACTGACAATCAATGAATTGAACTGAACAAATCAGTGAAAATCGGATCCACTTTTTGAATCAGTGAAACTTTACTGTTTGAATCACAACAGCAGCACGTGAACGACTGAACGATCAGTGAGCGATGGTTGCGCGGCACTTTTACCACAGACGTCCAGTGAAATACTGGCGGTCATTATGAAAAGATTCGCATATTGGCTGATTGCCAGCGAAACTACACATTTCGACTGAAGATATCAGTGACTTCGGCTCTCACTCGAATCAGCGACAATTTTACTGATTCAGATTCAGAGAGTATTACTACGATAGTTTAAAGATGAATGAAAGTTTAGAAAAATAAATAAAAAACTCGCGAGTTAGCAACATTTGAAAAAACATTTTCGTTCCCGAGTTATAGAAAACTTATTTGCAACGGTAAACGAACTGCAGATTTGATTTTTCTGCATTTTCTAACAAAATAATAACTCACTCTCAGCTCTATTCTTACCACTGCAAGTAAAAGGAGAGCTCAACAAAACGTGCGCATAGTGAAGCTACATTTATGTCCAGAAGCAAAACAAGGGACCATCTCAGCATTTGCTCAATGGATCAGGGAAACTGGACAAAAACCTGATCGAGGTGGAGGTCATTGACCTGGAAGCTGAAATGCATTACTTGTTACATTTCAAATATAAACTAATTCATTACATATCATTGTTTTGTAAAAACATTGTTTTTCTTTTTGATGATCAATATAATCTCTAATTGTTATGCACAACTACAGAACTGTTATGCAACAGAAAAGATACAGTTACAGAAACAGTTATGCAGCAGAGACGATTTACTTCACTTAAATTTATGTACAGACGTTAATTGTTTAGTGTCATCTGGCAATGCGTTGTAAAGTAATGTACATGTATTGTACACGAATGCGGATTTCTTGTAGTTAGCTGTTGATACTGATACTTGATGAACGTGATTTCTACGACGTGTGTTGTAATAATAAACATCAGTATTGCATGAAAATATGTTCCCACCTTTAAGTAAGTCACTTTTGACAAATATTACAGATTCGTAAATAGACAAGGCAGTGGTAAGATTCCAAGCTCAATGAAAAGGGGCTTGCAGGGATCATGAGGATGGCATTTTTCATTATTCGAATAATTTCTTTTTCAATCTAACGCTCTGTGTACTTTAGGATGAGCTTCCCCAGAATATTATGCCATTTTCTCAGAAGGGATGTACATTTCCAAAATACACGCAATGGGGTGCATGAAGGGTGATAGAATTTGAAAGAATTGTTAAAGCGTAAGAAAATGAACGTAATTTAGTGTTTAATTCTGTCATATGTACATTCAATTTGAGGTTTGACTGAATTTAGAGACCTAGAAATTTTGTTACCTTAATATCAGCTGAATGCATATTGATCATTTTCAATGGAGCATGCAATTATCGATGTGAAATGCAAAAATGCATAGAAACAGTTTTTCCTGCGTTAACTATTCTATTTGTTATTACGAAACCAAATTGAAACTTCTTAAATCGTATTATTTATTGCTTCTTTTTTGCAAAGAACATTTGGCAAACAGAACTGTTCTTCCATTCTTAATAGATAGACATAGGATGTTTAGGGAAATGCCTATTTTCTTCCAGCGAACTTATTTAAAGGCTGATAATATATGTGCACGAATCCTGACAAATGATAACATATGACTAAGTTTTATAATGCTTATTTTTGCTTAGTTTAGCATAAATGTCTTTTTTTGCATAAATACCTTTTCATTAGAATTATTGTAGGTCTTTGCCTTTTATGCATTTTTATATACAATGCTAAGATATCAGAAAATCGGCTATGGTCCAATCTGACCATTCATTACGAAACCATCAATTCACGTATTTGTATTTTGAAATATGAGAGAATTCCTGAAAGTATATCAACATATTTTTCTGCATTTCCCTATTTCATAAATACTAGCCATGTTCTGAGAAAATGATCGATTGACAATACACCGAGGGCATCTTATGAGTGGAAATAAATGTAAATTCCCAGACGGTTTCAGTATTGCTAATGTTGGACTTCTAAATATATGCCAGACACATCAGTAGGTGTTCAGAAATCCTTCTCTGTATTCAAACTGATTTTGTCTCCCAATCGTTGCAGATTCGAAATTGCGATCCTTGAAAAGTTACTGGCAACTTTAATTTTATTGTGAATGTAATTTATGACAGTGCCTTTTTCTCCTTATTCTTGACATTTTCAGGGCATTTTTAAGCACCTAAAAAAACTATTTTTTAGTGCCCAAATACCCGATGTCTATTAATAGACGATGGCATATCATTTACGTATAACAGATGATACGACCTAAGATCGAACCTTGGGGAACCTCATGGTCAATTGGTAAAGAATTGGAAAGATAAGTAAATAATGTTCTTTCGTGCTAGTATGGGTATTTCATCTCTTTGAGTTTGATGTTTAAGGTAGAAGGTTATCCAATCTAGAGCAATACTACAAATTCCATATGAAGGTAATTTTGAGAGCACGATGTTATGGTCAATAACGTCAAAAGCTTTCCAAAGATCTAAAATACTCCAATGAGCACTTCATTTTTGTCCATTGATGAAGCAACTTCTTTAAGAAAAGAAAAAAAGTCTTGAGAAAACTGATAAAAATGACAAACTGATATCCATTGATGGATAACACAACGCATATGAACTTTTTGATGATATTATATGTGGCATTCGATGAGGATAGTGAAGAATTTTTTATTACGAGCGTATCTTTACTGATTCTAAAGCATTTTATATTTTGGCAACCACATGTTCTCCGGAAGCTTTTGTTCTTAAAACAAGACAAATGGAAAACAAATGTCACTAAGCAACTTAAACGAGCGTCGTACGCAATTCACCTGAGGATTTCATTTGATTGAACAGGGCTAGGTCGTTTCAGTTAAGTGCCTCTAAATCGAAACGACGTTACGGACTCGTAAAGACTCAATTCCTCTAAAGGCGGTTAAAATTCAACGGACGGTAAAAGCTCTGCAGGTATCTGTAAAAGTAACCCAAGGCAATGACGTAAAACGAGTGGCTTGCACGTAAGTGCGCGCGCAATCTACAAGGCGTGCGGTCACAAGGAAGCGTGGGGATGCGTGAAAGCCCCTTGATGCAATAGAAGACAAACGCCGTGGTCCTCCCTCTGGAACGTCTTCGAGACGCTAAGCGCCCATTCAGGCGGACGCTTGAGATAAACCGGGAGGCAGTGGAGTGCGAAAGGACAAGCTGAAACAAAACAGGTGCGTAGGCGGTGAGGTGCGACGGAGGCAGCGGACGCGACCTCTCTGGCCGTTACAACGACGACCGACGCTGTGGACTTGGTACCTGCCCACCCCGCCACGCCGCGCCGCCTAGAAATGACGCAACCTCGCGCATCTTGTAGCTGTCAGTGATGTCAGAAACAACCGTTGCAGATATTGAGCGAAGAAGCAAATTCAAGCTAGAGATCTGAAGCGAGAGAGGCTTAAGGGGTCACCGCTGGCTGCCCACGCGCTGTCGCCATGCGCTGTCGCCACGCGCTTGCATCGATCGTATTTTCCCCCCGCTCCGCCCCGCTCCGCCCCGCTCCGCCCCGCTCCGCCCCGCTCCGCCCCGCTCCGCCCCGCTCCGCCCCGCTCCGCCCCGCTCCGCCCCGCTCCGCCCCGCTCCGCCCCGCTCCGCCCCGCTCCGCCCCGCTCCGCCCCGCTCCGCCCCGCTCCGCCCCGCTCCGCCCCGCTCCGCCCCGCTCCGCCCCGCTCCGCCCCCGCTCCGCCCCGCTCCGCCCCGCTCCGCCCCGCTCCGCCCCGCTCCGCCCCGCTCCGCCCCGCTCCGCCCCGCTCCGCCCCGCTCCCGCCCCGCTCCGCCCCGCTCCGCCCCGCTCCGCCCCGCTCCGCCCCGCTCCGCCCCGCTCCGCCCCGCTCCGCCCCGCTCCGCCCCGCTCCGCCCCGCTCCGCCCCGCTCCGCCCCGCTCCGCCCCGCTCCGCCCCGCTCCGCCCCGCTCCGCCCCGCTCCGCCCCGCTCCGCCCCGCTCCGCCCCGCTCCGCCCCGCTCCGCCCCGCTCCGCCCCGCTCCGCCCCGCTCCGCCCCGCTCCGCCCCGCTCCGCCCCGCTCCGCCCCGCTCCGCCCCGCTCCGCCCCGCTCCGCCCCGCTCCGCCCCGCTCCGCCCCGCTCCGCCCCGCTCCGCCCCGCTCCGCCCCGCTCCGCCCCGCTCCGCCCCGCTCCGCCCCGCTCCGCCCCGCTCCGCCCCGCTCCGCCCCGCTCCGCCCCGCTCCGCCCCGCTCCGCCCCGCTCCGCCCCGCTCCGCCCCGCTCCGCCCCGCTCCGCCCCCGCTCCGCCCCGCTCCGCCCCGCTCCGCCCCGCTCCGCCCCGCTCCGCCCCGCTCCGCCCCGCTCCGCCCCGCTCCGCCCCGCTCCGCCCCGCTCCGCCCCGCTCCGCCCCGCTCCGCCCCGCTCCGCCCCGCTCCGCCCCGCTCCGCCCCGCTCCGCCCCGCTCCGCCCCGCTCCGCCCCGCTCCGCCCCGCTCCGCCCCGCTCCGCCCCGCTCCGCCCCGCTCCGCCCCGCTCCGCCCCGCTCCGCCCCGCTCCGCCCCGCTCCGCCCCGCTCCGCCCCGCTCCGCCCCGCTCCGCCCCGCTCCGCCCCGCTCCGCGAATTCTATCCCCACACTGCCACCTAGAGCATGCGATACGGGAAACAAGCGCTCAGCAAATATTAGGGCGGAAGAACTTAGGGGCACAGCCAGCGATCAGGTGTCGGGAAACAATCCAAACAAATTTCGTGGCTCGTCATTAATTAGAATTAATTATCGTAATATGTTCCCACACGATTGTTAGAGGACAAATGGAGATGAATGTAGATTATAATTAGAATTGTAAATACGCTTGACGTATGAAAAATCTAGGCATTGTGGTACGTTTTTGCGGGTAAATTGTTGATACATTATAACTAATGTGCCATTTTAGAAACATATGCTTCTCATTAGATTTCCTGTATCAGAGGAAAAAGTCGTCTATAAACACTTTAATGAATCATAAAATTCTACAAGTTATCAGCTGCCTATACCTACATGAGCAATTGTTATCTTAAGGAATATTTGGTCCCAATATTCGAAAACATGTTCTATTTCGTGAACGTAGAACAGGATGAGAGGAACATGCAGTGTGTGCAACAGCGGTGTACCGAATAACCTGCTATGAAATAATAATATACAATTATCATTATTCCAAATATTGTTTTGTTTCATTGCTTTACAACATATATTACTGTAGGGTAGCTGCAGGACTCTTTGTCTCTTACGTGGCTTGCTTAAGCATTGTTTTCAACGTGTTTGTATACAATCGTTTTTAGAGCGCATTATGAACATTCATTGTTTGTTAAGAACATACGTGTGAGAAATGTCTCAACAATTGATGGCCTCTCGTGATCGCTACCTATTCACTTCACCAGTGACTATGAGAATGGTTTGTTTTTTATTCTCACAACTTTCAATAGCGTTTAAAAAGCAAATTGGTATAGTTATAATAAAAGGTCATGGCAAAACAATTACTGGATATGAATTAAGAAAAACATCCAAATTATTTTGTTGATGAAAATGCGTCTGAAAAAATCCTAAGTGTTCATCCCAAAATATCTTCTAAAACAAGTGACAGCACTGTAGTAAAAGATCATCGTAATACGGTGCAATGTGAAAATCTAATGAGAATGTTAACGTGAGACTGTAACACATTTGAATTCATTAATTCCTTTATTTATATTCTTTCATTAGCATTATAATCCTGTTTTTCTTAGCTTAAAGCTAGTGAAACATAACGCAGAGTCTGTGTCTCAGGCCAGCATGAGGACAGTCTTGTTTTATAATAGCATACATAACTTTCTTACATAAATCTTTTATAAATCTAAATTTCATTTTCCATTTAAATTTTAATTACAGAATGTGATAAGCAATTTTAAGGGTGGAAGATTTATAAATAATGTGTATCTTTCTCGCATGAGTCTAGTATGGTCTGCTGAATGAGCATTTACTAACGATGATATAGTTCAGAAACGTTCTGTGAGTCCTTGTGTTGTTGCGTACTGACAATATTACTAATAGAGCAAAAACACGAGCCGCTAATGACGACAACGATTCATCGATAATGTTTTGTTTGATACATTGTTTTAGATATGTACACAGCAAGTGAACTTACTAACATAGTGGCAGCAAGTGGTAATATTATCTTCTGTTTAAGAAACATTTCGCGATAAGAGTGTAGCGCCTCCAATGTTCGCCAAAGCTCCAAGACTGCGCCGCAGCGTGGCTTCCGCCGAGACTGGCCTCCAGCCGGGAAGGACCTAAATAGGGATCGATGTCGAAGTTTTCAAAACATCGATTTTTCATAGAAACATCGATTTTTTAAAAATTGAAATGCCGTTTTTTTTAAGATTCATATTTTGTGCGCAATGCTTTCTTTATGAATAAAAAATTCTATTTTACAATTTTGTAAAAATTAAATTACGAACTATGAAATAATAACCTATGCTACAACTGTAAGTTTGTGTGTTCGAACTAAAAGAATGCTGC
>JAHLJT010008446.1:192862944-193036088 GCA_031308135.1 Acheta domesticus
TTCTTTCTAACGCTCAGTGGCTTTGGACGGTGGCTGTGTCTGAAGGAATCCGGCGCTTCTTGGTGACACTGCCGAGTGGCTCCGTGTGAAGGCGGCCCAAGACAGATTCCACTGTAGTTCAGAAGAGTTTTTAAATTTCAATTTGTTGCCGGGGTTCCAGTTGTAACAAGTGATTCATGTTGTAGCCGATATAACAATAATAATAATAATAATAATAATAATAATAATATAATAATAATAATAATAATTACTGGAGCTACCATGAGATCTATTTCGATATTTCATCTACATGTATATGACGAAAAGTAAAAATAAGTGTTATATCTATTAGGAAATCATGAAATTGCGGAGTTTGATTCATACTGATTTCACTGCGAAACGCAAATATTAATATCGAGAATAATTTTCTTTGGTGAATTCAATTTTAGTTATTAAAGCTTTTGTACTGTGTGTAAGATATTCCATTGATTAAAAAATATTTTAATTGACATTCCGCGTAATGAAAATTGGAAAAATAATACGTCAGGAAAGAGGAATTTGGCGGAATGTATTGTATACATTGACGTTAGTGCATTGTTCCCACTCGACGAGTGCCCTTGTCTACCATTCCAACACGGGCGTTGGCACATTTTGTAGCGCAGTAAAGTCTGTTAAGCGTTACATCATTCTGTGTTACGTTTGTGCACGTGTCTCTAAAATAAACGCTCATTAGTTACGTAAAGGCGTATAGTTGCTGAAATGCTACGTGGTGACTGGCTCCGCAGACAAAATTAAAATTTTGGCTAGAAATGTTTTTGTTGTTTTTTTTCGCGGCGAGCTCTACAAGTGATTTCAGGTACAAAAAACTTTCAAGACTATACTTTTTACAAAATGGAAAATTATGTTACAAAATATTAACACATTTTCATGTCAACAACATCTTTCGCCGGCTTTCGATGTTTGTAAAGCCCGAGCGGTTAAGGATTGTTGCATTGACCCAACCTTGTTATGAGCTAAATTGGTGGCAATGTTTTAGTTGGCAACCTATAGGCTCCGAACGTGATAATTTCCACTCATATATCTGCTGCTAGGAAGTGCCACAAAAACTGCCTCAATACTTGTCAATAATAACCAATAGTAGTCAATAATAACATTACTTGGGGCCCTCGGCTGCTTGGTTTGTCTTTACACTAGACTTGTATGCGGAGGTTCTCTAGTGCCTCTCTGATGGTCGTTGTTGAATGGAGAATTCTGACTGTTAGTAGTACTGCCCTTTAAGAACAAGCATATTACTAATTGTTATCTACGTTTATTGATACATAAATTACTTTGGCGATGAATTCTGAACGAGAAAATGTGTAATAAATGAGAGATGACGTGAAATTCATTGTTTAAACATAAAATTCTTTTACGATATGATTCGGCAGAACTGTTCAGCTTTCTTTTAGTTATTTTTATAAAGTGTGAGCGTGAGAAAATAATAAGTTGATGTAAGCCAAATCCTATAACGGTACATTTTAATCTCAAGTAGATTTTTACGATTTGACTTTCTCATCCTTACTTCGTAATAAGAGAAACTAGTGTAGCCGAGTGTCTGGAGAACGGCGATTTTTTTTTACAGAAAAACTGTTATTGTCGGACTCTGGTAACGAAAAATAGATAAATATTTTTCCTATGTACAGTACATTACTTCCTATATAAAGACAGAATCTATCTTTCTCGATACCGAAAAATCGAATGACGCCAAAACGTTTCTGTCCGTCTGTGATCAATGCTAGCTCCAAAACCGATTAGCTGCTTTTCTCCAAAGTTGATATCCGATCAATTTAAAGGAACTGGAAGTCCTCTGAGTTGGAAACGAATATATTGATTCTGTGGAAAACTTTGCGTGAAGCCTCAACAAGATTTTAAAAGTATGTTACGCTGTCTGTGAAAATATGCGTCATTAACAAGTGTGTTTATCAATGAAAAATAATGCTACCATTCAATAACTTTCTTTCTTATATCTTTAGTTAACAAAATCTTTTCTCACATCAACGTACAGTGAGTAGGTGCGACAAAACTAGTTTGTTTTTTTTCAAAAACATTAGGTCTTAATTCAGTGTATAATGAGAATGAAGAGATTTCTACACTATTGTACCTACCACAATGAATAATCATGCATAAAATGAATGGAAACAGTTTCTTCATCAGTGATACTGAAATGGAAGCGAATCAGTATTTCTGATGTACTATTTCATCTTTAATTGTACAGGAAAGTTTAATTGCACGTACTTTGAATTGTTTAAGTCCTATTAATGACTAATTAATACAGTGTGTATGTAATTTCAGAATGTCAAAATATGAAAAGTGATGCCATGTAGGTGCTTCTTGCTACAGATGCCAACTTTCAAGTTGTTATAGTGCATATTTTCATTTGACATTTGGCAAGAATTACAAGATTCTTACAACTGGATTATGAAAGTCTTTGTTAACACTTTCTTTCACTTCATAAATTTCACCTTGCAGCATGAAACGTTTCTCTCAGATAGTTTAAGATATATATATATATATATATATATATATATATATATATATTTCGTCAATATTTTTGTAACGCAGTGTTAATCCTCACACTGATGAATGAAATCAAGAAGTCTTTGGATATTCGGTGTGTGGCAAATTTATTAATTTCTGTTTCGGGCAAAGTTATAAGCAACTGGGAACTTGAAGTAAAATGTAGCAGCAATACCCAAAACTCAGGTATGTAAATCATGTGTTCGTTAGCAATAAGTTTCAGTTACTGACGAACGTATGGATATTTTATCATCTTCCAACACTTGGAGAATTACTGCTAAATTTCTTTGTGTCAGATTCGCTCATTTGGATCTTTTCATGTAAGACAACGAAGTGTTTACTAATCTTCAGCCAGCTGGAAATATGCATGACGTTGCTTCCTCTGTTAATAGTAATTTTTGCTTTCTCGCACTTACTTCGTAAGAAGAAAAACTTATGTAATCGTGCGCCGGAAAACTGCGAATTTCGACAGAAAAATCTTATGTTGGGCCTAGTAACGAAAACGTGGATAAATCCTTTTGCTATATAGAGTAATTAATTTCTCTAACGCATGTTGCAGCCAGAATCAATATTCTGTGAGTTCTAAATACCGAAAATTTTATTGACGGCAAAACGTGTCTGTCCGCCTGTGGTCAACGTTAGCGCCTAAACGGTTCAGCCGATTTTCTCCAAAATTGTCTCCAGAATTTCTTCCCGATCGATCTGAACAAACTCGAGGCTTTGGGAGTTGCAAACAGATATTTCGATGTTTGAGGGCACTTTACATGAAGCCTCAAACACGTTTCCGAAGTTTTCTCAAAAATGGCTCCAAATTTATGATTAAACTTTGTCCTCGTAAGCGTAAAAGACGCTTAAGAAAAGGATACAGGTCTCATACTCTTTGAAACAAGAAATTTCGAAAATTGCAAAAGTGCAATTTTTTGGGCGTCTTCCTACAACTATAATTGTGATGATCGTTCTTAGTCCAGCTCTGCCTGACGACCTGATCATTACGATGGCAGTGAAACAGCAGAAAGAAAACATGCGCTTCCCGCGCTCCGTTCTTTGTTCAAACAAAGGAGCTACTGAAATCCCACAACGCCAATATAGTGCAAAGTCAAATCATGCCCCCTGGCTAGGCGAATATGATATCTCGCTAGGACAAGAGTTGAAGAAAGATTCAATTTCGCCGGGCATATAGCCAGTATTATTTTCCAGGTCCCAAATAGTTTAATGGCCATTGTGGATATTCCCGTCCCTACGAAAATTTACGCACTACAATCTTCACTGAATTCACGCTATCAAGGTTGAGATGCCAGTAAACGAATCAAATCATTCACCCACCCGATGGGCGCATCTCAACAAGAATATGAAAGACCTTGATGTATGTATTTCCATCAAGGTAGTATTTTGTGGTTTACAGATTACTTACAATCCAACAGCAATTACATGAACTGCATCCATGAACAGACATAACCATGAACTCCACATCACAAGTCAAGATTTTTTCGGACAGGTTTAGCCTCCCATGCCTTCCCCTGGGTGCGTGCCTGCTGGGCGGACATGCTACAGATACAGGCTGTTAAGAAGCATCATAGCAAAATTCTTGATATTGCCGCAGCAAGATGATACATTTACAATCCCCTTGTAATTAAATGTTGTGAACGTACTATACATTGAAACATCACTCATCGCTATTGTTCAGCTATTTAGCTATTATTTAAAGATAACACAGTCGATTAAGCAGTATACAATTTTTTACACATACGCCTTCAACCATTGTTCGCTCACTACACAAGAGTACATGAAGAGTTGAAACACAAGTCATTTCGTTCCATTGGTTTTTATTTGGTATAAGGCTGGGAGAATTCATTTTTGGACGTTTAAAATATTGTTCCTCACCAGTTACATTAGTATTCGTCCACGTAAACACTACTATAAGTAGCTGCTCTTTAAACGTAATGTAATGTTTTTGCCTTCTCTTGTATAATCTTGAATTCTATTCATGTGCACACATATTAGTTCGCCCTGTCGCCCCTTGTAGCGGAGCAAAGACCACTTCCCAGGCGCCGGCGCCAAGGGCCCGGAAGGTGGGGCAAGAGCCGCCCGAGCAGCCATCCGCTCGCCGGCGCACCCGCCGGCTGAGGGCCGGGGCCCGGGGGCGGGAGCACGCAGCCAGCCGCTGGCGCTTTCAAGTCGTTTACGAGCGACCGCGCTTTGCAACCGTTCGGCGACGACGGGGCCGGGGGCCGGCGGCGGGGCTCGGGCAGTGGGGGGGGGGCGGGGGGCGTGGCGCCCCGCTGTCGCGGCGCTGGAAGGCGGAAGGGCGGAGGCTGGCACGCGTGGGCTAAGTACCCGCCTCGCCGCCAGTTCTTCGACTCCCGCCCGCGGCCGCAACCTCCATGCAGCCGACAATCCCGCGGGTTACGACCGCCTTGAACTTGCTGGTCGCTCGAATAACTCCTCTCTCTCTACCGAACGACCCTCTGCGCGAGAAGAGCGCGCGGCCGGCGCGTAGTGTTACGATTGTGCACGAGGTACTTGCGGTGCCTCGCCTCGCCCCGCCTCGCAGTCCACAGTAATAAGGAAGCACGACAGTTAAGAAGAAGCGATTCCTAAGAAGCAGAAGAACCTGTTGGTGACAGAAATGTTTCGAATAAGCGGATTTTCACCTGTAGTGAACGCCATCAAGGATAAACGCCTCAACGTATATATTTCGGTCATTTAATTTTACCTTCAAACTTGACCTAATTTTATCTTAATTTACAAAAACAAGAATGTCTCCATATATCTGCATTTAGGGATTATAATTAAAGTTATACATCAGAACTTACACTTCGTTGATTGTACTAATATTGCATAATCTTATATTTCATAATTATATTAAGTATCACCATTTTAACTATTGAAGTCTCTAATTTGAGAGAAAATTGAAAAAAAACGCGATGCAAAAAAAGGTAAATGAGTAAAGGACGTGAAGAGCGGTTACAAAATGTCAGACTAAAAAAAGAGAGAAAACAAGACAGATCTCACGAAACTTGTTCTCAATTTTGGTTTTAAATGCCTAATATTTTATATATATAACAACATGGAATGCTAATCCTAATGGACTATATTCTCATTTATGTGATAATAGAACTCCACGAACGGGTCGATTTGATTACTAGAAATATTACAGTTGAGGCTCAAAATAAAGGGTACAATGGAAAGAAAGCTCCCTGCTTACACGAACAACAGGTATTCTGTATTTATAAGTCAGTTGTTGAATGAGAATGGGCAATTTAAGGGTACTAATTATTTCCACGTGTCAGTATATGAAAAACATGGAGTAGAAAGTTAAGTAATAATCAAATCGACAACAAGAATGATGAAGGAAAAAACGAAGGTACTACTATTTGTTTCTACGGTAAACTTAGATTTATGACATGGAGGGCTAATTGATTAAATATTTCATGTGTCTCACTTATTAAATATCCTGTATAACAAATTGTGGATTGACTTAATCAAAATTTGCAATATTTTGCTCCTTCTTGAAACACTTCAATTGTTATCGTATTTTGCCAGTTTTCCTATAAAGGACGTCCAGGGATCAAACAACGAAACTTCGAAAATAAACTCTTGACACAATGTTATTCATATTTTGTCTAATAAACTCCTTGGATATTACTAATGGCTGAGCCGCAATACGCACTCAAAAGTTAGTTTGAAAAAATATATTCTTTACAAAAATTTGTATTTCAAAAACATGTAAGCACGAAACATGAAAATTATTATTTGCAAAAGAAATGAATATATTGTTTTCAAGAAAGAAAAATTATTACATAAATAAAAAAGCAGTCAAATTGTGTATATTTGGTGCTTTTTTGTGGATATTTAATGGAACCATTGACAGCTCTCACATAATTGGATCATGCTTAATACTCCGTCAATTTATTCATATATTCAAAATTATCATCATAGATATGAATCATTAAAGATGTTTATGATTTAATGGAAATTATAGTTATAATTATTGTTAAGTTTATTAGGTATTATGTTTGTTTATATTATGATAGTAGCGGCGCGGGTGCGTTTCGCCTGGACGGTTCATGAACGAAGCAGAAGCATGTGAAGGCCACTGAACGAGAATGGAGCTGGAGGGTCTATTTCAAGACACTCCTCAATGGCCGCTTTATCTGGCCCGCATTTCATTGCCAATAAACCTAGTTTACATGGTTCCGCACATTAAAAGCGCTATTGTGGTCTTTCAAATGGCGTAATACTCTTGCAGAATCGCTTCAAAACACTCACAGTTCTCTTTGTTTCTGCAGCTCGCAAATGACTGCTCGACCTGCTTACTACTACTACGTTAAGCCACCGATTTCTTGGCGGAAAATAGTGTATGTTTTCCGTAAAATCTCTCTACCTAACGGCGAGGATAGAATTTATTTTAAAATCATGTCATAAATTTATCATTATTTCTATGATTTTTGATCGAATAACGCTCAGATGCTAATAAGCAGCGATATCAAATGTGAGATGCTCCAAGTTAAAAATTCCTACTTGGTTTACCACCTCGTCTAGGCACATAGTTCATCTGTAATACTGTGACGGATTTAGTGTTTTACTACATATTTTAGAGAGATTGAAACATTAAGAACCTTTTAAACAGAATGAATGATAGAGAAACTGTCCATTACCAAATAATTATAAGAAAATTCTGCGAACTGCTCTATAATTATGGGTAAAAATCTCATTGACTATATAGGAGAAACGGTCGTACCTAGGGACACTTTTAATTTGTTAAAATTCCCCCCTCTTCTTTTGGATACGACATTGTTGATGTTCCTCTTTTTTGGGAGGCTAACATCTCAGCATATTATGTGCAAGAATTATAATTTTTAAGAACAATTCTATATGGTTCTTTTATGACCGTTTGTTTGTGCACAATGTGATCCTAGGTACATTGTGCTGATGTACCTGGGGCACATACTGATGTACCTGGGGACAATGTAGGGAAAGTGAAAAAACTTCGAGTGAATAAATGTATGTTATTTTTTTCATGAAGATATATCACAATAACATTTAAGAAGCAAAAGGAACTTTAACCTAGATTATAACAAATAGTGTGTAAAGAAAAAAATAAATGTTTGCCACCGTTAATAACAACCAAACACAGATTGGTCTGGAGCTTATGTTCTGTCCTGTCAACTTCATAGGATATAACAAAAGCATTTCTTAACCAGAAAGGATCTCATCCTAGATTGTAACTTGTAAAGTAGAGATCTGCAAGGCGTGCCATTTGCTCGCTCATACTCCTTGAGCAGCATTTCAGCCTTGAGTACCGTGTCCTCGAGCATCCTGTGTTCGCTTGCGGTGACCTGGCTCACGGGCCCGCGGCGGCGGCCGTGGGCCGAAAGTCTGCGAGCGCAATGTGAACGGTGGCCTTTTTACTTAAGTTTAATATTTATTTATTTATTACGTCAAAAACAGTTTAAAAACTGTATGTGACGAGCTATGGGGAGAAGTGAAATTTGTGCCTATTTTCATAATTCTGTGATCTCTATGCTAAACCATATTCTAGTCGAATTTGAATACAGAAAAAGAACGTTTTTTTTTTTCAAGTTTTGTTGACAAAATATTCGCTCCTATATAATAAAATATATTTTCAAAGGTAAATTAGCTATAAGTTTGTCCCTTAACCCTCATCATGTTTTTCATGAAAGAATAATACTTTTTGCCTCGACAATATGGAAAACGATAATTTGAATAACTATATTTCCCACTGAAATTCAGAAGACGTGCACAAATAATGAAGTTACATTTATTAATTAATGGAGTTACCTTTACTGTGTGCTGTGGCTTCAAAAGCAAATTAAGAGGATTATGAAAGCTTATATTCGCCTAGAGATGGTGCCTTAACACAGAAGTAGAAAATCAAAAAGAAGGAGAAGAAATTTAAAAAGAATAAGGATAAGGGGAATGGGCTTCACACATTGTGAAATCCCAAAGACTTTCTTCAGATTTGAAAAGTTTGTATGTAAACGAACTTTTTTCTTTTTGCGGGAAAGCAAGAAAAACATTACATTTTCAGATGCTTTTGCAAACTTCACTTCTTTTATCAGCCACACGTTTTTGTTTTTGTAATATTGGAAAACGAGTAACGGTGAAAAGTAAAGTGGAATTGAAAAATTATTATTATTATTATTATTATTATTATTATTATTATTATTATTATTATTATTAGAAGCGTAATATTGCCATGCATTAGTATAAACTGTCTCGTTTTCCATGCCCACGTCTCCTTATTTTAGCCCATACAGCCTCGTCCTTATTTTAGCTGGCATATGCACATCGCCTCATTGGGACCCAATGCTCGTTCACCTAGTACCGAGTATCGGATGCTCTGCTTTGAAGACTGAGCGAATTTCGCTGGGTGGGTGGCGGTGAGCAAAACTCTGCCCTACTGGCCTGACGTCTAGCGGATTTTCTGCGAACTGCCGCGCTGCTCGAGCAAAATCGTCTTAGGCCGGACAGTAGTAAAGGAACAAGGAATACAAAATAATACTGGGTTTGAGATCAACCAAACATAGATGGGTCAGGGAGCTTCCTTCATGTCAATTTAGAACCTTCATCAATTTTGAATGGATGAATCCTTATATGCGAATTTTTTTTTAATATTACACAATAAAGTTTTTGATTCGTTCTTTTCTATAACTGACCTGTTGCTGAAAAAATAATTGGTATACGATCTTTACCAACAGTCAAAACTGCACTACTAATTTTTTCTGCTGGTGGTTGAGGCCTTTTGTTGTTTTCTTCGCTTCGTGACATGGCCAGATTACAACCTAAACCAAATGAATTTAATTTAAGACTACACTTATGTACTTAGGAGCGTTCCTAGGTACTGTCCCTAGAGAAAACTGTGGGCAATCATAGATTAACATGACTACTGTTAATTGTTACTGATAATACTGTCAATCTACTGTTAATCTGTAGGAGAGAAGTGTATACCTTGAATTAACTACATTCTATGCTAGTAAGTGTAGGTCTACTTCAATTTTCGTAAAGTACTAGTAGTTATTATCAAGTTTATGAAAGACAAATGCAGAAACATTTACTTTTCACTAATCAAATCTTTTAAACTCTCACGGAAACAGCTCACATTAAAAAATCGTTCACTTGAATAAACACAAATGGCAATAGTGATGTAGGAAAAATAACTCTCCGAAATTTCTTTTAAAGAGTCCTCGAAAACATGCTTTTTCCCGAGGTACATCTGTCCCTAGGTGCAACAGTTTCCCCTATAATTCGAAGTAGATTATTTGAATAAAAGTGGGTTCTTCTTGCAATTCTTATTTAAACCATAGGTAAAAATTAATTAGTAATTCGAACTGTAATTGGTTAACTAGGATAATTCGAAAATAAGTTTTATGGGTTTGATAGAAAATTAAAAAAATAATATGAATTTCAGGAAAATCTCAGACTTGTCCTTATCAATGTCAGCAATTGTCAAAGAAGAGACAAAATTTTAATGAGCCAAAAATTTTCATTTTTTAAAATTATTTATTTAGATCACTTTATAAACAATTAAGGGCATTAGTAACCAATATTAATTTACACCAGAGATATATTTTTTTAATTTTCATTGTTTCGTTTCGGATTTATTTTTAGTTCCATGGCAAATTGTACCGTCAGAAAACTTTAATTTGTTTCAATCATCATGTCAGGAAAGAAACTGTTAATGGTGATATATTTCAAGTTTTTAGTGAAGCAGAAGATTTAGCATGTCAACAAAACTCACAAAATTCTTTTAAAAACGTTATCTTCTCGATGTTTGGTGTAGTTGTGATAGATTTAATGTGGTACAATTAAATTATTTTTAACACGCCGTGCGCAAAACATAGGTTCTCATGCTTGTATTCCCTGTGCGATTTTTTTCTAACTAATTGTGTGCGGAACATTACGAAGCGTGCGAGAAACAATGCGCAGCGCGTGGGTAACATGAGCGTTAAAAAAATAGTGTATGCAACACGTGCGTGAGGTGATTTGCGCACTTGTTACATAACTCGCTATTCATTTAATTTATGCTTAGCCTGTCATCTAATTATTTATCTTCAATAATAGTAATATACAGCAAATATGAAGGGCTCGGGAAATAAAGTGAGCTATAAAAGCCACCGCAATCCTTCCGCTATTCGTAAATATTAATATCTAGATTTCGACGAAAATGGAGCTTATTTACTACTATACAACATACAACATCTATAAGATGAGACACACCTAATGAAAATCGAGATATTAAGATTTACAAATAGCGGGAGGCTTGCTGTGATTGGTGTGAGTTTTCGTGTTACTGCCCCAAGCCCTTCACGTGAGCAATTACTAACAATTAGTTACATAGTAATATAATATAAAATATAATAAATATTACTAATAATTTAAGTTTAATATTTGTTACGAATGTTAAGATTTCTAGAAGGCTCATTGGTTAATTCGAATCTTTAAGGCGTTTTCATTGGAAATGAAGGTAATTAATAATTGAAGAAATAATTAGGTTTCTTACATTTCTTCTAGCATTCTAATTAGTTACGAAACAATATCTTCATTTAAAAATACGATTTCAATTACAAATTCTACCCATGCTAAAACATTAAAATATTAAGAGACATTGAAATTGAAGTCTATGTAGAAGTCTGAGAATAAATCCTAAAAGACATTGTCAATGTACATGAAACCAGCATCTTCGAACATACGGTTGCATAACATTTTCTTAAGTATAGATGAATACTCTCTTTGTACAGCTTAATTATTATTTAATTTATTTAATATTTATTTACTAATATGTTAGACGATAGGTAAGTCTTCTCTAATGGGTGACACGATTTGCAATTCGCGCATACCGACTTCTGGTCAATTTCATATAATGAAGATAATAAATTCAATGCAAACATTTGTTGATGTCGTAAATACTGTTTACAATTTTATTGATCGTGTTAATTAATGAATCTCGTTGAGGCAGGGAGGCAACTTTCGACCTTGAGTACTTACATAATATTAGCCAATGATACAAGTGATTGATTCGGTGATCTCCCCTTTGACATGTTTATTATAGGCACTCAATAGAAGCAACAGCTCACGAAGGGCATATCATCCTTGACTTTGGCGCAATACGCTTTGTGACATAACTAGCTCTTCACACTCAGTTGATTCTCAAAACAACGAAACCAATGTCAAATCAATAAGAGGCTATCGTTCAAAAATCGATGTATATTACTATCTCGCCATACGTCGTATGAAGAGAAAATGTTGTTCTTTGTTTGTTTTTTTAGGTCGCTTTTTAACAACTAGGTCAGGTAGCCAAAACTTATCTTGTTTACATTTGGGTAACTGTAGCGGAAACTGACACGTAAGGACAACATTTTCACATACAAACATCCATGCCCGAGGCGGGATTCGAACCCGCGACTCTTCGAGCCGAGATAACTATGGCCCTACAGCCTTAGCGACCTTGGCTATCCAAGTCGACAAGTATTATAATTGTGCACCGCAAAACGGCGATTTTTTACAGAAAAACTCATATTGCTGGGCCGTGAAAACGGAACAGTGGATAAATCTTTTTCCTCTTACGCAGTAAATGACTTCCTATAACTCGTTTTGTAGTTAGAATTCAAGTTTCGTGGGTCCTTGATCCGTCTGTCCGTCCATCGTTTGTCTGTCTGTCTGCCTGTCTGTGATCAACGCTAGCGCCTAACCGTTCAGACGATTTTCTCCAAAACTAATATCCTCCGATCGATCTGAACGAACTCGAGGCTTTAGAAAGTTCAAACGGAGATTTTTCCCTTAATGACACTGCTCTAAGAAATAGATCTTGAAATAAGGTCATAAACATTTTTTTCAGAACATGTATTGTTGCCTGAAGTAAGACAATTAAAAAATCTCCAAAATGGTTCCAAATTTTTTTCTTGGATGTTTTCTTGAATGTCACGCGTAAAGAAAATTGCGCTCATGAAAATGACGCAGCTTGCATTTTAGTTGAACTCTATGTATTTTTAAAAATGACAATGGAACATGGTAGAGTTTTAAAAAATCGGTATTTTTTTTACATCTACAATATTGAAAAAAGAGATTTTTCGTAATGAAATCTGTTCTTTAAATGGCAAAGAAAATCTATGAATTGTTGAAACTTGCATATGCAAACGTTCAAATTTATTTTTACCGCGTCAAAAAGGTTGTTTATTTCAAGGCTGGTGGTGTGGGTGTAACCTGAATCGAAAAATAAAATTCTCGTTGAAACATTTTTGCAGGTCCATTTAGTATTATAACTTTACGAAACCGTCACAAATAACGCGAGAGAGGAAGTGCAGTCAGACGTAATCACTTCACACAATATAACTATTTTCACCCAATATAGTATATGCATGTTATCGGATTTCATATGGTTGTGATCTGAATCTCGGCACAATAAAATGAAAACCAAGTGTTCAGATGTACGCAGGACGTTGAATAAAAACACACTTCTTTCCATTTTTATTCCATAACGTGCTTCATGTCCCTTGATCTCCCTACATTCGTACTTGCGCCCGCTAACCAATGGCGCTACTCCATCTGTGCTACTCTTCTCGCAGAAGGCGGGGTGTAGTGAAGCTCGCCCAGTCCTCTTCGCCATTCCTGCCCTCAGGGCCGCCGGGAGAAAATCCTGGCCTGAGTATGAAGGTTAATCTACCCATAATACAAAAATCTAGAGAAAACTATAAGTGTATATTATTATTTCGTACTATCGATTATATTGATGTATTTAGATAGATAGTATATCCGTCGGCATTAAACTGTACTGAAAGATTCTACTTTCCCAGTTCCCGGTTTTGCAGTGTCTCAAATTGTAGCATAATAACTACGGCCCGCGTGTGACATTCAATTTTGAAAAAGTTTTAACCGGCAAATTGAAAAAGATCCGATTCACATTAAATGGACGACATAATTATTCCAAATACAACACAAATGACGGGCCGCTTTGGGCTTCATCAGGCTCCACGTCCCTCCTGGAGTTTCACGAGCCACGGGGCGATGTGCCGGCTGCACTTCTCTCCCCTCGGGCGGGCGGGCCTAAATAAACACTGGCCGGCTGGCAGCGCCGCCTTCAGGCCGCGAGACCGCGCCTCGCCGCGCGCTCCCCATTCACGCGTGGCCGGGAAGCGCGGGCTCGCGGAAGCGCGGCGGCCCGGCGCGGGCGGCCGTGGCGGGGCCAGGCGGGGCGGAGGGCGCTCGCGTTTGCGTTCCCAGGAAGTGCACCGTCGGCGCGGCCCGCGGGTGGCGCGAGGGGCGGCACGAGGGGCGGCGGGAGGGCAAATTGCGCAGCGCCCCACGTGCCGCTGCGAGGCGTCGCGACGCGGCGCGTGGCGCGGACTCGAGGAGAGTTGGCGGACACGAGGGAAGTTTTTTGATTGATTGATTGGGCTGATTGGTGATGCCGGGCGCGTCATCTGCGAAGGCCATTCGTTCCGTAAGTGTGGTGTATGATTTCCTCGAGAGGTGGCGGTGATCTTCTCTAAGCTATGGTCTTCCCGGTGACCTACCTTCTACTAACGGGGTTTTCCCTCAACCAGGGATCTCCACCAGAGAGGCACCGCCGCAGTCGAGACAAGCTCTAAATTCCTGACCGGTCTCCCGACATGTGTATTAGTGCACTGCATGTATGTATATGGGGGTGTAAGTTAAGGGGTGAGATAAGACAAGGAAAGGGAGGAAAGATCGCACGCAGTCCATGGCCCGTTTTTTAGGGTATTGCTCCATCATTCGCATGATACTGATCGTAGAAACCACGGAAAAATACCGATCAGAGCAAACGAAGACGTCGCTGCCAGACAGCGACTGAATTGGGCCTACCTTGCTAGTGTCGAAAATCCTGCCACCGTCGGATCTCGAACAATAGGACCGCCCGGTCAGAGGCACTGCAGTGACATCACTTGATGCCTTGAGCCACCTCTTCCGGTGGGAGGGGAGCTGTTTTGTTCATGTGTTTTCGTTTAGATCGATAGCTCGGTGCTCGATGTTTTTGCGTTTTAACGGTTTCTTGGTGGATGGAGAAGTCCCACAATCTCATTTTGTAAAAAGTGCATGTGTTCAAACGAAGCGAACGCTGTTTTTACTACCTTCGTCGAGCAGACTACCTCTCCCCGAGGATGGCCCCGATGTCTTGGTATTTTCTCTTTCGTCGTATATCGCACGCGGAGAGGCGGCCAAATCATACACCGTCGGCATAGAGTCCTCCCCCCTGCCTTCCATACACATCTACGGCGAAATGAAGTTCTAATTCCTTGAGATGACCCTGCGCGATTCTGAGGGGAGATGCAGTTTTATGCATTATTATTATTGCTATTATTATTATTATTATTATTATTATTATTATTATTAACTTAAGCCACTGTAAAATTACATTTTCCCCCGGATGAACATTAATGTTTGAAACTTTACCATTAAAAGTTAATAAACCAAATTTAGACATAGATGTTTTGTACTCAATTTCGCATCCCTATTACAGACGCTTGCCTAATTTGCTTAAGAAATTCTCCATCTATTATCCCTCACCTTCAAACATTCCAGAATAAATTTCTCGGGATAATGACTAAAGGCTCTGATTTGTACGTATTTAACAAACTCACAGAGGTTTACGCATCTTTACAATAGACTCATTTATCCATCACATGAACATTGAATTTTTTCCGCAGACTTCCATTTGCCTTAAATCCATCACCTGTTGCTCTTGGATAAAGCTTATCCTCCTTCCCAAGGACCCACAAACCTTCCCTAGGGAACACGGGATCTGGAAATAGCTCCTTCATTGAAATCTTATTCCCCACAATATTATCTTCGGTCTTCATCATTATCTATTCACCTAATAAATAATTCCATCTCATCACTTCAAACCCCACGTTCGCAAGGTTCCAATTAAACTTCTCTGCAATATTATATTGCAAAGCTCGTGCCGTAACTAAAGAAAACGAAAACAACACATCTAAAGCCCAAGTCTGATAAGTGAAAATAAACTAAAAAACAATATTTCCAGCGTGCTTCCACTCCCTCTATTATCTGAGTTGTAAATTCACCCCAAATTTCCTTCACTTCGGTGGCGGGCCTTGCTCTCTGACATGTGCGAGGGCGGATGTACTGAGCGGAGCCTGTCCTTGAGGACGACGTCCATCCACTCCGAAGCTGGCCTAAGGAAATCCCACGAGCACGCGTTGAGCTCCTTCACCTCGCGAACTCGTGCTATGTTTCGAGAAACATCCGCCCTGCGATGTCATCGTCACGTGCGAGTTATGCGTGACCAACGACCGGACACTACGAAGAATGCTCCTCGAATTTAATGTTGGGTTAGCATATTTATGAAATGTCATCGATTTACAGGAAGTCATCACAGTAGTCCACGTAGGCCGTTTAGGCATTTGGGCTTAGCGTAAATGTTGATGCAACGTGATTTCGTGTATGGTAACACGTGAAACAGAATGTTTTCTACTCTCGGTTTTTTATTGAATTTTTAATGCCTATAAGCAGTAATATATTATTACATTGAATGCATTTAGTAGGGGAGGCTGGGGCTAGTTGCCACCAGTTGGTGGTTTTTATTTTTTTACTGAAATCTATTTTAGTTTTGGCATTTATTTGGCTGTCCCTGGGAGGCTCATAGGTAGCGTACTAGCTTTCCTTTATACGATCCCGAATTCGATTCCTGGTCGGCTAACATTGCGTTGTAGCATTCTGCTTTGAAAAGTGGAACGAAAGTATGTGAATGGAATTCCCGCGTAACAAAATATGAATGATTTCATGTTTTGATTGTGACTTGGAACGCAATAGGAAACTTTCACATCCCATTACATCTTTAAGTCCGCTATTCTTTAATTTATGTTTCAGAGAAAAAAGTTTCTGATACTTTAACTCCTCACAAGTTATATACGAGCATAGCAAAATATGATATTTCCTATATGATGCGAGTAATTAGAGGAAGAAGCGGAAAAGAAAATGAATGCGGAAACGAAGAAGCGAATAAGACATTACGAACAGGATGGCAGGGAGAAGAAGAGGAATGTCAAGTGGATTCACAATACTTTGTCATTCGTAGGAAGAAAAGAAGAAGATAGCAAAATTGAGTTTACACCGGTTTGTTGCACTCACGACACGAGATGTGCGCTATCAGCATCGGCGATAAAATCGCAGAGGTGGCCGTCCGCCCGGTGCGGCCGCCCCTACCTGCTTCCGCGCCGGTCACGTGCGGCCGCATGGGGAATGGGGAGCGCGCGGGCTCCCGCGCCGCTCACTGCTGCAGCCAGTGCCGGCGCTATACTGCGATTTATTCAGAGCTGCTTCTGGCAGCTCATCAGCTGTTACGGTGCCATCAAATCGGGACCTTGCACATCACTACAGTGACGTCTCTATGGTGCATAACAGCTGATTTACGTGAGACGCTCTGAATAAATCCTAGTATAGGCATGGCGGACCGGGCGATCGCCCGGGCCCTGCAGGTCAAGGAGCTCGATGCTGGGACTAATGGGAAAAATTAGTTAAGAAATTTAAAAAGAAATAGTACACGTGAAAATCGTTATCGTAATTTTACATTACATATATGATCATGTACATGATCATATTCATTTATATGATCAAAATACAATAATTGGTATAAATGAAATTCACGATTTACGATCAGTCATCAACAATTAATTTAATATATATCTATTATTAAGAGCAATAAATGTAAATAGATTCATTAGTTTAGCATCATTTATATGTTTGTAGTAAAAGAAATCAAATAATATTGCAGATGTTGAAAACAAAGTAAGTAATAAAATGATTGCAAAGCGTTGACAAAAAAGAAACTTTATTAAATAATAATAACAATATCCTAGTATATGCATGATTCAGATAATGAGGAATACAAATACTATTTGTATGTATCTATGAAATGGAAAAATGTATGTAATCAAATGATGTTAACATTAAATTAGGTTCTATTGAAATTCATATTTATTATTTCGTGTATTTAACAAGGGATTTTATTAAACACAACAATTTTTAGCTTCTTAAGCTCACCGTGGAAATTGTATTATTTGATCACTAAATACTTTTACATAAAACTAGTATTTAAAATATACAGTAAACTCTGATTAACACGAATTCCAAGAGACCGAAATAATCGGAGTTCGTGTTATAAAAATTCGTGTTATCCGAGTATTATAAATAACGTCCGTATTACCGTAATCCCTTACCAGGACCGAAGTTTGCTCGTGTTACGGCGAAATTTTAGTTAAGCGAGTTCGTGCTATCGAGGGTTTATTGTATTTCCAAAAACTTTTTACGGCTTAAACGCTTAATTTTTTGGTATTTGTTGAAATAAAATAATCCATCTAGTTTATTGACACAATTTTCATTTTTCCGGGGAGGGGTGGGCCTAGTTTCAGCATTGCCTCGGGCCCAAAATTGTCTAACTCCGATATTGGCCACAGCGAAAGGATGCGACAACGAAAGGATGCGAAAGGATGCAACAAGCAAACATGCTTGTTTCTAAACATCGATGCTCAAAATCAAGACATCTATGTTAAGCAAACATTTCTCCAAAACCGTAGATGTTTGTAAAGTTCACGGGGGGATCTGATTTGAGGGTGGTCGCGTTTATTAAATTTTAATTGAAATTTAACGGACAAAACAAAGTCAAAAATGTTTATGACAATTGACAAAACTCATATTATGTGATTAGGTACTTTAAAACGAATGCAGACATCTTTACTAACGAAATCTGGATTTTATTTATATTTCACCTTTGGTAGCTTTGACTTGAAAAATATCCAATTTATGGTTATTTGAAAATTGATGTAGAATTTTCTTATGGTTGTACTTTTTCATTTTAAAGAAAAATATCAACCACAAAAAAGTTAAACACAAAACATCGATTTTAAAAAACATCAGCTTCAAGAAATTGATGTTTAATAAATATATCGATAATTTTTTTTAAAAATATATGTTTTTTTGAAAACATCGACATCGATGTTGCATCCCTTCCACGGCGTGCGATGTGACCATAGGTGATCGCACAAGAGGGGTGGCAGGGGTAGTGGAACCCTTGAACATTTTTGAAAGGGACACCATACCCTTGCGCAATAAAACATTTTTTCCATAAGTACGTTAAATGCCTTATTTTCTCATTTTTTGAAAACCACAACAATTTAGAGAATTGGAATACATTTGGGGAAGAGGCTCTCCAAGCCATATTGCAACCCCGTAAAATGTAAATGGTTCAACATAAAATCAATTGTATTTAATAATCGTATCATTTAAGTTATAATTTCATTCTCCTTGTAGTGTTTTACTTATATACTTGTAAAATATCTCGTAGGTAAGTGAACACGTTTAATGGAAAAGGGGGCCCAGGTAAGTAGCTCCCCCTCCCTTATTTTAGGCTGCGCACAACGATGAACCCGGGTGAATTTGAAGGCTCACGCGCAGCAAACACACATGGATATCGTTATGCGCAAGGCTGCGTGAATGGGAAAGAGCCGTAAACGAGTTTCCCATGCCTATTATACAAAGGGGCATTATATCGTTTCGAAGGGCAGTATTGTCGAGTGCACACTCGTTTGAGAGCATTGAAATTATATAAAGTATCAGTGGGAGTATTGTGTTGCAAACATCTGATAACAATAACTTACTCATGGAAAGGTCGCGTTGAAGTTAAACACAATAACTACGTTACAAACAAACAAACAAACAAACAAAAGCGCTTTTCTCATTTGAAATATTGTGTGACGATATTATGTGATAGCCACCACGGGATGCTTCATGGCAAAATACGCAGTATTAGTGAATATCATAGTCGTGTCACTTCGTAACATATCTGTCTGTACTTGGCGCGACAGCCCCCGTACGGGCCGTGGCCTACCAGTAGCGTCCAGGCCTCGTGGCCATGGTTAAGGGGTATATGTGGTTGGCACGAAGACATACCCTACAGCGTATTTAGTCTTCTCAACCTGAGAAGTGAGTTTTCTCATCGTGACACAGCAACTTATACTGAGACATTGCAAGGAAAACACAGGCTATAATCTTGTCAGCCGGGAATCGAACCCGCGATTACATCATGGAAAGCGAGTACGCTGACCAATGAACTAAACAGCGAGGGCGCGCAACACATCTGTGTGTTAAAAATGCATTGTTATTGCTAATATTATTTTCAATAACTTATAACTTACTATAGAACACTCTCAATAATACAGAAAATTTTCATATACAATGTTTTAAAGAAGACAATATCAATACTTATGAATGATCTCCTTTTTTCCCTAAGTTTGTAAATTTATAGGTATTATTTTTTTGTCTCCTAAAATGCAAGTACAATAACAATCCTCCCTAAACAAATGTGGCTTGCAATTATGTGGTCTTTTGAGGGTTTTTTTACGATCGTTTACTATCCACGACAATACTTTTATTTTGCTGAAGCAATGCGACGAAATCAAATAATGTCTCTCATAAGGAACTCAGTCCTCAGCTAACACCCTGTCTTAGTAAAGCACCCCCTTACTTCTCAAACGTAGCATCTGTATAATATTATCTATCCGAGTATGGTTCTGTTGAGTTCATATATATATATATATATATATATATATATATATATATATATATATACACAGAATGTTGGTATGTAAATAAGAGCAAAACTCCAACACCGTTGGACCGATCTCCATGAAAGTTGGCACTTCTACGTGTTTTTTTACCGAGAAGGTTTATGCGTTGTTAATTCTGTTGTAACTCCACTACGTGGCGCTTCATATTCACTACATATGCACGACATATTCACGTCAAATGCAACCTGTAACACACTCAGCAGCATTTTGAATCTATATCGTTAAATAACTCCTAAAAGAGGCGTTCTAGGGCCTTAAAAACTAAAATTTTGAGGCCGACGACCTCAAAGAAACGTTTCTCACATCGTAATCTACATAATGAAATCTTCCCGAACATTCTATTACATTTTTGCTGGAACGGCGCTTCCCGATATTACCTCACATGCTCAGAGACGTGCAGAATCTGCAAGTAAGTGTGAATGAGAGGGACAGAGAGCGGAAGAGACAGACTGACAGGGACAGGATGAGGGAGGGAGGGAGTGACTGTGAGAAACGGAGATGGAAGTGGAAAGAGGGAGATGAAGGGCAGAACAACTTCTGCTGGGTTTTCCTAGTGAACATGTAGAGCATTAGTGAAAAAATCCGTTTTCTGAAAATACGAATTGTGAGTGGGGAAAATGCACATAATTCACCTTCAATATTAACGAAAAGTATAATATCACAGTCTAAGAGGAAGCAACGTAGCGATAGTATTCAAATATTAAGTTCGAATTAATTGTAAACGACAACGACCCAAAATTGAGAAGTGATACAGTGACAAGTAAAAAGTAATAATTAATATATGAATGATTTATTTCAGAAACAATATGTCAGGTTTTTTGCCTTTTTTGACTTTTTAGTGCAATCATATTCCCTGTATGTATAAGGATCCTTTCAAACAGATATAACGTATGTCAAGCAATTCTAGAGGTAGTTTTTGAAGAGCACGTAAATGGTAAATAATGCATAACATGCTTATGCTGTAATGCTTATGCTTATGCTGTAATGCATTAATGCATTACAGCATAAGCCAGTGACTTGTGTTCTTTCTGTATTAAAACGCGAGAAGCAGATTCTTCTTGGAGTTCAAACAGCTGATCGAAACAGGACGGTGTATTACAGTGTGCATTGACGCAAAATTTGAACCTTCTTAGAACATCAGTCCAAAATTTGCGCCGACAGTAAATACTTATGCCCATTAACTGAAGGATGACTCTGCCACATTCTTCGTCTATCATTAAGGAATGGGGCCTAAAGAACCTACTGAGATGGCGAAATTTACTTTGGAATATCTAAGTACCTCAATTCACACTTACAAAACTTCCAAATGTCTTCTTATGGCTGTGGAAGTCAAAATAAAAATCACACTGTATGGAGAGATGTCAGTCCGTGTTTCTGTTTTTGACCCTTTGTAAAGTACCCTCAAAAATCAAAATATCCGGTTGAAACGCGCAAAACCTCGAGTTCGTTCAAACAAAGAATATCAATTTTAGAGAAAGTCGTGTGAACGGTTTAGGCGCTAGCGTTGACCACAGACGGGCAGACGTTTTACCCTCAGTCGGTATCAAGGCCTCTCAAAACATGGATTCAGGCTAGACCATATGTGAGAGGAAGTAATATAATATTTATAGAAACAGTATTTACCTGCTTTTGCGTTACCAGGGCCCGTCAATAACATTTTTTTTGCCGAAAATTCGCCGTTTCCCGGCGCACAACTTCCTCTTTTTACGAAGTAAGTGCAACAATGTAAAAATCGATTGATGCCATCAAAACATTAATGGAGTACTAGTATATCCCCACGAGGAAGAAGTGGTGCGTTCTCTGCAGAATTACAAAACTAGGCAGTGCGTGAATCATTAATTACGAAAAAAAATAGTTAAATGTAACAATTTCTTGTAATTAGTGTGTTCACTCAAATATATGTCATTCAAATATATTTCACATAAAGAAGCATTCAATGAATGACAATACTTTTTTTGTTTTAATGTTTTATTTCAGAAACAAAATAAGTCTACCATGTTTGTTAGTAAAAAAAAATAAAAAATGAAATTTAACTTTTTGCTAAATAAGATAATAATTCTATATAATATGCGGAAAACATCTAAAAAAATGACAAAATATTTCTAAACAATATAGCCGCATTAGAAGGTTTTTGTCCATCCTGAAAAGTTACTTGTAAGTGACTTATGTTGTTTCTGAAATAAGCCATTCGTATAGAATTTTGTCAAAAAACTGAGACCTTAAAGTTTTGTTCAGATTGACAGTTAACATACTTACATAAGAAAAATATTCTAGTAACCAACCTTCGTCCCAAAACGCTACGTTCATCTTGTTCAGTTAGAATCGATTTCAATTCAATACGCCATCCTCTCCCAATTTACTACAGTTCCATTAGCAACGCCTATTTCTTTCATTGCTCTCTTAATTTAAGCGATGTCTTTATGGGAATATTGAGCAAGGAATGTTTTATTTTAACGACTATAACTTACACGTGTCGGCTAGTCTTTTCCTCGTGCTCGACAGAAGGAAGACCGTAACGCCGCCACGCGCGCATGGAAGAGGCCTGTCCCCAGCGCTCTGTCCCCAGCGCACCTCGGCACGGCTTAGCGATGGCCAGTGCCCGCCGCCGCACCCGCGCCGCGCCGCGCCGCGACGCCTTTACGAGCGGTGTTTAAAACGACATAAAACGCAAAGGGAACCGTGACCGTAATCCTGGCCAGCGGGCCCAGTGCACGTTTTCCTCCAACCTGCGACCTTTTTATCCCCTTCGCTTTTTACCCTTGCCCGTCCCGCACCCCGCCGCACCGCACCGAGTCACAAGAGTCACTGCGCGAGAGGAAGTCCCCACAGCCCCACGTGGCGGTAAAAGCGTTGGTTACGGCCTGGGAAGAGGAAGCTCGGGGGCTTCCTTCGCAGTTGTTGTTATTAATTATTATTATTATTTCTATTATTATTATTATTATTATTATTACAATTATTATACAGCACTTTCTTTCCTGATATTTACAGGCGCTTGTCTCTTCCATATTTAACTTACATTTTCTCTGCCTTATCATTAGGAAGAACTGGCATATTTAAACTCCTTTTGCTTCCAGGTGTCCATATCCTTCGCCTCCTCGTTCTTCTTGTTCTTCTCGTTTTCCTCATCTCGTTCTCCGTCTCCTTCTCCGTCTCCTTCTCCGTCTCCTTCTCCGTCTCCTTCTCCGTCTCCTTCTCCGTCTCCTTCTCCGTCTCCTTCTCCGTCTCCATCTCCGTCTTCTTCTCCGACTGCTTCTCCGTCTCCTCGTTATCCTTTTTCGTAATTATTCTCTTGAGTTGTTCATCTGAAGTTGTTTTTGATCATTTTTTACGTCATTTTTCTTCGTTTTCAGGGCATTTTTAAAACATTTTAAGAGCATTTTATTGATCATTTTGTCAGTTTTAGGTTACGGTCTTCCTTCTGTCGAAATCCTCCCCGTATCGATTACTATACAAAGATGAAGATTTGCCAATAAAATCTTGCCGGATTCACGGAGTGAAACCTTTGCGTTTCCTCTAGTAGGAGGTGAAGTCCACAGGCGGAGCGATAGCGTCGTTTCTGCAGCAGGGGTCACCTGCGCGAGGGGTGGGGAGGGGCACGACGCTGTGGCAGCGTAACGACGTGATAAGGGCCGAGCGACGTCGTTCGCCACGCCACCGTACGTCATGGGCGATAGCGGCGCCGAAGGTTGGCTTTGATCGCAGAAGCGCGCGACGCAGCCCCCCGCCGCCACAGGGGCATCCCCAGCCGCGGACTTCCCTGCCACTCAGGGGCTGACGGCGATTGGGCGTCGTTCCCGTCGGGACTTCCACGATTTCTCGTTGGCATACGAATATGAATGCAAAGTTCATGTTCAGAATGCAAATGGTGCAAATCTATCACATTTCCAATAAAGAAAGAAAAGGCGTAACCATGCTTGTTACTGATAGGAACTTATCAGTTGAAAATAGTAAATTACTCGCAAGAGCTTAATAACCGTACGTTTATCCTCAAGACGTGTGCAACTATGTCTCTAGTGACGTTAAGGTAATTGCCATTCTCAAAGATAAGAAAAATAAAAACACAAACTCATTGTAATAATCATTACTAAAATACATTTACGTAAAACAAACCTAAACGACACTCCTCAATGGAATCCCAATATTGCGTATTTAGTATAGTGTTTAAAAAGTTCGAGTCAATGAATATTTCTTCTTGTCACACTTCAATTTACAAAGACGAATATGGGATTTTTAGAAATAGGCGGAGTAACTGACGAAAGCGATTTCTCTTGTACACTTTAAATTATTGAATTTAAAAGAATCTAATTTTTTTAAATTTATTTATTTAAAGTCAATACAGTTACAAATTGTGTCTGACGAACTGGAGAAAAGTACAAAGTACTTGTACTACAATCTTTGCAATTTGTCTTGAGCTCCTGAACCATACGTCCGCTCTTTTACTACTGATAAATTGAATTATGGATAAAGGTAGAAACGAGCTTTTTGGCAAAATTTTTCATATCATGCAACCGTATGAATGGTGCTAGCGTTGATCACAGACGGACAGACATTTTCAAAGAGAGAGGACAACGTGTAATAATTTGGAGACACTTTTTAGAAAGTTTTGAAAATGTAATTGAGGCTTCATGTAAAGTAACCCCAACAATAAAAATAACCGTTTCAAACTCGCAGAGCCACGAGTTCGTTTAGATCGATCAAGATTTCGGAGAAAATCGTCTGAAAGCTTTAAACGTTAGCGTTGACCACAGGCAGATAGATGTTCGCCGTTAATCGACTTTTTGGCACCAAGAACCCATCAAACATGGATTATGACTAAGTAACTTATTAGATGATGTAATTTACTAAGTATAGAAACAAGATTTACGCACTATTTTGATCCCAGTGCCCGGAAAAAAGTTTTTCTGTCGAAAAATTGCCGATTTTCGGCGTACGGTTACAATACGTTTCTTCTTATGAAGTAAGGCGAGAAAGTAAAAGTGATGTACTGTACCTCTAAGTTTTGATTTAAACAATTTGCATTTAATAAGTTGTCATTCTGTTGGAGAAAGATGTCTGCGATCGTACAGTGTGTTTCCTCACACAAAGGAGAGTGCACAAGATGAATTACGCCATTGAAAAGAAAAAGCCGCACACTCACACAACTGATTGAAAGATAGTCGGAAACAAACAGTGAAACATCATTTAAGGAATTCAACAAGTTAATCAGTGAATTTGAGAGTACGATAATCGCATAAGGACAATTTGTGATTCCTAGTCCTTGTTTCATGGATTAAAATGAAATACTCAATTATGATGGTACTCTCCCAAATAATTATTATTTACTATTATCAGGTTTGTTTAGCTTAAAAATCTTTCTATATTCTACGTATTTACAAACTACTAGAACCATTTACGTTATTTCCAGAATCTTGCCTCGTGATCATTACCAAGTGTTACCTGAAGACAGTTTGTGCTGTCCTCTATTCAATGAATTTCATCAGCTAGTGTCCTCCAAAACAATACTCACCGTATCTGCATCGAATTCTCTTATCGACTGTTTTGATACTTCAGTAAATGCGAAAATTCATGCATTTAATTGTTTTTCTCTGTCCATTCTAAGAAATGTACTAGTACATAAAGATTTCAGTCTTTATACGTTTCAATGTCATTATGTCATTTTAATTCCCACTGAAGTCTCTTTGTGAATGATAAGTTTTCATTGATGGCTACAATGTGTGCTTCATCAGCTGCAACTGCAACCTAAGATAGCGTTCGGTCATAAAACTGCAAAGTCGTATTCAAGTGCTGACGAATTACTTTCATACGATTGTAGGATTTCTTCTCGGAGAATAGTGTGACAAATGTATTGTATCTCAAAGTTCATTTCAAGCACATCCCATTCTCGCCCTTGCTTCATAAGAAAGAGTGTTGTAATCGTGTGCTGGATAGCGGCAAATTTTCGACTGAAAA
This sequence comes from Acheta domesticus, assembly GCA_031308135.1. Lineage (NCBI taxonomy): Eukaryota > Metazoa > Arthropoda > Insecta > Orthoptera > Gryllidae > Acheta > Acheta domesticus. The sequence continues at coordinate 192,889,053 of JAHLJT010008446.1, forward strand.
ACTCTTATTGACGCGCTCTGATAACGAAAGAGTGCATAATATTGTTCCTATATATAGTAAATTACTTCCTCTAACAGGTTTTGTAGTACAATTCATGTTTTTTGGGGTCCTCTATACCGAAAAATCGATTGACGCGAAAATGTCTACCTGTCCGTCCCTCCTTTTATGGCCAACACTAGCATATAAAATCTTAAGCCGATTTACTCCAAAACTGGTTTTCCCCGATTGATTTAAATGAACTCGAGACCCTCTCAGTTTAAAACGGATATTCTGCTATTGGAGTGTACTTTATATGGAGCTTCAATTATGATTCCAAACTTTTCTCAAAAATGGCTCCAAATTTATTGATACATGTTTCTTCTCGGGTAGCGTAAAGGACGCTTAAGAGAATGGTGAACGTTTAAATTTTGATAAAATCACAGATTTCTCAAAAATTGTAAATGTTCATTTCTTTTTCGGCGTCTTCCTACAACAACAATATTGAAAATAGATATTTCTTCCTCAATAAAATCTGTTCTTTAAAGGCAGATCTTGAAATAACGTCATGTATAATTTAGAAAAAATATGAGTAGTTTTCGCGTAATTTTGTGTCAATATAAGCAATTGACAATATATCCTTCACTATTGCTGTTATATAGTGGGTCTCTCCTATCATGGCTTCTAGCTTCACGATTCGCAGCAGTTCGTTATTGAGCAGGTCGAAGGCTTTTAAAAAGTCTATGAAGACTACATGTAGCTTCCCGTCCGGTGTGCTGAGTGCTAGCTTTATTTAAAAACTAATGAAAAGGTAAACAATTCTACAAATATAAATTAAACACTTAAATTAATCTATAAATTAAAAAGTAAATAATTCTTAAACACATAAATTTATTTAGGAACCCATAAATCTTCTGATTAAAGGACACGTGCTCAGGATCACAGCTTTCTGTCAATTTTTATTTATTTTGTCAAAAAAACAGTAAAAACTGTATATGACTTGTGGGGAAAGAAATCTATCTGCGCACATTTTCTTGAGGGCCTGAATTGATTGACGATAATGTTCGTCTCGATTTCTAATTTATTCAGAGAGTGCTTCAGGACGGCAGGTATTACACCTGTTACCTAGAGGCCGATCGGTGCAATCTCCGCGCCCAAAACATGCCACTGCTCCTTTACAACTTGTGTTAGTTCTCTGTACTTATGAATTTTCTTTTTGTGTGTTGCGTCGAGGTTGCTGGTATCTACAACTGCTATGTCTATCAGACATACTTTTCTTTGATATGTATCCCAGAGTATCACATCCGGCCTGTAATGATGGACTGTTCTGTCGGTTAGTACGCTTCGGTCCGAGTGTAGCTTACAGATGTCCTCGATGACATTTTGTGGATGGTACTTGTAGTAGGGTGTATCAAATTCACCAACACATTTCCTTGCAAGATTCGCGTGGATAATTCGAGCTACCATATCGTGCCTCAGTTTATAATATGTTGGTATAAAAACGTATTTTTGTTTTACACATGTGTGAAAGAAACTTTTGCATTTTCTTTTAGTATATTGTTCAATACTCAGAATCTATTTAAGTCTAGTGTTATAACTCTCTTGCATGGACAATAATGCTACTTTGCATTCTTTAGAAATTGGTACCTTCTTTGTAGGTAGAATTGCTGTTAAAATTCTTCTTACTACACTAAATAATCAAGTCTTTGTGAATTGGCATACCAATAGAAATTTATCTCGACATTAAAATAGAAGAAACTTAAAAGTGTCATCGTTATTCTCTGATACCATCAATAGCAATCCTAAAGAATCATTCTATTAATAGTTTATCAACATAGAATATTCACTGTATTACGTACAAACCTATTCAAAGTGATTCCGTAACATTCTGCAGATTTTGTGATATTCTGCAAAGTTACCTACGTCTCTTACGTAATATTGCATTACAACGCTCGTGGGACAAGAATCTGAACTCGTACTACGTGGCAACGCTGAGACCATGAAACATGCCCAGTCATCTGTTTAGACAACAAGACACAATTGCACAGTAGAAGTTGAAGAGCAAAGTCCATCCACTGATTTATTGCGTCCATAGCAACTTAAGGAGCAACTAACGACTAAGCTTACGAATTGAACATCTTTAGAGTTCTTTCAACAACCGATCTTCAAAAAACACGCAAACAATTGTCCGGGAATGAGCTTACCCACTTTATTATTACTATTGTTATATTATTATTAATTAGTATTAATAATAATACATTGTTTCAATATTTCTTAAAGACTTGTTTGTAACATAATTAAAAAAGTTCTCGTACTTCATTAAACCAAATTTGAATGGATTCTCTGAAATAATCAATTCACATATAATACAGTGTACAGAAGTTAGTGCTTAGGGTGAACACTTGTATTTGTATTACACTAATCAAAACCAGTCCTTATAACAAAAAAAAATACAATCACGACAAATGCATCTAATTTGTTCTGTCGCAATGTACGAATCAAAACATTTCTATTGATGAGATGCAACAGAAATTTCCGAAATGAAATATTCCTGGGAATGACTTGATACGAGGTGTATGTCTGTGTTAGCTTAACAGAAAATGCAGTAAAATTAATGATTTGCAAATTTACGATCAAAATGTTCCAAATGTATGTCAACTCCAAGAAAGAGAATTGTCATACGCCAATATAACTCGTAAAAAATTCACAGATGCTGTGATGTAACCTCAAAGCACGTTGCGTCTCTTGCACATTGCTTAAACTTATAAAGTAAATACTATTAAATTTAAGAGGTAATAAAGTAAAAACTATTAAACTTAAGAAGGTCTTTTCTTTCTGCGTCTGTTTTGTTCGTCTCTGTAAAATCTCCGGCTTTAGAGTAAAGTACAATTATCACATTTTATTCCAGAAATGTTTCATGGTTTTGGTCAACAATTAAAAATTTATTTTAGATCCCCAACGTTTCGGAACTTTATTGTTCCCTCATCAGGGCTTGCTGAAGTTGAATATTAAAAGCCATAATGCCAATCATCCAACACATGGCAACAGGGGCACCAATACAAAAATATCTCCACCATGAAACATTCCTAGAATTAATAGTGTGGTCGTCAATTCAAGAAATATATCACATTTTATTTCGATTCACAAATTTCCTTCAGTAATAATGATAATACATTTGAGTTGTGCACATTAATACTATGTTGAACCCCACTGACGAATGAGCATTGAAGAGACGCTAGCGGAGGACACTTCGATGTGCTCTATAAATTCTTCACACTTCTATCTCTGAATGTATTCAATTTTTGAATACTTGCTTTATTTTATTGTGCTTCTTTTAAAAAGCTCTAATATTTTTATCAGTCTTTGAACTGTAATAAACTAGCGTAAGTATTAAGAGATAACGAAATATTCTGATGAATTTTAATTCCTTTTGGCGTAATTCCATGTATATGGACATTGACATTTATTGTTCACTTGTCAGGAAATCTGGAACTGTAAAATGGATGGGAGAAGCACTTTTACCTCTATCTAGCAATTTACGCTGATCAAAAACGATAATAATGGTACTTGGGACACCACGAGCACTCATTTCGGTTTTCTGACAATTCCCTTCAAAACTTTCTCCATGACAACAAACTGAACTTGGGGTAAAAGATAAAAGTATCACTACTTTCTTGGCGTCTTAATATAACGTTACTTCATAAAGATTGCGGAGCAGTTTACATTTTTAATAGGAAATTTCTTGCGACGTTTCAGGATCGAGTTATCACCCCATCGTCAGGCCAGAAGCACAAAAGGTTTTTTCTAAACTTTTTGTAGCACAAACAACATGATCGAGAAGCTACAGTATTTAAAATAATTGAAATTAAAATCATAGATGAAATTAAAATTTAAATTAAAATTATAGTCAAAGTAGTCATCAAAACTTAGCAAGACTCACCATGTTTGACCTGGATGTATTAAAAATTAATACTTGCATTTAAAGTGAACTATAATAGATTCAGTATTTTATTGGGAAAAACATGCATTTCGTTTGAGGTTTCATTTGCAATATGCGTTAACCGTGAATAACTACTGCTAATATGATAGCATAATCCTAAAAAGAAAAACGTGCTTAAATGTTACTCCAGCTCCGAGAAGTTAAACAATTAGATAATAATTTAGCTGCTGGGAAATGTATATTTTTTCTTTCTACAATTCTTGTGACCGCAACCTCCACAACAATCTCAATATCTATGACGTAATGGCCATGAGGCATGTGACGTTGACACAGTCGATGACAGTGAGGACATATTTTCGTTGAAATTTTGTCAACGACGATCTGTTGTTACTAGAGATGCGAGGGGCAAAGGTTAAATCTGAACAAATCTCTGTTACATATCTCTCACCCACGCCTGCAACAAGTACATCGGGACAACTACGCGAACACAGCTGATAACGGCCTTTGGGAAACGTGATCTTCATTTTGCCAAAAGAGTGATTCGCCTTTCATTTCATTTGAATCGGTAATAGTCATCGTAAAATTTATTGAATTAATAAATTTTTTTTCTGGAAGTATAGCACGTTAGTACATTCCAAATTCCACGGGCCTGTCTAATTTTTTCTAAGATTGTACTTTTAATGAGCATTTATTTATCTTCTTTTAATATCATTTCTTTGGTTTCAACATTCTTGTACTGGTAAAGTAACGAGAAGAAACTTGAGAATATTAAATTCAATAAATATTTAATGTTTATATTTTGTGGTTTTCATAAGTTTGTTCCACACGTATGGAAAGAAATCATATTGAAATGATATTCGACAAAATTAATCATTTATCAGTATTTAACTGACTTGAATTATTGAAGATCGTACGACAAGTCTGTAATACATTATAAGTAGAGTTCTAGTAACCACTTCCCGTAATTGAATCTTTCGTCTCGAAAATTTTACACTTTTAACTAAGATGTATCCATATTATTGCAATTAAATACCGGGTGATGCACCTACGTTGAACGACAGCGACATCGTCGAAACGATTTGAGGTATCGGGATGCGGTTCGCGCTAAGTTGTTGGGGATGATATGTGATTTGTAGAGATAATAGATTTTAGCAATTGCTAAAAGTGCGAAATGTTATCAAACGCTGAAAAACATTAGTATTTGTATATTTGACGCTAGATGAGAATTCACATACAAAGTACGAAATGGTCGTGAATCTGCGATGTAATTGCTAAATTGCATTTTAAATAGTTCCTTTGTGTTCGCTCTCTAACTATGATACGACATTGACGACTAAACGTCGATGTGGAAAACATATATTTTGAGAGTGGCTGTGTTCATTAATTTATTATTAATATTTAACTGACAAAACAAAGTCAAAAATAACAAGAACAAAAACTGATCCTGAAAGGCTGAGCGCTCACGTCACCTCACGGGGTCCTCAGCTACCTCAGTTCGCTGCACGGAGGTCACGGGAAGAAGCCCCTCCGCCTGCGGCGCACGCATTACTTCTTACGATTTGTACGCTTCCTACGCTTTTTTTTTGGTTGGTTGAAGTTCACACAAATGGAAAAATATTAAATCAGTTTCCCCTACTTCCTGATTTTAATGGAAAAATCTAAAAAAGCGTCAAAATAATTTCATCTCAAAATAATTTTGTTTCAAAAGGCCCTCCCCTAATAATAATTTTGTCGAAAATGCTACAAAATCTTAAATTTTATAATGCTATAAAATGCTATGGCCTTGTTTTCAAAATTTCGATTTTTTTAAAATTTAAAGCGCTAACCCATACGTCATATTCATTTTTTTCTGTTTTTTGACCAATGTACAAACAAACAAATTCTACCATCACTAATGATATAACATTTCGTTTTCTTGTTTGTAACATTTTTTCAGCATGAAAGCTGACTGACTTTGAAAGGATTCTGAATGCATAACATAATGAACTTAATTTAGTGTTCAATTCCCTTACATGGATATTCCATTTGAGGTTTAACTGAACTGAGAGGTACATAAATGTTGTTACCCGTTTCCAATTGATGAGGGCATGTCGTTTACGTATAAAGGAAGAGTACAGGCCCAAAGATCTAACCCTTTGAGAGTCCACGCTGCATTGGCTGCGAATTGGAAAGTGCGTAAGTAATGTTCTTTCGTGCCAGTGCGATATTTGTACGCTTTGCGATCCATATTTAAGGTATGAGGATATCCTATTTAGGACAAAACAACGCATTCTTTACGAATGTAATTTTGAAATCATAATGTTACAATGACTGAAGTAAAATGTGCAATTTTACAATTGTTTTTCCCACAATTTCTTTCGGAATATTAACAATGTCAAATATCATTGTATTTCTTCTTCGAGAACTTATGAATTCTGGCGGGAAAATATATATTTCTATGTTAAGAAAGCAAGTTGTGTCACTATCCAAAAATTAAAAAATTACAAATAATGAGCCGAAATATGTTATTTCCCTCATCATCTACAACAACTTGGTGTATATCACATCCCGATACCTGAAACCGTTTCAAACATATTTGTTGTGGACATCTCAGGAACCTCACACTGTGTATGGATATTGGGATTAGTATCACTGATAGTGCCACTCAGATTTAGTTTTTTAAATTAGATGACTGTGAGATGACAATGAATTACTTGTTTTTCCATTTTCCATCTTGAATTAATGAGATATTTTGTAGCCTTGTGGGTTCTACGGTTACTTTAGCATTTAACCCCATTACCAAAATTCTGTAAGGTGTTTCAGAAAAAAGTGCACAAACGCAGAGGACAGATTTTAGGATGAAAGGCCACAGATTTCGCCGGCCAAGGGTCTGAAAGATCGGGTTTGGGCTCTAAGCTGTGTGGAAAAGGTTGTGTCGTCCGTCACCCTGCAAGGTCGACATACCAACACGCACCCGAGTCTTACGGGTAACAACCTCTCCACATTTAGGTTAAGGCAGATCTTATGGGGAAAAATATTGCAGGAGTTGCAAGAGCGACATATTTTGGGGGGACAAAGGAGTAATGGTGCCAAAAAAATAATCATGATTTCAGCAGTAAATTTTATTATTCAAATCAACACTCAATTAGTCTTGTGTAGAAGAATAAAGCATAACGGAGTAATCTTAAGCAAATGGTAAGTCAACACAGTGGCGGATCCGGGGGGGGCATGGGGGCCAAGAGGGCCATCACCCCCCTCCAAAAGGCCAAGAGTTTTCGTTTGTTACCTTCCTTTATTTGGAAAGATGATTTAAATACTTATTTATCTTAGAATTATGTAATTATTTAAACAATAATATTTTGTAGTACCATTTATACGCTACAATAAATGCTGCACTACAAAAACAATACTATACAATAAACGCTACAAAACAATACTATATAATAACAAATATGTTTATTATGTAACAAAAATCTATGACACCCCCAAATGATCGGTTGGATCCGCCCCTGAGTCAATAGTAATACATGTGGAACATAATGACTGCGATTGTGGTCACTGTGAGAAAAGATTAGTTTATTGTACTGATTTCGAAAGTTGATGGGCTTCGATTTATGTCAGATTGAAATTAGAATTACAATTTCTAATGTGCTTGTGTTGTTCTTAGATAGAAAAACGGGCGCACAGACGGTACGTTTCGATATCAGAGTTACCCAAAACTCGAATATCCATCAATAATCTCGAGACTGAATTTTTGCAGTATCAAATTCGTTTTGTTATACTACGTACTCGAGAAAGTAAAATTCTATATTCTTAAAAATTATTTAAAAAGATATAAGTAGTTCATATTCATCTTAAACGTCAGTCTAATATACTAATAAGAAAAGTGGGCATGATGCCCTCTTTTATCTTAACCGTTTAAAATAAACATTTTAATTCAAATTACGGAGTAAATTAATTGAATGGTAATTAATTGCATTAAAAATTGCATTAAATTTGTGCTGTTCCTAATTATGAACGATGGCAATGTGTGTTGCAGCGTACCATGTTTTATGAGTTGAGTCTGGTAAAATACCTAGTATGAAACGGCAGAATGTGAGCATAAAAAAGTAATGAAAGCCTTACAAATAAGTAAGAAATATGTAGAATCAAAATACACTCCTTTTTTAATCCTTTACAAACAAACAATATAAATTTACTGAAATTAAAATTACTTTATTTACTAACCTATTTATAAAAATGAAAATTGATTGGTCTACTAGACTTAAATTTATTTGAAAGTACATTTTTTATCTTGGGAGCAAAGAGAACCATCGTACAAACGTGGAAACTCAATAAGCGAAAATTCACTGTAGCATTCTCTTTGAAGTGCTACAAGTTCGCGACAGCCAATATACTATTTCGGAATTCGGGATTTAAGAGGAAGAAACAAGACGTTGCTGAGATTCTTCAGAACTAAAGGTAGTATTCGCTGTGGCTTTTTGCGACAAGATACCTAGAACTGAGAAGACAGAGGTTAACGGAAACATACAGCATGCAGTCAGCCGCGTTTTCATAAGGGGCATCCCGGGTCACCAGACGGTAATTGTAATTACAGTAAAAAATATGATTTTTTGAAACCATTTTTTTTTGAAAATTAATCGTATATTTTTGGAATTGATTTGACGAAAATCGGTAGAAAAAATATTTTTGCGAATATCAGCAAAATATGTAAATATATAACAAAAAATTTAATATTGTTTTAAGACCACAACATTTCGCCAAACCGTACAATTTTGAGAGCTGTACATTGAAAGACAAAAAATATGTAATTACAAAAGAATTGGGACTCCAGTTATGAGGTGAATGCGTACTTTCTACGTTCCATATATCATAATCTATTAAATTTTTCTTTCTTCTTTAATTTGTTTGATGCAGGTTTGCGGGGGGGAGGAATCCTCTACCCGGTAGCGGCCACACTGAGTTTTGTGTCAACGGTGCCTTAGAAATGGTACGAAACTATCACGTTTTCTTAGAGAATTAATATAAAATATAGATGGGATACAAGGGATTGTTGATCAAGTAGTATTATTGCTTAAAGCCGTAGATCCGTGGCACGTCTATAACATGAACGCAAATTGCAATTGAACCTAAAAGCACGATGTGGAGCTACTCTTATTAATTACACATCTTCTAACATTTGTTTACTTCGTGTTCCCCTCCGAACGATGTTATTCATCCATCCAACCATCATCTACTTGAGGGCCTACATTAAATTAATTGCATTCAGGAATTTCCCGTCTGTTCTTTTGTGAGGTGTTAAAAAGACACGTCTAATAGACTGATGGAGGACCCGTGGTGAACTTCTTACTCTATTGTACTAACCTCGCATACTGTCACGCAACTAAAAGTGATGTGTTTGTGTTAACTTGAAGTTCATCCCACTCCATAACTTTCTCCCCGGCTGTGAACCAGGCACATTTTCGTTCCAACAGGCGAAATGACGTAAGAAACAGTGGTTATATCCGACTCTTAATCTTCAACTCATCAGCGGCGGTGGAGATGCAATCTAGGGTGTAAGCTGCGTCTCGCACATCCTTCGCGATCTCCTTCCCGCTGAGTGAGGAACGCAGCCAAAGCGAAATGGGCCGGAATGGGTTGAGAGACGCGATGGTTTGGGAAGACATTTTTAAAATTTATTTTCTTCCTGTTCGGCATAATATGCCTTTCAGGGGTTTTAATATACAATCTAATAATACAACATAATTTTTACCCTTTCAGTTAACGGAATTTGAGGAAGGCCACACGGCTACCTCAAAAAAAAGTCTGCAGAGCAGTAATTCAGAAGAGATTGTTTCAAGTTTAATTAGCGTTTAAGTTATTCTCTAAGTTACTTAGCGTTCTAAGTCTGACTGGAGATCTTGTAAGCGTTGATAATATATTAATTTGCATTAAATAATACTGTGTCATCCGCATAAAGTGCTATTTCTGAGTAGGTCATTTCTGGGTAGTCTGCTATATATATTTTAAACAACAAGGGAGGTAGTGGAGGGCCTTGTGGCACCCCGGCTTTAATGATGTGTGCTCTTAATTTATACTAACTTTGAAATTCCTCTCTGCTAAGAAACTTTTAATGATACTTTGGAGATGATCTGGAGTTTCCAGTGTTTGTAGTTTTGTAAAGTAGCCCCAGATGCCATACTTTATCAAAGGCTTGTGCAATGTCGAGAAAAATTGCAGCTGTGTACTTGCGGTCGTGGAATACTTCAGCGATGTTCTCTGTTACTCTTAACAATTGATGACTTGTGAAATGGTTTGGACGAAATCCAAACTGCGTATTGGATAGGGCATTGGTTTCAGTAAAAAATTTGCATAGAGGAGATTTTATAAGTTTCTCAAATATTTTGGCAAAGGTCGGTAACAAGCTAATTGGTTTATAGCTACGAGGGTCTTGTGGATTTTGGTGCGGCTTGCATATTGGAGTTATAATAGCAGTTTTCTAGGTCTTTGGATAATATCCTAATCTTAAACATGCATTGAAGAGAGCTGTTAATGTTGCAACCGCATTTCGAGGTAATTCTTTCATCATTTTATTATTGATTAAGTCATGACCTACTGATTTTTCGGTTTTAATGCTTAATGATTTGATGCGTCTCGGACGGAGCAATACATTTAGTTTTTGTCGGAACGGAATATCGCGGAGCTGATAAGTTTTCTTCCACTTCTAGTTGAAAATGAGTGTCGGTTACAGGGTTAGTTACAAATCTTTTTTCAAAATTTTCCGCTAAAGTTTCTGCTTATTCGGAATCCGTCGTTGCTAGTGCTGTGTTATTTGATAACCGGAAGACTTTGGGCGTGGCGGGGGGGAAAACGGAACGCCGCCATTGTTTTAAGAATGTGACGTGGGTGGCGGTGACGCGGTACCCAGCCCCAGTAGCCCACGCATCGCCCACGCCGCCCACGCCGCCCGCGCCGCCCGCGCCGCCCGCGCCGCCCACGCCGCCCACGATGCTCTCACGTCTACTACATCTCCACAGCTGGAGGAGTTGCCTCCTGGGTGGGCAATTACATTACACATCAAAAGAATTTGCTTTTGTTTTCCATGACAAAAGTGGCATTTTTAAAATGCGCATACATTATGTAAGCACGTAAAATCGGCACCATGTGGAATCTTCATAAGATGTGACTTAAATTCAGTATGGCATATATACAAACATATACATATATGTATATATCGATTAAGTAATGTTCGATTGAATATTTTTTTTAAACAATCAAGGTGAACTGAAATGAAGAAATGGTCCTAAGGAGCCGTTTATAAGGACACTGTCAAACGTAGCTAAAACTCCAATGTGTTTGCTTAACTGTTATTAATTTTTCTATTCACGAGAATTTTCATATACGTTTCTGGTGAGAGAGTAACTATTAATGTGTTATATTATGTCGTCTGCTATCAAAGCCAGCTCATTTCATCCAATACCCTTCCTTACATTTTTGCTAAGTTTAAAGGGTTTTTCATAATATCACATATGGGTAAAAATTAAATCGAGTTTATTTCCACCATAACAGAACCCGTTCATATCAAACCGTGTGTGGATGCGAGTTTTTTTTCTCTTGTAAAATTTCGCTAATCGAATCAGCTGGCTTTGATAGTAACACTTCATATAATTGATAATGTTTCCATATACCAGAAAAAAATTTATAATAGAGTTGTAAATGACGAATGAGTAAATGATCAAGTATACGTAGATATGTTGTAAGGAGGGGCAAGAAAAAGGGGAGAAGCTCAAGGAGACTTGCCGCAAACCCACTTTAAATACAGTGCAATTCTTGTTTGTTGTGACAGGATTTTGAGCACCAACAGTACAACCCTACAACGTGGTCTCTGAGTTTTCATTCCGGGAATTAAACGTCGAAATCCGAACTCAAACATTTCAACCCCAGGATTTGTACCCCATTTTTTAGATTAAAATCTTCCATATCCCACTTTTCTCTGTAGCACTTCCCGTAATATGCAGATGTCCTGGGAGAAAACAACGAAGCTTTGAAAATAAGCTCGTAAGTCAATTTTGAGTATATTTTTTCTAATAAACTTCTTCGATATTTTGAATGGTTGAGACGCAATAAGTACTCCAAAGGTGGTTGAAGAAAAATGTTTTACGCCAGATTTGCACTTCAGAAACATATAAACCGTTTATTATTTACAAAAACATGAATAAATGTGTTCACAGAGAAAATTTACCTAGAAACAAAAAGCAGTTAAATTGTGTAAACTGAAAGCTTTTTCATTTCTGTGTTACTTTTCCTTTGTGAACAAATATATTAATTTCTTTTGTAAATAAAAAACAATTTACATGTTTCTGGAGTGTTTATGTGAATATGAAATGCAAATTTTTGCGTACAAAGTCTTTTTTCAAACCACTTTTTGAGTGCTAATTGCGGCTTAGCTATTCAAAATCTCGAAGGAATTTATTAGACATAATATGGTTAAAATTGACTTAAGATCTCATTTTCAGTGTTTCGTTGTTTCTTCCCTGGACAGCCTGTATATTAAACCGAAAAAGTGCTTACCTACGAGTCCGCCGCTTACACCTGTATTTCATCTCCTGGAGCCTGTGCGCCAGCGCCCGCGCCCGCTCCCTTCCTTGCCCACTCGCCCTGCGCATCCCGCGTCATGCCTCCGCACCCCTCTTGCAGGCGCCCCGCCGGAGACAACGGGGTCAGCAGGCCATGCGCCGCGTCGCCCAGAGCATTGAAGCGGCGTCCGCGCAACGTTGCCTGCTAGCCGCTTCTCTTTGACTGCAATTATTGTCGGCTTGCAAATCGCAATGTTTAGCGACGGCGTGTCTCAAAGACGCATTTGCTTGTCTGATTAGTGTCAGTCATTTATAGCATTAACATTGGCCTCATAAATACATATACGAATGGAATAGCAAATAACAATTTTGTCACATTCGAAATTTATGTTTGTAAATTTTGCTGTCTTTTAAAGTAAAATTGTGATGTTAATCATTTGTTATGAGATAGATCTTTATCATTTTTCTACATAAAATATTTGCATTAGGTTGACGTTAAAAGACTTCGATTACATATCGTTGATGAAGAGAAAATTTCGGAATGCTGTAGAACAATCAATTTCTATAAAATTCGAGCAGTAAATCATGTTGAAGTATTGCAATCCGCCTATAATTGAATGGAAAAGGAAAAAATAATTTATTAAGCAGTAAATTTTAAGAATTTGTCATAGATTTGACTATAGATTTGCTCGACCTGTCTATTCAGCTGCTACAGTTGAGACTCGAGTCTGACACATTAGAAACTCCTTAGTATGGAAATGCAACAGCGAATCTCACATGAATGTCCTTTCTTCTGTCCGGTAAACATACATCGTTTTTCTGAAGAATATCATATCCCAAACGTTAAACTTTTCGACTAGTTAAATAATTCAGAAATGCCCCAATATATCACTGCGGTGACTTTCTGCGATCAAACTGTAGTGAATGGATTCGGATTTCATTTAAGTACGAACGGGGGTTATAAAATACTGTCTTTGGAATTAGTACATCAGATGCGGCAGAAAATTTTTCATAAACAGTGGAAGTTATGTGGGCTATGAACTGCGATTGTAACCAATACTATGCCTTGCAGCACCTAAGCCTTACTGACTTTCTATGGAGGCACTGGATCTATCGATTCGTAGTAAACATCATTCTCACTGCCATATCAGAAGTAACCATTTTAGATGGCATTGTTACTTAGCAATGGAGCCCATTTCTACACGCACTTCAACCGGTGGTTGTTGGCAGAGTCTCGCGAATCTTTACAGCCGAATAATGGCGTGGTGCACTGTTACTCTCTATAGTCAAGTTTTCTTTTAAAAACAGGTATAAAATAATTTGATTCTTTATTTTTGTTCCTTATCTAAACTTTCCTCTCTCCTTTTATTGGAATTACAATATATTGATGAAACATATTATGGGAACAAAATATTATACGAACATATTGTTTCTGCGGAAAGTATTGATTCCGTCATTACGCTGGTTATCTAAAGCTGGGGTGTGAAATATCCCGCACAAATTAACTCGTTCCTACAAGTTAATGCGAATTGTGTAGTGTTAATGAAATTGTTCAAATATAATTTACAGCAAAAACCTGTATTAGAGAACTACGTTTAACCCTTCCTTAGGGGCTCTCAACGCTGGGAGCATTGAAAGAATGCCTTTGGTCGTTTTGAGAAATAGTTTTAATTAATAAATTTTGTTTAAAAATTGCCTATATGTCATCAAAAATTACGCGAAAACGGCTTAAATTTTTCAAAAATTTTACATGACCTTATTCAAGTGGTCTTTGAACAACAGACTTTATTACAAAAAAACTCTATCTTCAATATTGTAGTTGTAGGAAGACGTTGAAAAAAGCAAAGTGCAGTAAAAAATGTGTTGGTCCCATTTTCGGCAAACTCTCTGAACTTTCAAAATTTCCGAAAAATTAACGTATCTAAAACACAATATTTAATATAGTGATTGTTTTCTTAAATGGCATCTGTTCTAAAATATAGATCTTTTGAAAAGGTCATGTACATTAAAAAAACAGTATTTTTGCTTCAAGTTAATGCAATTTATACAAAAATATTGTCATAAACCGTTCTAACATTTTTGAAACAATTTTCCATGGATAGAGAAAAGGACTTTTTAAAAAATGGCGCAGTCCTAATTTTCGCTTAACTCTCTGAATTATCGAAAATTGTTAGTTAGAAATAAAGGGAAAGATCACTAGATTTTGACGCGTCCGCAAAAATACGGCCGTGCTACTTCGGTGTAGCAGTAAAGCGCACGGCGTGCTAGCAGATTTATGCAGTAGTAGTGTAATACACGTTTGCAGATTCATGTAGTAGTATAATACTTTGGAAGCGTTATGAATACACATAATGCGAGAAATCTTGTGCTGTCATAGCACCATTCGTTTATACTTCGATATTTTGTGTTCAGCATATTTAGCAGAAAAAATAATTCCGCGAATCTACATTAATTTTGAAGAATGATGAACAAGTTTTAGTTAGAATCATTTGTGGTCAAAAATATGTCAGTTTGTCAATTTAAATTGTTAAACATTTCTAAACATTAGATAGAAACGATATAAAAAATATGAAAGTGAACACAACTGTACCTAATTTATTTGCTACCACAAAACTATCTTTCATTGGGTACAGTTTTTTAAAAATTGATTTGTAACTGTTGTTTTCTCACATATTTGTTTGCTATATAAAGCTTCACTCATTATTATAGACAACATTTATAATTCTTACTTATTATTGTTATTATTTTACATATACATAAAAATTTATTTGTAAAATAACAACAATAATAATTATAAAGAAGAATTCTATATGTTGTCTATAATAATGAGTGAAGCTTTATACAGCAAACAAATATGTGAGAAGACAAGAGTTACAAATCAATTTTTAAAAAACTGTACCCAATGAAAGATAGTTGTGTGGTTCTCCCACTGCCAGTTTTGTTCACAATGGTCTCATTTGACAGGAGCTTTTACACTAACTGGGAATTTGAAGCGCGCTTATGTGAGGCCTGACTCCGTCGTTTGGGAGCTACGCGGAAGAGTGCCTCGTGTTTCACAGAATGGCACTCGTTTCAAAACAAGATATACCTATTGTCTGGTTCTTCGACAACACTGCAGCTGCTTGGCGTCAGCTAATCCAACCGAAGCAGGAACAAGAATCTAATTCAACAAAGTTGAAGATCTTCGGGGCCCAGCCGACGTAAGGATGACGATGCACAGGATGTATTGTCAGACACAAAGAGAGTGGAGATAGGTTAACTGGGCTAGTTTTTATCTTTACTTGCATTTGTTGTTATTAAGTAACTTTAATTACATAAGGTGTATTAAAGAACAGTAATAAAAATATTAATTTTCTAGCTTCAAGCAAATATTCGTGGGATGCAGAAATGTTGGGAAAAATGTTCTCTTAACCCCAGAAAGAGGTTAACTGAGCCACTCATTGGGTTTAAAAGAAACATTAGCATGCATATTGAAGACAATTCTATATTATGGGAAAAATTCTACAACATACTACACTTTATTCATTAAGAAATATTTTGCAAAAAAAAAAAGAAGATATTTTATCCCACAAACTCGCATTTCTTTCGATCTCGATAAAAGAAATTCTGAATATTCACATGCACGATTCCTTTCAGTTTTGATATTTGAATCATAGTGAATATTGTAAGTTTAGATCACTAAATCTAATGAACAAGTAATCTTTCTTCATTTAAAAAATGTTAAATGAGCATTATTGGGAGTAAAATTAATATTTTTAACTTGTATGGCCTTTAGGTAGTATCTTGTCAACAGTGCTATTGGAATATCTGTATCCTAATACAATTTTCGGGTTGGTATTTTTTCTGTAAGATGTTTCCTCAAGGCATCTTTCAAAAGCTCCTGTGATGTAAGTGAATATTTAGAATTTCCAGGTTCGTCAACTTTGCCGGTCATTAATAGCGCGAGTGTAGTGTCTGTTATAGCCGAGAACTCGCGGTGTTCCGCCCCCCACTTGATCGTGAGATTCGTCGCCGATTCCCTTGAGTTTACCTTCCAAGTTATTTCCGCGAAATCTCACCGTGAACAAGATATAAGCTCCCGGCTGGTCTCCCGATATGTGTGGTACTGTAATGCATGTAAGTGTAGTAATAGTTGTATGCAAATGAAGAAATAGTTGTATTCAGTTTTAACATCAACAGCACCATCTGATAAGTAGTGTTCAGCATTTTGCATGTAGTGTGGATCGATGCGTTTCTTTTTCTGTATTCGTAGTTTAGTTTCCGAATAATCAAATTAAAAAAAATCATTGCTATCATTTACTTTGTCCCCAATCGCCACACGCTATCAAGAAAGCCCCCAATCAAATCAATTTAGGAAGCCGAACTGGTGATACTGTTTTCAAACTCCAAACTCACTGCATCTTTCTGTCCCCTAACTTCTATTTAAACGTAACGCCAGATGTCTTCCTGTAGTACCCGTGATTTCGTAGCCATCCCGTCGGTTTTTAATTATCTATTGCTTAATATTTCCTTAAACCTTAAGTAGTGTGAAACAAAAACAAGTTTCTATCTTGCTCCAGTTTCTCAAACTTTACGTTATAATGGCTGGGTCGCAGAATTATATTATAGATGCTTGCAATGGAAATCTATATACCTGCAAGGTCTCGTACTTGCTTGCGTAAGACAACTCTTTTGAGGCCACATTATGAATGTAAAATGAGAACAGCAGCACGAAGTGTTTTTTAAGGACGTGTTCTAAATCACGAGGGAAGGATGAATATTACTGTCAAAGATTCACAGTTTCACTTATTCTAAGGTATAAATAATACATGAGACTTTTGTACATTTCACTACAATCCTTGAAATTCCAGCTCGGAAGATCATACAGTTTCCGGATACATAACGCTTGAATTGCAGATCATTTCAACCATCATCGGTTTGGTCCCGGTTAGGTAAATATATTGATTCAATACTTTTACTATTTCGTCATTCATGCGTTCCTCGTCGCAAACTCCCCGAACTCCCTGTAAATTAACCATTATCTTCATTCAACTATTTCATTAACCTTTCAAATATCTTTCCTTATAATACTACTAAATCTAGAAAATTTCATTGACTACATCAAAATTCATTCATTTGTTGTGATTTAATAATTTTTGACTAAAATAGGTCGAGAGTGAGAAGCACTAGCGGCTCCTGCACGGAATATTCAGGGATCACAAAATATTTGGGCCTACAATAAAAGGTAAATTTGCACGAAGAATGGTGGCAAAAATGCACTCGGCTTCGAATCCAGACACTTGGGTCCGACAAGCAAAGAACTTATCCTCTAGATCACCGATACCGTTCAGGCGACGCTCCAGATGCATCAAAGTGAATGTTCAATTTTTCCCAATTATCGAACATCCAACGTTTTCAATGAAAATCGCACCTGCGTCATTATTATAAGCGTACATCTCTCTAATCTAGCAAAATATTTACAGAAAAATGGAGCCATGTTTGACAAAATGTTCAAAATATCAAAAGGCCTTCATGTAAATCCCCCCCTCGCCCCCAAATGTCTCTTTCAAATTTAAGAGGTGCATTTAGGTTTTGAGAAAATTAACTTTCTCGGTCACAAACTCCACAAGATGTGCATTTCGTATTGGGAACAGATCATTAAATAAGGTCATGTACTAAATTTTTTCGAATACATGAGTAATCTTCCCGTAATTTTGCATGAAATATAGGCAATTTTTAAACAATTATTTTCTAGAAAAGCAGCTCCAAGTATTTGCTTTTAATTTTTTCTCGGATAGAGCCCACAACGCTTAAAAATGTTATGTCTCATTTCCGTTGAACTCTCTGAATTTTAAAAAATTGGAAAAGTTACAAATAAGAGAAAGTGTGTGCCGGTGTAACACCACTGGTTATATACAGTCACGTGAGTTCTATTTGTGGGTTTGCTTGTGAATTATACTCTTGTGTACCGTTACATGTGCTACCATTTGTTAGGACAGTTCTGTGTAATCTAGTGAATTCGAGAAATATCTTCGGAAGAATTCCTTGGATGTCAGTGGCGATAGGTCGTCAGCCTTGATTGCTGTCACTGCAATTCTGCCACGTGTTTACTGAACTGCTGCGTTGTGGAGAACCTCCCGGAAACTTTTTTACATACAGAACGGTTTACCTGGAAAGGAGTTCCTAGATTCTGTGACATTATTACTTTGTGTACGGGTCTCAACCGCATGTGGTAAATTTCCAAGAAGAGTGTGGAAAGCAGAGTTTATTTAGAAACATGAAAATATTTGCATTATCGTCACAAACAACTGGGGAAAACGATTATCTTTCTTCTAGTAGCCATAGTTTATCGTTATGTCTGCCAGACATGACTGAATATATTACGAAATATCTGGAACAGAGGTGACTCGTTCTATCATGCCTGATCTATTCTTGAATAAGAATATTCTCAAAACTCGATGTAGGCATTTGTAAATTGTGCACATGTTCATACAGGTGAACATATCAACGATACACGCGGGTCTTTTGATTCTATTACGAGGAAACTCTTGAAATCAGTTATTGAGACTTCTCAGCTAAGTACTACATTCCTCGATTTCTATTTTTTTCCACGCGTCACAATATGAATAATTCAGTTACAATTATTATACGTTATCTATAATCTACCGTTATACTTGGATTTTTAAACAGTAATCGTGCCTGCTTATCGGGCAAGCAAAATGAATTTCCCTAATGTAATAAGACTACTAAAAACAGCAATTAATTTCTGCGTTCTGGCACCAACAAATCAAAACAACCCCAAATCGCATTTCTCAATCAGATACCCTTGATATTACAAAACCCCTATCACTTACAATTTACTTTCACGCCTTACCAGACTTCGACACATCTCGTCTAAAATCCACTTTTAGATTTAAACTACGTTAACACGGAGAATCTCTATCTTGAATATTGTAGTCGTAGTAAACCGCCGAAAAAAATTTGAATTTTCACAATGTTTGAAAAATTAGGGATTTCAACGAAAAGGAGACCCACCTCATTGTTTTAATAGTTATTTATGTATCAAGGCCAAAAAATGAATGATTTTGGATGAGGTTGATAAACTAACCGAGTCCAAAATCATTCAATTTCGGCCGAGTGCATACAGCTATTTTTCGTATATTCGCCTTTCAATTTTAGGTTTGAATTTTGAGAGAGATCTCATTTATACCATGCGGTTTCGTCGTATAGATGCAGATGTTCTTCTACATTATCGCCTCTGAAGTTGTCAGTACTGTCACAATTGTTAAAGCGTGTTGAATTTGCGGCTGGTTTTGGCGATTTGTTTCGTAAGTATGGAGTGCGATATTCCATAGATTATAATTGAGGACGCTGAAGCTGCTTCTGAGAGTTTACTTCCTCAAAAATCAAAGAATTCATACGAAAGAGAGTATGGACTCTTTTTAAAAAAGAGAGAAACATGTAACCGTAGTAAATGAAACAACTATGCTGGCATATCTCTATTAAAAGGTATTACATTTTCATAAGTAAAGCTAATTTAATTGGGTAAGATAACTAACTTTATTTGTACAATAGTCCCAGACAGTGAAACAGTCAATACTATGGAGAAAATATTCAATTAAAAAATTTCTGTATTCGAAAAATAATAGATATTCTTTGCAAAGTATCAACAGTCATTTCTACATCGCCTTGTTTACTTGACGTTGCCATAGTAATCGTCCTCTAAAATTAATTCTTGGCCTAGGCCCTAGGCCGCCAAAGCTCACCTTTGTGGCGTATAAATGCTCTGGCAAATACGGATTTTGAAGTATGTGAAAAAACGTATTTTACACTATCCGAGGGCATGTTTAATTAAAAAAGTGGAGCAATTTTTAAAAAATTCTGAAATGTTGAAATTTCATGTAAAGAATCCCTCAAAATCAAAATATCCGTCTCAAATTCAGAGGTCCTCGACTTCGTTGAAATCCACCGGGGAATGTCAATTCTGAAGAGAATCGTTTGGACATTTTAGGAGCTATCGCTGACCACAGACTGACTTTTGGATTTTCTGGTATCAATCACAAGCAAAACATTGATTCTCATTACTGAAGTGTTAGAGCAAGTAATTTACTGTATATAGGAATAAGATTGACCCAATTTTTCGTTTCCAGGGCCCGACAATTAGTTTATTTCTGTCGAAAATTATTGACTTTCGCCCAATGTTTACAATACTTTCTCTTTACTACTTATGTAGTAAGGCAAGAAAGTAAAAAAGATAGAGAATAAATTGTGGACTTTCTTTCTTTCTGCTTAATGTTAAGAGTGAATGCATTGAAAATGTTTTAATGAAAGTTTTTAAGTGAGATTTTGTGTTTATGAGTGAATGGTTGGAAGTATGAATAAGCCTATTTATTCTATTGTAACAATAAATGTAAATAAACTAATAAATAAACAATTAAATAAATAAATGAATAAACAAACAAATAAGTAAATAAATAAATATGTTTTCACAAGATTTAAAATTACATATTGATGAAAGTCCGTGTTTTAAGGTGTGGACTATTTTTTTATAAATTGAAGTAATGCAATAAATGTACTAGTAAAATAAAGGTTTACATAAATTTCGCTTCATGAAACATGACACCTCGTTTTGTCTGACAGCATTTAAGATAATACTCGGACAGCAATATTGCGTGATCTTTTGATCATTGCAAATACTTAGTGAAAACAAGAAGACAGTCTGTATCACTAAGTTAAATATTACTATTAATGTCCTAATCACCAGTTTTTCCGTTTATTACTCGTATTTTTAGTTTCACAATTCGTTTACTTGTTCCGACTTTTTACTAACATTTTTTTACAATTTATTGCACTTATTACAATTTATTGCTGACAGTATAATTAGAATAATACAAAATTTTCTTGATTTGCATCCTTGACCCAGACGCTTTCAAGGACAAAAAAGTTCAGGATAAGATCTATAAACGCAACGGACTTGTGATTGAGAAGCAATTTTGGGCACTTTCACTGTGCTTATTTACCGTGATATACATTGACCGTTATTTTTTCCGGATTGGTAAAACCTAATAAACAAATTTTCTTGTTTTCAGAGGCCACATCAGCAGCATTTAAAAGCCCTGGAAAGTGTCCAAAATTGCAGAGAATGTTGTCGAAGAACCCCAATCCATCCCAGAGCCTCACCTTCCGAAGCCGACTCCTCTTGAAAGGTGGGGTCCGAAAGAGGAATTCATTCATCGAAGAGTAATTCGATTACGGCCACGAATGCATGAAATTGAGTTTGTAGATAAAACTTCATTGAATCATTTAATGTGCTTCACGTGCAGAAATATCATAATGTATTACAAAAATGCATTTGAACAAGATTGAACATAGCGTGAAATATGAAAAAATATAGAAATGTGTCGTATTTATACTTAACTGAATGTCACTCCGTCATTTCAATCGGTAATCACAACTCATTGAAATTAACATGTTTCTTAGGTATTACAAACGTTCGCCGTCTTTTATTGTTGAAAATTGAATGTGGTCTTGAAAAATGAAATTTATATGCCTCTTTTTTATTATTTTCCTACTCGATCGATATGCTGTATAATGGTCTCTGGCGTAAAACATTTTACTGGTGTATACATGCGAATTTTTGGTAGTGAAATTATGCGTTTCGCAAGTAAGAATGTTATTTTTATTCAAGAAAATTCTCCTTTCTATTACATGGAACGCTGAAATAATACTAGAACTAGAATAGAACGCTGAAAAAATACTAGAATAATACTGAACGTGGGAAATTATCAAATTTGACGGTGAAAGCCGACAGCAAAGTAAAATACCGCGATAAAACAAAGACAGGGAATATATTCCTAGTTTTCCTAAATTTTAAGATCCAGCATTATTTCTATAGAACTCAATTTCTTCTAGTATATTACACCAAGCTAAATTTATTGCCATATATTTTCTTATCCGTCTTCAAGAGTATTTACAAATTTCTGTTAATTATGATCAACTACAGTCCTTAAAATTATTTCAGTCATTCCCTAGTTCTAAATTTACACCTCTATTTCTTTTCCTCGTGTTTATTTACTCATTATATCTTTCCTCACTATTCTACATGTCCAATAGTCTTAACAAACATTTATGTCATTGATTATCCCTATTAACATATTCTTTATTCCTCATGAGTATAAATCCTGTTCTTATCTATTATACGTCTTCCATTTTATTATCAATGGTTTACTTCCTTTGTCCCCTAGTTTCTCACCACTTCTCCTTACGACAAATTATACTTTTCTCCCCCTACAAAAATTGCTCCTTCTCGACCTCCTAACTACCTCTAATCCTGTCTCACTTCCCCCCTTTTGTTTTCTATTTTCATCATCTACCTCTCCCTTTTACTATCATTGAGTAAAATTTATTTTCCCTTTTTCCCTTTATTGTCGCCCATCGTCTCCAACCTCTCACTCCCTATACCAACCATCTACAAGATGCTTCCAAGTCCTATTCATATCCTTCATAAACCCTACGCATATTTTTCACACTTTCTGTGTAGTAGGGGGAGACCGGAGCTGGTTTAGCACTCACATCTTACACGTATAATAAGATTCAGCCTTTCATAAGCTCTAGCTTTGTGTCACGAGTCCATCACAACCCAACGAACTTCCCGCAGAAGTCTGGTTGGTCAATGCAACGATGATGGAACCGTAATGCGAAATCCTCTCAAAAATATCCTCTCAAAAATGCATTATGTGAAAATCGGCCAGTAGTATACCTCTCTCATCATAGTTCCCTTACTGAAAAGGACAAGTTGTAATTTGTTTAATATTAATGTTTAATATGTTTAATGTTTTGTTTAATGTTTAATCTTTAATATTTTATTTTATTAACAACCCCCAATTTTGCTGCCACTTAAAGTTGTGTAAACTTAGAAATTTCAAACTTTTGGTTTTTATCAGACATTTGACTCTGTAATGACAATCGATATTCTACCTCTTGAATTCTTCTGAGATCCAAAAAATACCTGTTCATGTTA
The DNA here is from genome assembly GCA_031308135.1 of Acheta domesticus. Taxonomy (NCBI): domain Eukaryota; kingdom Metazoa; phylum Arthropoda; class Insecta; order Orthoptera; family Gryllidae; genus Acheta; species Acheta domesticus. The sequence continues at coordinate 192,912,502 of JAHLJT010008446.1, forward strand.
CATTATTGCAGGGCCTATGATAATAAAATGTTTCCGCTTATTCTTTAAATATAAAATAAGGGGAAAAGAAATAAATTATCTTCTACACGGCATAAGCTCCATGTTCTGCAACTTTGAATCAAGTGCACTAAATGGTGATAAACTTCTTTGCATTTATTTGTGTAAATAAAACATTGAAAATTATTCATTTTGACGTTTATTACTCCACATACTCAGGAAAGTAGTGTGCCAACCGAAGGCTGTATCAACCAAACCCACAAGTGTGGTTGGTTGGCACATCTCTACTTGATGATGTTTGACTCTAAAAGTTTGACAGTCAAACATTCACAAATAAAAAAAAACATTAAGGGAACCTAATAAATTTAGTTGTAATTGATGGAATCAAACTTGTCACAACTACATCGGAGTTGCGTAAAAAAATTAGTAAGTACCAACTGGTGCTACTAGTGCCGGTCTCCTCTACATCCTTCGTCGGACTTTATTTCCTGTCCTACATTTCCTATCCTGTTCCTACTACTGTCTCCTCATAAACCCATCAGGTACCTTGGCCTTCTTAATGATCTAATTTCCTTGTGTACTATTGTATACCGACAACCTGTCTTCTCTTCCATTCATCAATTTAATCACATTTATTACTCCTCTTAATGCTAGTGTACCTACCGAGGCATATCCTCTCTCTCTCCCTCTCCCTCTCTCCCTCCCTCTCTCCCTCTCTCTCCCTCTCTCCCCCTCTCTCCCCCTCTCTCCCTCTCTCTCCCTCTCTCTCCCTCTCCCCCCCTCTCTCCCCCTCACTCTCCCTCCCTCTCCCTCCCTCTCCTTCCCTCTCCCTCCCTCTCCCTCCCTCTCCCTCCCTCTCCCTCCCTCAACCTCTCCCTCTCTCCCGCTCTTTCCCTTTAGAAGACCTCTCTTTCTGTTTCCAACATTGATCTCATTCTCATATCACTTTTCTTAATTTCCATTCAATATCAACTTGTAATCCCTCCACCTCCCTTTTCCAACACATGTTTCATAGTTCTTTTTCCTGCGTTTTCTTTCAATTTTTCTCTGACCATTCCCTTCCTCAGTATAATAAAGTTTGTCCCAATTTAATGCTAGGCACCTCCTTATGAACTTCTCATGGCATCCTTCCATCTTCTTTATTTCCCTCTATCCCCAAATGATACGAAGGTAACTTATTTTCCCTCTTTCTCTATGTTTTCTCTCACGGAAAATACAGATCCTCACAAACTTTACATTCCATTGACTATTCCAATCGTGAAACTAAAACCAAACCACTATACATATAAAATGCTCCAATCAGGGTGGGGTATCTCAAACAAATTATCGCTTTTTCTATCCGATTTTTCTAACCGCTCCTTTCTGGGCAATAATAAGCTGCGACTATCTTAGGAGGCGGTATGTATCGATCGCTATGTTGCCGTGCATGAAACCTAGTATGTACGATCACATAACCTCTTGGACTTTAACATGCTTTCTATTATTTTCAATATTTGGCGCGTTTTGGAACTCTGTAGACGTAATTTCATTGGGAATTTCATTGGAATAGTCCTATTTAATACCACTCGTGCTTTGAAAATTCTCGGATAAATCCCCTTCTTTCTTCGTAGAGTCGTGGATTTATCGACAATTTCCGAACCACTCGTGGTATTATCTATGATAAAGCACCAACAATACATGTTATTATAAGCAGGCTATTGCTGGTGCGGATTCATTTGGATTCTCTTTCTCCTGAAAATGACCACTTGCATCGCACAGGCAAGGTGAACGAACCCAAATAGCTTAAACGTGCCTAAAAGTTGCAACTTCCTTAAAAGGTGGTTAGTGTTTCCCCCACGAAGAAGCTGAACCAAGACAAATCGATAACAGGGCCAAATATTATGAACTTAAATTTAGACATATTTACTATTAAACACTAAATAGCTAAACGATATACAATATTTACAATTACAGAGATAATCTAATACATAAATATAATACCAGCCACACGAAATACATGAAAATACATTAACAAACTATTGATGCAGGAACGTAATTGCCCCCGAACTGAACGACCACCGAACTGAACGACCACATTGCAAATAATACGCGGTGCTACTCATACAAATCATTATCCTTCATTTAAAGCAGCAATAAGAAAGATTGGTTCAGAGAAAGCTTCAAACAAAATTCATAACAAAAACGCCAAATAATTTAAATACTGAAAATAGGTTACACTCATAGAATTAAAATAAGTCATTGAAAGATTATAATTTACCCTTTCCGTACCACTCTCATTCCACCCAAACATTTTATATATTAAATAACAATTGGTATTCTTGTTATAATAGATCGAGTTACCCGATTATATAAAATGTATTCATTATGTTTCATTTCCTGGACCAAAATTTTGTTCGTGTTAAGGCAAAATTCGTGTTAGAAGAGTATGTAAAAGGGGAGTTAACTGTATTGATTCTAATGCCTAGAAACTAACTTATGCTTCCCTCCATTGAGAAATTCATTGTCATGACACATGTCATGGACTCCATGTCGCGTATGTCTCCCAACGACATTTGTAGCTTTTAAATGAAGATATATGTATGTTATCAATCTTTGATGACAACACATGACATGGCACAAAAACACATTAAATGTGTTGTTAGAAAGCCGAAGAGGGGATTCAAATGAGGTGCAGTTCTCTAGGACAGTTACTTATCTTTTGAAAATTAACGAATTGATTTCAGTCAAAATTTTGCCATTTAATTTTTTCATTTTTAATTCATAAACTAAACCCTACTTGTTAGGGGACAAGTACAGTAAACCTCGTTAGCACATAATTCCTTAATATGAACTTCCCCGTACCCCGAACAAATTTGGGTTCTGGCAAGGAATAATGGTTATAAGGATATTTATAAGATTCGACATTTCTCAGATAATAAAAAAGAAAAAAACTGAAAAGAAAATATCCTTAAAAATAATACAGAGTTATGTTATTTACCGTCAATTTTGTGTATACAGCTGTATTTGAAACTATTTATTGATTTCTTGCTTCTCTAAGACAATGGCTCAATAAAGAAATAACCATATTGTATTTTTTTACATTTCTTTCTATATGCACTGAGCTGCACGGGTGAGTAAGTATTTATTCGGATTACGTCAACTTCTGAGGTCTTATTTCCGTAAGTGTAGGTCATGTAATATGCTGTAAGGTGGCGATGTACTTCTCCCGGAGGAACGGAAGATCTGGCGCCGTTCCATACAAGTCAGCTTCCGGGATCTCCCTTCAGGTATCTCCCCATCGGAACACCGCCCCAACTCTGTCAATCTCTTTAGTGCCCGATTGTCTCTTGATAGTGAGATAGTGTAGGGGGTGAGTGCGTGTATTTGGAGAGAGGAGATGGAATGGGAAACGGTGGGAAACGATGGAACAAGGATGGAATGGGAAAGATCGTGCGCGGTCCACGGCGCGTTTCCTACGGTCCTGCTCCGTCATTCGCCTCGTTTTCATCGGAGAAACAACGAAAAACTACGGAACGGAGCAGCCGGCCGTCTTCCTCCTTAAGACAGCGGCTGAATTTGACCCAACTATTGACCTAGTGACAAAAATTCGTCACTGCCGGGACTCGAACTTCTCGATCGAAGATCGTCGATCGAAGATCTCCCGATCGACGATGCTCCAGTGGCAACGGTGATGCCACTGATCGAAGCCGGTATGTGCGACACAGGTTAATGTATTTATTACAATGAAATTTGGTACCTACAATAGATTCCTTATTTTGTCAGTACTCATCTCTGGGAGTTCTCGGACATCCCAACTGTTGCATTCCTACGCACAACCACGTATACGGATCTGTCACGCCGATATGGCTATTTACCTAGTAACAAAAATTTGTCACAGCCAGAACTCGAACTTTAGATCTCCCAATGACAGTGCTGCAGAGGCAAGGGTTTTGCCACCGAGCTATCGAAGCCGGTACGTGTGACACAGGTTAATGTAATTTTATATAATGAAATTTTGGTGCACTATAATGGATTCCTTGTTTTGTCAGTACCTCAATCCTCGGGAGTCTGGGACAAGCTGCTACAATCCTACCGCCACACAAACCAGTATGTACATCTCCCGAAACTGTCGCGCACGATAAGTCATAAAACCCATTGCCAGTCCCAGAACTCTATTTCACGAGTTCGTCGTTCATGAGGCCTTCTGATAGGTCTGAAGTTTGCACACATCCACATGAAGCAACATTCACCATAAACGAGAATGCGTATTAAATTAATAGTTTGCAGTTGGTATTCTCGGTTTTTTTTTAAAATTAAATAAATATCGGTTCTCGGCTTCGGGACAGCAAGCTAAATAGAAACCGGCCGAGACAATCTCTAGGCTTCCCATCATTGGTGCATATCACTTACTACTGAAAAAACGTTTGAGTATTCTACACTTGCTCTCACCCCGACAGTTTTGAAGGCATGTCAACTCTCTCAAAAACCCCGACGTCATCGAAGGGCTTGAATAAGGATACCCTAATTGTAAGGAAAGACATTCGACAGATTTTTTCCACGCACAGGGTCCTCTTTCGTTTAGGTTTGGGACAATCCCAATTAATCTACACGACTTGATTGGAATTCCCGCTGTAACAAAGAAAAAGAACATTTGAATGATTTATCGCTGAAATTTAGGATTTCACGATCCAACACGACTGTTCCTCAAAGAAGCAAAAAATTATCCCAAGCTTGAGCTTATTACCGAGCCAGATGTCAGCGCGTCCGGCGCAAAGTTAACCAGCGCACACTGGCATTCCGAGGGGCCCGTAGGTCGGCGAGGGAGGCGGGAACGCTGGCGGTCCCGCGAGGCGACCAGCGGCCGGCCGGAGAGGGGATCGAAACAGGTACCCCGCGTGCCCCGCGGCCAGGGGCGGCCCACCGAGCATCTCCGCGCGCCGCCTCTCCGGCCACCTCCCATGCCTCCTTCCCCTTCTCCGCCGCCGCAGTTGCTGTCGCCGTATAAATAGCCGGTTTCAGTCTGATGCGCTCGAAGAAGCCGTATACTACAAAGGTGAATGATCGCCGCGCTATCTCGAAATAGGCGCGCGGGCAGGAGGCAGGCGGCAGGCGGCAGGCGCGTTGGAGGAAGGTGGAGGGGAGGGCGAAGCAGCGGCGAGCAGGCGAATGCGCTCCGTCTTGCTCCCAGACCAAAACAAAACAAAACAAAACCGGCGGCAAAGAAGACGGCGCCGCTGGTCTCCCGCGAACGGGGGTCGCCCGACCGTATCGATATGTCGGCGGCGGCGGCGTCGCACCCGCCAGACACGGAGGGGAAGTGAAGTTAGGCAGACGTGCGAGGGGAACCGAAGAGAGGGGTCGCATTCCGGTCGTCGGCTCAGCGCGCCGCCCCGCTTCCTGGGGTCCCCGAGGGGCGTCGCCGCCGCCGTCGCCGCCCACCCTCCGGCGGCTGCGGCGTCTCGACCGGAGGGGCTGCGACTCGGCAGCCCGCGCGGCGCGACGCGGCGCGGGCTCCGTGGTGGCGGTTTGCATCGTGGTCGTGCCGCCCCACGGATACCGATGGCGAATTTGAACAAAACATCGATACATCTCCGCAGGGGGGTGTCGTGGCTGCGCAGGTGGACACGATCTCTTGTGGAGAGTTGTAGACGGACCATCCGGACTAGAAGTTTTCACGGTCCAACTCACATCGTTAGCTTCAAGATGGAGGCATATGCTAAACCCCGTGTTGCAGGGCTTGCCCTACTGGGCACCAGTTGGGTCAATGGTGCCTACCTTTAGACTAGATTGGCCAAGGGGCGTTCTTATGGACGCTCCGGATCGCACATATCTGGATATCGGCCTGTCGGCGTATTTGTGCGTAGGCGTGGGGTGAGGATAAAGAGAAAAGTTAGGTACCCACCCCGGGGATTCGTCCCCCTGGTAGAACAAGTAAATGTGTGGGGTAGTATCCCACGCAGGGTCAATACCTTGATAGATCAACAGGTTTTCGATGTCGATGAAAACATCGACAAAAAATATCGGTTTTAAATATGATGACACACATCGAAGTAAAATGTCCTGGTTTCTAACGTGGTACACGTTTCTTTGATGTATATTCTGCCTTAAATTTGACTACCATCTTCATTTTCTAATCAATGTTCTGTGTAGTCAAGGTTCAAAATGTAATTTAACGATATTACCACGTAAAAATAATCAAAAAGGGTAATAACACTGGAAAAGCTTGCGAATAGAAAACTGTTTCGTCCCGTCTAGGAATCGACAACAATGACAGTAGTGAATCGCTGTTTGATTGCGAGCAATTGACAAAAAAATTATATATTGGAAATTTTGTTTGTATTATGAGAATATTTTTCTTTTCGAAAACATCGATGATTCTGAACAAAATATATCGATCTGAAGAAAACATTGAAAGCAAAATATCAATGTAATATTATCGATGTTACTGCTCGAAAATATCCATGTTTATAAAAACATGGATGTTTTTGCCGTCCCTCCCCACGGCCGCTTGGTGGCGTTTCCGTCGCCCTCGTGGGTTCCCCGGCGTTGGCGTCCGCCGCGCCGCGCTTCCCCGCGCTTTCTGACGCCCCGCCCCCCACCACCCGCCCGCGCCGCGCGCTTCTTTCCCTTCGGTTCAAGGCCGAGTGCAGGATCTGAGGGACGGCGGCCCCGGGAGGCCCCGCGCCGCCACGCCGCGCCGCGCCGCGCCACACCGCACCGCACCGCGTGGCTGCCCTTGCGCTCCCCTCCGCGCACCCACCCCCGGCCTACCTGCCTGCGGAGGAGGAGGAGGTGGTGGAGGTGGGTTCGCGTGCGTGCTTTTTTGCTCGGCGATGGTTTTGTGGCGATTATTCAAGCGTGCAACGTCCGAGAAGCTGGCGCAGCGGCCTTTGTGGATGCGCGCTGTGCATTCCGATGGTCGCGGGAGGCGCCAGTCGCGGCGCTGCGCTGCGTGGTCGGTGCACCGTGCGGTTGGTGGCCGCCCCCCCTGCACCTCCTTCCTACCGGGGAGCTTTCCTTTGTGGTTACCGTTTCTTATTCTTCATCTTCAATTCCTGCTGTTTGGTCGACCTTCCTACAAACAAATATGTGGTTACCTGTCCTCTACTATAATAATAATAATAATAATAATAATAACAACAACAACAACAACAAAAATAACTACGAATAACAGCGACAAACAAACCGGATATTGTTATCCGGGATTTGGAGAAAAGAAATGTATCTACTTGTGATGTTGCTGTTTCGTGCGATCAAAACGTCGTAACCAAGGAGGCGGAGAAACGTATTAAATACCAGAGTTTGGAAATCGAAATCAGCCGAATGTGAGGCGTAAAAGCACAGGTCGTCCCGCTAGTTATCCGAGCTCTGGGGTTTGTTCCGCAAAATTTGTGTAAGAACTTGGCTAAATTCCCGGGTCATTCATAAGACTGGGAAGTGCAAGAAATCCCTTTATTTTGAACTGCTCACATTTTGCGTAAAGAATTGTAGAGGCACCGACAGCCTCTAGAACGGCTCCTTAGGAAGTTGGTTGCAATGTGAAGTATATTTTATATTCAACCGACTCTTAACATCTTTAGTCGTGAACTAGAGTAATGCTAATAAAAGCAATAATAATAATAATAATAATAATAATAATAATAATAATAATAATAATATGTTCATGCATCAGAAGAAAGGTACATTGCTCGAAGATCCTGATGATACTTGTGATATCCGTCAGCTTCTGTCTTATGACACAAATACGTACCTTGGCATCCAACAAAACAGAAGAATCCACCAGGCCACGTGTGACTTCAATATTTAAGGATATAGTACATAAATAATGAATCATCAAGTTTTTTTTATTTTAATATTCTGTTTATTTACAATCTGTTTTTTTTAACAAACATTCAGTAAATGTGATAATTATGTATTAACTGAAGTTAGGAATCATCAAGTTGTTGGACGCACAGTTACATTCAATGAGCTTAAAGAATATTATTAACATCTATGCTATCCAACTATTAACATATTCCTTCAGTATTTTGAATAAGCAGTCATTCACTTCGATAACCAAACACACATATTGAGATCTAGGTACTCTGCTCGAAACACTTATCAATTTCAGAATACATTCCAAGACCGCCCAAGGAAGAATTTATCTGCGAAGCATCCAGAGACGCAGAGCAATGCTTAATATCTACCAGTGGTAGACTACCCCTTCGGGACGCGAGGAAAAAAACGCGAGTATACTTGCACACCTCAAATAGTATATTGGCACACCACTCGGCACGAAATATCCAGATGCAGGCAGATAGATGAACGAGAACTTTCCTGGGAAAAGTTCAAATTTCTTAAACAATCCTACTGTTGATAATGTTATCTTAACCCAATGGGTGAAAATTGGGATATTTATTTTCTGAAAAAGAAGGCTTCCTAATAGCAATTCCAGGTAAAATAATGAAAACTAGTATTTATGAGAAACAATCGGAGGAGCAAATGAAAGATGGCTTGGCCAATGCGAAATATGTCTACGGGTGTCCGAAAGTTCCAGTTACAAAAATAAACCCCAGATTCCATATTCGATTTAATGGACAATGACAAATACATTAAAAAGAAGTCTTCGAGAAAGTTGAGTTTAAATGTTAATTTGGGGCGCAAAATTTAAACCGGCCACCTTCTCGCGTCTGCAATGGGGCTTGACATTGCGTCGCTTTTCCTCGTTTTCGATAAACCTCGAGCTTGCCACCAACTAGAGGACTTTTTTAATATGAAGTGTTTTAGGTGTACTATTAATATTTCAATCTATTAAATCTACTTAAAACGAATTTTTGTTATAAATTGTAGCCATGGTATGCTGCGGCTTATAACAATGAACGCTGAACAAAAATTGAGCCTTGTAGAAATTAACAAAATAGAGAACAGATACAACTAAGGAAAAATAAATTCTTAAATGTGTTGTAATAGGCTTATGACTTAACTATTCGAGAAGAAATTGATAGAATTTTACAAAGAGCAATAAACACAACCTAAATAAACTTGGAGAGCAAAATTGTAATCTTCAAAAGGAAACTAAAGTCATGGCCCACTCCAGAAAACACTCCATCCGGCCGAAAATCGGCAGAACAAGTTTCTCATTCTAATTATTTTCGATGTGAAGAAAGCTATGACGCCGATAGAGACATTGAAAATAAAAGCAAAAGATTTCAATCAGTTTGTACGATTATAAATAAACCATAGCAAATCAAGAAAAGAACAAAAATAAGGCAATTGCTGTCCCTGTTCTTTTGTAAGGCAATGAATCGTGAATAAGTAAAGAGAGAGACTAAAGCAAAATCAAAGCAGAAGAATATTGGTTCCTCAGAAAAGATTAAGGCTGTCCTAAATAAGATTTCATAACAAATGAAGATATCTGAAAAGATCTGCACTTTTATAATACAGATATAGTAAATGAAGTAAATGACAGAAATTCGTGGAGACAACACCTTGTACGAAGAATGGACGCCAACAGAATTCCGCATTTGGCAATGCTCTATCAACCAACTGGCAAAAGACATGTTGGAAGACCTGAGTCTACGTGGCAATAATAAAAAACAAAAGAATACTGTAAAGGCGGAACAATCACGTGTACCTAATCGTTGAAGTGAAGAAGAAGAAAATTAAATATAGTTAAATGTTAAAGAATTTTTAAAATGTCCAGTTTACTTTTCTGTTGTTTTCATCATTCTTATTAGCAATTATTCAACCAAAATATTATTATTTATATTTTCTTTTGAAATTGAGAATTTATTGAAAATAACAACATCACATCGGCCTAATATGTAAAATTAAATATTATTTATTAAAAATGGTGTCGGAAATTTCTAAAACGGATTGTTCTTCAGAAGAATTGTTGAATAAATTCAAAAGTAGCTTTTCTCCATTTACACTACTGAAGTAACACTACACAGTGTATCTTCAGGTAATACGTATTGGTACGTTGGTTGAAAAGTAATAGATTCAAGAACGACACTAGTGACTACAATGCCCCACAAATAACATGATGAGAACAATTAGTGAAGAAACACATGAAATAAAAGGTCACTGACGATATCTGATACTGAAATTTGAACTGAAGATAGTATATTAGTGCATTTGGATTATTATAAAATTTATTAGAGTATGTTAATAAAACCGAAATCATCATATTTCAATTTAAAAAGTTTCGCTTGCTCCTGCTCGAAATTTTACATTTCTAAATTCCATTTTATATGAAGTAATAGTACACATTTCAACATTCACAATGCGACTCGCGAATAGGACTGCATTGCTGGAGTAAGTTTTGGAGAAAACCGTGAAGGAAGCTATAGTTTGATGGTTTGGCGACCCTCCTCGAAGAAATTGGATCTCTACAACTCCTTTGTGTTCAAGAAGCAATTCAAGGTCACAGTCCACAAGGTTTAGACCAACGCCCTCGCTATAGCTAGCAAGGACAAATGAAAGCGACGCTGTGAAACGTTCAGAAATTCCCTACCATTAGCTACACCAGAGAAGTATTTTGATTATAGCATGTAAATATAGCTTCATTCTGCGCACGTTTTGTTGAGTAGGCATACTCCTTTTCTTAGTTGTAATAGGAGTAGGAACGGGGATGTGGATTGTTTTTGTCGCCATAAGACAAAATCAAATCTTTAGTTTATTTCTCGATGTAAATCAGTTTTCTATTAATTGGTATCGAAAATTTCTAGTTTTAAAATGTTCCTCACCTCACTTTGTTGGTACTTTTATTTATCATGTAAAAGGGTAAGGTGCAGACTGTGGTGCTTAAGATGTGCGCCAATTATACGTCTTCTCCATACCTTACAAACAGTTTTTACTGCTTTTTGATAATAAATAAATCTAATAAATCAAATTTCGTCGTACTTATCACATGAAATTCCTTTTGTGTAGAACTTGCAGAAGAAAACCCCCAAGATGCTCAAATGAGGCCAAAAAAGTAGTTCCATGCTATACTTTATCCCGGCAATACTTTCAATAAACAGGAAGTGACATATCTCAAAAATAACTTTTTTCAATTAAATGAGATTAAGATATTTCACAAGTCGGTCGTTATATTGAATACAACACGTTGACATTTGCTACAAAGTAAACTGCTTAGCTCAGGATAAAACCATAATCCTGGCAACCTCTGGCTTAAACATCCTTTAGAAATATTCGTGTTTCGTTTTCAATGCCATCGGTAGGTGAAATTTGCCTAGCGGGTCATTCCATATTAAATCAACACAGTCATTTTACATCACCATCTCAGATTCAAATGCAATTTGACACATAGGTAGTATGCATGGAGAATAAGAAAACTACAAATTTTGAGTAAAATATTTCCACCCGTTTCTGAAATACAGCCATGTAAAATTTTGCAAAATTGGCCATGTAAATTTTAAAATTGATGTAGAACCTCACCAAATTAAGATAGAGAGCTGGAACAGATGTCATTTTTCAGCTTTCTTTATGGCCTTTTATATGATATACAACTCAATAGGGGTTGCGTTCAAAAAGGTTTTCAAATTTGAATTTAAAATTTTGATTTTGAGTTTTTTCAAAATGCTCATCTTCAAAAAAAATTGAAAAAATTCTATAATAATCCTTGTATATATCCAAACAGATGGTGCAAGTTTAAAAATGGGACTGCAATGGGTTCATATGGTAATCTTTATTTAAAATGCACAATATTTACTTACTCTAGATTTTACTGATTTTAAAATGCATTTTATTTCAAATTATAAGATCTAATATATACAAATTATTATTTAGTGTTTTTTGTTGGTGAGTGTGTTGTGTTTTATTGTTATTATTATTATTATTATTATTATTATTATTATTATTATTATTATTATTTTTATTAGACTGCGGAACTTCATGCAATTGCAAATGTTTTGACTGTGCATATCGAAAGGAAATGTATATAACTTTATCTATCACCAAAAATAAAACAAATCTACCCTATTTTTATTTTGCATGTGTGCAATTTTTTAGTTTAAATGCGTATTTTAATGTATGCGGTATATTTTAGTGCATGTATTCCAGGTTTTTGTGGAGAAGAGGATCGAGGTCAGATCTTTTCGGATCTTTCAACTTAGAAGGCTTTCTTCTGACAACGCAGCTAGGGAAATTGAACTTCCTTAGTACCCTTCGCACGGTTTGGGGATTTAGTTTCTTGTCAATTCAAATTTATAACTGTGGAGTAACTTTTGGTGCATTAATACGATGGTCCTTCTTTATTATTTTCACAACAAGATTCTCTTCTGGATCAGAAAGTCTTCGGACGTTCTCCTCCGGGTTGCAGTTCAATCGTCTATTCATTGATGGACCATGAGTTTGTCACTCACTGTGCTTTTTTCATTAATGGCATTTTGCAAAATTTTGGGCATCATTAACCCTTTGCATGATGGTAAATAACCAGCTGAAGCTGCTCAAAGTTGGTGTTCATTCCTCAACGATTCATTTCGCTTAAATGTTTAGGTTCCCACGTATCTGGTTCATCAACTGAAAGGTGACCAAGTTTTGTTTTATTTTTGGTGATAGATAAAGTTATATACATTTCCTTTCGATATGCACAATCAGTAAAAATATGCAATTGCATCACATTCCGCGGTATAATAATAATAATAATAATAATAATAATAATAATAATAATAATAAGAAGAAGAAGAAGAAGAAGAAGAAGAAGAAAATCATAACAATAAAACACAGCACACTCGCCAATAAAACTCTAAATTAATAATTTGTATATATTAGGTCTTATAATTTGAAATAAAATGCATTTTAAATCAGTAAAATCTAGAGTAAGTAAATATTGTACATTTTAAATAAAGATTACCATATGAACCCTTCGCAGTCCCATTTTTAAACTTGCACCATCTGTTTGGAAATATACAAGGATTATTATAGAATTTTTTCAATTTTTTTGAAGATGAGCATTTTGAAAAAAACTCAAATCAAAATTTTAAATTCAAATTTGAAAACCTTTTTGAACGCAACCCCTATTGAGTTGTGTATCATATAAAAGGCCATAAAGAAAGCTGCAAAATGACACCTGTTCCAGCTCTCTATCTTAATTTGGTGAGGTTCTACATCAATTTTAAAATTTTCGGGAAGCCAATTTTGCAAAATTTTACATGGCTGTAGTTCAGAAACGGGTGGAAATATTTTACTCAAAATTTGTAGTTTTCGTATTCTCCATGCATACTACCTATGTGTCAAATTTCATCTGAATCTAAAATGGGTGAGGTAAAATTTTAATTAAAACTGTTGATTAATATGGAATGACCCTAGCCTGAAGTGCCAGAGTGGTGATCTCGGTTGTCTGGGTGACGCCGCGTACCAGGCTGAGACTGGTACGCGGCGTCACCCGGACAACCGAGATCGCTGTTCTTCAAAGATCTTTCAATAAGGTCATGTACAACTTTTGGAAAGTATGAGAAGTTTCCGCGTAATTTGACGTGAAATATAGTGAGTTTGTAAATAATTATTTTCTCATCAAATTAATTTAATTTCATGAGAAATAAGATTTAAATTTTGATGTGTAGTTTTTGCGTAATTGTGACTAGAAAGTAAAGCAATTTAATTAAAAAATTCTCAAAAATATTCTTCAAATTATTTCTTTAGTTTTTTTCACGGATATAACAAAGAACGCTTAAAACTAGTAGCGTTCTCGTTTTCGTTGATCTCTGAGTTTTCAGAAACTACAAAAGGTAAAAATAATGCTAGAAAATATGTGGTGTTCTACTAATACCGCTAGTTAAATATTCAATCAATTGTCTATTGAATAATTGAAATTATAATTTAATATTTAGTAAATAATGATGAAATAGATGAATCCGGTGAAACGAGATCATAACCGTCATCACGGACGCTTTGCGAAGAAATAAAGCAAAAGCGTACGAAAACATATTCGGAAGCGACAGGCTTTACCCCAGGGTCGATATGGTAATATTGACAGTTTCCCCCCGGATATGACAAGAACTTCAGTTCAAATTTGTGTAAAGTGGTAGGAAATGAAATTGATCACTTCCATAGAAACACTCAAATTTGAACGAAAGTATTATTTTCAAGTTTTTGCTCTTCATGGTGTCTTGGCAAACTATACAGAATAAAGTGTCTTTTATTTGGCATTTGCATATTGACAAGGGACGCGGCGGGCTTAAGGAGATAGCAGCGTAGTAAATACAACTGCATAATACCGTTTGATTAATGATGTAATGGCAATGAGTTGTAGAGTAACGCACATGAATTATAAGGATTTGTTGTATTGAGCAATTAATACTGACACTCGTTGAAAATGATTCCTATGACATTTGTTGTAATTACAAATATCTGTATTACATAAACGTTTGTTCTCGTGTAGTAAAATATGTGGCAGGGCCGTATGTGGCAGGACGAGACTTCCATATGGCTGACCTTTGTTTTCCGACGATCCGATCTCATTCATTGGGGCCATTAGTATCTTACCGGCAGTCGTAGCGGTACCGCGCTAGCTTTCCTAGAGGTACCTGAAATCAAATCCCGGTGTCTACGGGTGATGATTCACAATGCATTTGTGGTAGAGAAAGACGACTCGTTTCCCCCACCTTTCATTCCCACTACACCATCTTCACCATATCATCTGCCGTGAAGGGTAGAGTGAGAGAGCACTCGACGCGGCGGGATGCGATGAGGCGCAGCAGGGTCAGCAAGCGCCAGCCTCGCTGCGCCGCTCCGCTTGCCATGTTTACGCTCGCAGCTGGACATGATTTTGATCTTGCCGCGTCGCTTACTGTTTATGTGTACCCCAAATCATCTTCATCATGCTACGAGTGTCTCAACACGCATTCCCTACCGAGGAAACCGACGTCGGGCTCAAAGAAACGATCTCGCTGCTAAACGAGACAATTATACATTACGTTTCAATACACGCATTGTAAGGAATAAATAGAATCACATACTTTGATGCGAAGCGGAACATTACTATATTCACACATAACACAACAAATATATTCACACGTTAATACAACATAAATATTTGCCTTATACACTTCTCAATAACACATTATAAATACGAGTATTCCTCTGAACTGTATATTTGTATATCCCTCTGATCTGCAATGATTTTTAAGTGAAGGATCGCGGAGGGCGCGGGAGAGGCCGAAACGGAGAAGAGGAGCGAGGGAGGGAGAGCAGGGGAGGAGGAGGAACGTGGGAGCGAGGGGTCGGCGGCGTCCCTTGCCACCCGGAAGATCCTCGTCCGGCGCCGCTCAAACGAGGTCGCCGAGTGCACTTGCGCCGCTTGAACCGCCGCCGCCACCGACGCCGCCGACGCCGCTGACGCCGACGCCTCCCAGCAGGAAGCCGCCGCGGCGGGCGGCGCGCGCCCCAACCGCGAGTCGCGGCGTCGCGTCGCGTCGCGACGGCGCCGGCGCGGGGCGGAGCGGAGCTGCGCCGCTGTGACGTGGAGCAGCGGCTCATGCGCTTCTAAAAGCCACCCGCCGCGCCGTCTGCGCGTTTCTGGGCGTCCGCCTCAAGAGGACCATGTCTGTTTGCAATATTCGTCGTTGTTTTTTTTGTTTTTTTTAGCCACATGGAGCAATTGCCTACTTTGCCATCTTGTCGGAGATATTTGAACAGTTGTTAAATGGAACGCCTTGATTTGAATACTTCTGACAAACAAGTCTTGGCCCCTTGTCTAATTTCCTACTTATATTCACTACAGTTTTATGAATCATAACATACCCAGTGGAGCACATAAGGGGAGAGAACACATGGGTATTCAGCCTCCGCCCCCGCCCCCCCGAAGCCAATGTAACATTAAAAATATTGCTATTTTAAATTTTATTTGGTAACAAATATCATTCAAAATATCATTTGTTTACTTTATAAATATTAACCATTTTGATGTGTCAAGACACATGCGTCATCACCATACGTCAACACAAAAATACATTTTATATTCAGTATAAAAAGAAAAATTCTTTGTAAGAAAACATCAATTCGGTTAGACACTATACTTGTAGCCTTCCCCCTTCTCGAGATAATCCTGTGTGCGCCTTTGACTACACCGCATTCTTACAAACCCTACGCCTTTCTCTTGGTCGTCTTTCTAAATCGAATTCTTTCCGAAGAAGAGATTGTGTACACTACAGAGATTTTTAATTGAATACGACCATTCTATTACGTTCTACAACTATATACAACAGGCACACCCAGCATTTTTCTCGGACATGAGAGGGATCTTTAAAGGTATAGGGCCCGGTCGACTTGATGCTTTTTATGAAGAATTTTTCACTTATGCTGAATATAGATTGTATTTTAGTTAATATTTTTAATGTTAACGATTGATATGTTGAATTACTTTCATTTGTATAGAAAATCAGTAACAGCTATTTTTTGTAAATGTATCATTGGCATCTGGTCGGGGGACGCCCAAGGTTCCTTCCCCCTTGGTTGTGTATGTGTAATAGTTGTTTATCCATTTCTCATTAGTGGTCCAAACGGCTAATTATTTGTTTGCGTAATCGAATTTTGTTAGGATCTGGAATGGTCATAGTTGTTCCACTCATTAAAATAAATCTCTATTTTTGGCAATCGTTGCTAAACAGAGTCTCACGTAGGACATCATACAAAACAAACGATCACGAGTTCATTAAATTTAGAGTTCATCGCGCGAAGTTGGAAGTTGGAATTACAAGTACCCGGAGTGTCTGTCATATTTCTGGTCGCCTCTTGCAAATATATCAACGTGCATTGAAATTGCAGTATCCACCATGCAACATCGTATTTCCTCATACAGAGTCTGCGTCACATCACACTCAACGCTACTCACAATACTGCCTTGTTCTTTATGCTGATGTGTCAGGCGTAACACGGTGGCCTTCTTGTATCCTGCTTCCTGGAACACTATGCCACACAGCTGCACACAAAGAACAAAGACGCCGGATGCAAAAGCGTCACTGCAGAGCCTCTGATCGGGAGGTCCTAGGGTTCGAGTTCCGACGGAGGCAAGGTTTACGATACTATCTAGATAGCTAGGTCGAATTCAGCCGCTATCTGGAGAAGTATTCTAACAGTTGGCTGCACTGATTGAATTGAATTGCCTTATTTTACGTGGTGAGACTCGGGCCATGAGGTTTGCTCTTCTGTCTGACCACGCAAATTTCGCTACGCTCCTTTCACTGATGGGTATTGATGGGTAGTGTCTCAAGATTTCTCCGATCAACACCAGGCGAATGCCGAAGCAGTACCCTACAAACCGAGCCATTGACTGCCCGCGATCTTTCCTTCCCCTTCCTATTCTCACCCCTTACTTACACACGCACACGCACAACACTACTTCATATGTCGGGAGACCGGTCGGGAACTGAGAGCTTGTCCCGGCTGGGAGGCCCCGTTGGTGGAAGATGCCTCGTTGGGGAAAACCACCCAATGACGACGTGTAGGTCGGCTCCGGATGTAACCATCAAGCTGGAGAAGACAGCAGTCATCTCTGGCGATGAAACCAGCACTACACTTACGGGAATATTGACCATAGCCGTTGACGCGACCAAAAACATGAAATAATCAATCAAAAGCGTCACAAAGGTAAATCGTCTCATATGGTGCATGATTAGAATTCTGCCCCCATGAAAGAAATTACCTCATTAGAACACTGTTAAAATGCATTAAACCAGAATAATTTTGGGCAGAGGAACATTTTTTGCACTTCCTGAATTTGTGATCGCTCCCGCTCACTAATTCGTGTGCTGAACCCCGACTGCTGTGGAACCATACGCACTCGAATGATTAGTTAGTTCATAAAAATCAAGTAATGAGTTAAACTGCTTGGTCTCAAGTACAGAGAATCTGCTTAACAATATAAAATAAAGGCATTACACTGATGTCATTTCTCTTCACAGATATTTTGAACTAATACTTAATCATTTTAAAGGTTGTTTATAATACGAAGTACATGATATGAGTTGGTCATTTCACTCTGATAAACACTTAACCAATATTTTTGAATATTATATTGATAAAAAATATGCTGCAAAATTATTATAATAATTTAATTAAAATTATTATAATTAATTAATCTTAAATATTTTGATGTCACTCTCCATTTATGAACTGCCGATTTTCAGAAACATATGTTAGCCATGAACTTGTTGTGCAGCCTAAAACAAGGTAGTGCCAACCACATTTTTGGGCCCCCTTTCATAATTGAACGTTGACACGTACATATTTTACAAGAAAATAAATAAAATATAATACAGAGATAATTAATTATAACTTTAATGATTACTATTATGCTGAATACATTACCATTATCCTGAATACAAATACAAATAGATTTGAGTTGAACTATTTACAGGGTGCCAGACGTGGTTCTATGCTACACAGTCCACAAAAAAACTTTAATTTTCCTGTTTTTATAGCACGACAAATCGCCGAGTTTTAAACTCAATGAATATTTGGATCAGAGAAACGAAAGTCTTCTAAATTTGAACCGTCCAGAACCCTGGTTTGTCACTGCTATGTTGCAGAAATAAATCTTTTTTTTATTCGCATTTCAAAAGACTGATAATAAACATGTCATTGGATTTTACAATCTGTATCGTGAAATTGGTACTAAGTATTTACGCAATATTTTGGAAAAATGAAAAGACTGGAAAATATCAGAAATTGGGTGTGAAGCGGATATCTATTAGCGTTTTTTCAGTTCACTATGGGGCAGTTCACTATGGGGCAGGATTCGTTAAGTAGGTATACACTTTAGAATGTTTCTTCTTGCCAAAACATTTTGCATTAATAAATCTCTTTGATGTCTTTTCTTCCAAATATTACCGCCCTGCTACTTTCCTCCAAATGCTACGCACGCAAAACTTTTTCTGATTGAACACACGACTGCATCATGCAACCCCCATCTCGATCAGGTTTTTCGTCCAGTTTCCCTGATCCTTTGAGAAAATGCTGAGATGGCCCCTTGTTTTTCTTCTGGATATAAATGTAACTTCATTATTTGTGCACGTCTTCTAAACTTCAGTGGGAAATATAGTTATTGAAATTATCGTTCTCCATATTTTCGCGGCAAAAAGTATTATTCTTTCATGACGAACATGATGAGGGTTAAGGGCACAAATTTATAGCTAATTTACCTTTGAAAATAGATTTTACTATATATGAGCGAATATTTTGTCAACAAAACTTGAAAAAGCGCTCTTTTTTTCTGTATTCAAAATTCGACTAGAATATGGCTTAGGATAGAGATCACAGAATTATGAAAACGTGCACAGAATTCACTTCACCCCACAGCTCGTCACACAGTTTTTAACGGTTTTTGACGTAAATAAAAAATTTCTCAAATTAACATTACTTTCCTTCAACGTTTCTGGTTGCACTCGGTGGGAGGAAGCCCTTGGGTGGACCCTATTAGCATTCGGAGATATCGTCACTTATAAACAAGAAATATCTGTCCTATAATGAGGATCGAATACCACAATTCATATTTATGGGCACGTAAGATTGATCTAAAATATATTCATATAATCATAATGTTAGCGACGTTTAGAATAATGGATTTTTGTAAACTTTAAAAAAAATTCATTGGACTCATTTTCTACTATACTGTAATTAAGAAAGTAAAATAATTTTATTTTTTGCAAAATAGACTGCCAGTGCTGACTTAAGTAATCGTTAAGGACGTTCAGGCTGAATGTCCTTAGAATTATTACAAAAAGCTTCCTTGAACCTTTCGTTTCCTTATTACATGAATTTGGTGTTATAATTTTCTCTATGAAATTGTAACCCAATGAATACATTTCTGCTCCGTTTAGCGGCATGAATTTAACACTTTGATATTTCCAACCTTTGAAGTCGTTTTCAAAGTTCTTTGTTAAAATTAGTTTGATGTAAGGGAGACCGTGGTTTTTGGCACAAAAAATCAGGTTGGCCTTCAGGTTTCTACATCTATAAACCGTAGCTTTGTGTCACGTGTTCTTCACGAACTAACGAACATCCGAGTGAAGACTCAGTTTGATCGGTACGATGTTGGAACCCTCATCTTAAGTGTGTTCTAGAAATTAGAGACCATAATATTGAGAAGGAATAATTTTGCCTCTCTCTGTTTTAGCTGAAACCTTCAACCAAGCTCTTGACTTTCGTGTATCACCTTTTTAGTTTTGAGTTCCCTTGTCATCTTTACGGCAATCCTTAAAAAAATACCGTTCGGAGCTGGAAAGCACTTTTCAATTGGGGTTGTTTGACACGGCCCCATTCTCTTACCTGCCGACATCTTCACAAAATAAAACTATTTTTCTGATACTTTTACTCACTCCTAGGGATCAGAAATGGCCACAGTTAGGAACATTATCGTAGTTTCCCCAAAATTCTTAGACTACAGTACTAAATCCGTTATGTGAAACTCAATTAAAATATGTCTTTTTGAATAGATCACTTGCCTAAAAATAGGCACTTTTTTTCTGTTTTTTGTATCCAATCCCAATTTTGTTCCAGTAGTGGCCACTTAAAATTTTGGTAGTTGGCAAATACTCCACTCAGCGTTGGGCAATCAATATTCTATCCCATAAACGTTTTTTTATTCTGAACAAAGTAAATTTACAATCTGTTTTACATTAAAATAATTAGTAAATATGTTGACATTGGTAATTAAAGACAGTGACAGTTAATGACAATGACAGTTTGTGGGTGAAAGTTTCCCAGTGGCACATTTCACCGTCTTCTAGAACAGAAAGAGTCAATTTAGTGTTCAAGAGTCAAAGTTGTGGAATACATTTGCTTCTACATATGAAGTCTAATTTGAAAATCTATAATGAAGTTGTAAGGGTGTATAAAGCCAAAGCAAAGGCGTGAGCTAAAGCAGGCATAGGTTGTAAGGGTGTAATTCTTGATAATTGGTAGGCTTCTTCACTATTATCTAAGAGGTTGATGGCTAGAAAATTTGGGTGCGTTTCCAGACGTTGAAGATAGCTTGAGCTGCTTGTTTGGATTCTTTCGAAGACTGTCGGTACTTTTAAGTCTCAGTGAAGCGTTGTGTTTGAGATATACCACGGTGCTGCAGCAATCATCCTAAGAGTTTTTTATTGAAATCTCTGTAGAATGGAGAGATTTGATCTGCTTGCCGTGCCCCAGATTTGGAAGCCATAGGTCCAAATAGGAATTATTGTGTTATAAATCAATAATTTATTGTCTAAGGACAGCTTCGAGTAGTATCCTAGTAGCCAGTACAGTCTTTTCACTTGTAGTTGAAGTTGCTTCTTCTTGGCTTGTATGTGGAATTTCCAAGGTAAGCCTTTTGTCCAGATGTATACCTAAATATTTCACACTTTCAACTTGCAAAATTGGTTTATTACTAATGTTTACGATGGGGCATTTTTGTCTTCTCAAAGTGAAAGTAATATGAGCTGACTTGCTTTCGTTAATTTTTTTTCCACTTGTCTGCTCATTTTTCGATCAATAATAGATGCTCTTGCAATTTTCTTGATGTTTCAATTGGGTCGTCATCCTTGGCTAATATGGCAGTAATATGGCAGTCATCTGCAAATGTAGCTATTGTGGTTTCTTCACTTTCCGGTATATGTGACGTGTACAGCACACTACCTTGTGGTACTCCGGATTGGATTGGAAAGAGATCGGATAATGCATTTTGATACTTAATTTGAAATGTTCGGTGGGAGAGGTAAGATCTGAAGATATTGAGGTATGGATACGTTAGGGACCGTTTGACTTTATAGAGAAGGCCATCGTGCTAAACTTTATCGAAAGCTTGAGTGATGTCTAAAAACGCTGCTGAGCAGTATTCTTTTTCTTGGAATGTTTTCTCTATGAAGTTGGTAATTCTATTAACTTGTTCAATAGTGGAATGTTGTTGCCTGAAGCCAAATTGGTGATCTGGGATTAGGCCATTTGCTGTCAAGCATGGTCGTAACCTGCTTAGGAGACGTTTCTCGAACACTTTTATCCCATAAACGTGTCTGAGAAAAAAATTCAAAAACGTTCTCTTCATGATACACTGTTGCAATGTCAATATTATCAAGATGTTTTCAAGCTTATATTTTAGATCAGAAATGAGGGAAAAGAAATAAATGATCATTCTAATCATCACTACTAGAAAGCTTAAGTTACACGTTCTGCAAGTTTGAAGTCAGTGGAAAGGCTTTAATTCTTATTTTTCAAATGTTGTGCATGAACTACTGACGCAGTGGGCACTAGTGGTTTCATTACCCTAAAGCAAGAAATTAACGATATCAAACTTTTTAAACGTGGGGGCCACTTCACTGTCCCTCAGGCCGTCGGAGGGCCGGATTATATAGTGCGATTTTTCTAACTCTGCCTCTCAAGCCCCTTTGGCCGATCACAAGGCATTTCGCGTCTTTCTCGGTCCTGCCGCTAGATGTCGCATGGTCGCAAGCACATGTCGCATGGTCGCAAGCACATGTCGCATGGTCGCAAGCACTGCTTGATACAGTCGCGATCATGCGATATCTAGAGGCATGACTGAGAAAGACTCGAGGTACCGTGACATATTGCATCGTGAAGACAGGCCTTGAGAGGCAGACTTAGAAAAATCGTTCTATTGTAAAACAAAAACTATCAACAAATTCTTATACACACTACATATATCTTATTTTGACGTAAAGAATCAAAACGGGAACAAATACAATATTTAAAAAATAATTATAAAAAAAACACCGATGTTTCTGGTGGAGAACATCGTTGTTTTAAAACCAACGATTTTTTGCCATCCCTAGACATCCTAACACATAAAAAATATGCGGATTTTAAGAAAGAAAAATTCTTTAAACCATAAAATCCCGGCGGGCCGTATAAATGTCCTCGGCGGGCCGCATGTGGCCCGCGGGCCGTAGTTTGAGGATCCCTGCCCTAAACCCATTCTGATAAAAGAAAATATCATGTCATTTTGTCATATTTTTAAAAACAGAAGCATATCTTTTAGAGTACCAACCTTTCATGATATTTCTAATCAGGTGCTGTGCAATGGCCCAATTTGACATGGGCGGTTGGCACATATGAAACCGGCTACACATATCTTTAATTGTGCATTTCTATGTAGCTTAAACCTACAACTTTGTCTGGTTCGTGTATCGAAAGACTTAATTCTCTTTAGCGTGAAATTTGAAACAACTAATTGTGATTTCCTACACAATGATATAAAAAGAAGAATAAGCATTTATATTAAAAAGAGGTTAAAGACTGATTAAATTAAATATGATAGATACTAGTTTTGAAACTAGCAAGTCTACTGTTGCCCGTGTGAGGCTGTTCTGCAAAACCAAAAAATGATAAACAAATCATTGAAACATTATTATTATTTTTATTTCTCCACTCTCTCACGGAAAATAATGTGCAAATCTACATCTTCCTTGTAAGAACTTGTACCATGGCTTGTGCCAGCCCACCCCACAAGTGTGGTTTGTTAGTTCATCTTGACTTAATGACTTTCAGCGTCTCTAAAAGTTCGATAGTCAAATATTCACGAATAAGAAATGCCGTTACGTAGCGTAATTAATGTAGTTTCTATTGATACAATCGAACACGTCAACACTAATTGAGATATGCGTAAAAAAATAAAAACTACCAACTGGTGCCAACCAGCCCATATCTCCCCTATGCTTCTGATGTGTTAATTTCATTTAATAATATTGGAAGTAGGTTATAAAACGAAATACTGAATTTATATATATATATATATATATATATATATATATATATATATATAAAACAACGACACACTGTCTCTCCTGAAAAAGTGTAAGGAGATGATTTAAAAATTCGTTCAGCACGCTTTTTAGTTCGAATTAGTCCACGTACCTCTGTACGGTAGACGTTCTTGTCGAAACATTTTGTGACTGGAGTACTTACTATATGCGAATCAGGTTTCCTAACTCAACATATTACTGAAAGAACTGAACGGTGGCCGTTCAAAGAGACCCGATAAAGGCGACTCTTCTCCATATTTCAATTTAATATGACTTCAGAATAGAAGCAGCAAGCGGAGGTACTGAGACGGGATAGCTAAAGTAGTGTGAAATTTTACTTTAAACAACAATATTGTATAGTATCGTATCTACAGTACATAAATAATATACAATATAATAGCAAATATGTTTATTATTTAACAAATATCTACGATGCCCCCCCCAAAAAAAATGCTCAACTGGATCCGCCCCTGTCTCAGAGGGAAAACAGCCTTCTCGACGCATTGAAAACTAAGTTGGACATTTGCATTTTACGTAATAATGTATTGACATAAGCTTCGACACTCAACCTACATCACTAACTTTTTTCATTGTTGTGAATTTCACTTACCACCGTTTCATGTTCACATTTAAACTTAAACCAATTATTTTCAGACTCGGCGAATTGCGAATTTTAGAAGGAAAATCAATTAAATGAATTAATTAATAATTCGCCTTGGATCATATAAGCATTTTAATCAGTAAGTCAGCAAATTGTAAATAATTCCGAAGTTGTTAATTACTTTGACAACGAATTTCATCAAATGTTTTAAGTACTGAAAATAAAATATTTGATGTGAAAGAACTTGCCTTCGACGTTTCCGTGATTGAGATTACAGAAATAAATGCATTTTTGTAATGTTTACATTTATTGTAATATTCCTTATTAATTCTCTCTCCAAAAATGAAAAACACGACGTACTTTCAGACAGAATTTTCCGAAGTAATTATTATTGAATTTTTCAGTTAATTTTATATAATGCTACAAGTACTTTCACAATCCAACGGCATACGAGTATTATAATCCACATAAATGTAGTATTAGTTACAACAACTTTAAAAAATGCCTCCATCATTTCACAAATTCATCACATTTTGAGTTTGCAAACTAACTTTCAGATTTAGTGAAGTTACCCACCTGTTATTACATAAATAATTAACAATAGACAGATAATAATGTATTCTTACTTAAGTTTTTGCAATGTAATACACGATTACAATCTGAGATTTTTTATATTTACCTTGTTTTACCATCTTTAGTTTCACATATCCATTAAGATTCGTTTCCTAATTTGATTTGATTTATTTTCGTCAATAAACAGTAAAAACTGTAAGAGACGAATGGGTAAGAAATAAAATCTGCGCTTATTTTCTTGAGCTTCGTACTCTTTCACCCTTTTACTATAAATAGTAGAATAATAAACAAAAGTACCAAGAAACGAGGTTAGCAACATTTGAAAACTAGAATTTAAATGAACTATTGATTTGGTTTTATAATATTGCCAAGAAACTAGGAATCCACCCCCCTGTTCTACTCCTACCACAACTAGCAAAAGAAGAGCTCAACAATACGTGCACATTCGGTATGTCCAGAAGCAAGGGGCCTTCTAAACCTTTACTCAATGGAGCAGGGAAACTGGACGAAAAATCTGATCGAGAAGTTGGGAATGAAATTACACAAAATTAATCAAGTAATTAATGAAATTCATCAGAACATTATTATACTACAATGTTCAAGTAAACAGATATGTGAATAATGACGTCACACTGCCATAAACGGATGATATGTCGTATGGCCATTATTTATTGTACCTTACTAAAGGATGGCTATGTATGACGTTTTCAGTAACGAGATAAAATAATTTTAATGTAATTTAATTATTCAATTATTGTAGTTGTGTGTAATTTTTAATCAAATATTTGCTGATTAATGCATCTAATAAACTACTCTGATACTACCTTCAAAAAGTTTGTCACTTAATTTTTTTAAAAATACTAATAATCATTAAAATTGTTTCTGACAATAACCTAAAATGAATGTTAAATTTTATAGATAATAACTTCGAAACTTTCTAAAATATATCAATGCATGCCGTCTAAGTCGTTCACCGAACCATAACTTGTAAATGACTCTGGTGGTGAAATGCGAAACGACCGACATGTCCCATTTGTTCCTATGGAGATGATACGAGTATAACACGTTAGTGTCACAAGTCATTTGTCAGTGCACGAAGACATTGAAAGCTGAAAGGTGCAAGCAACGGTTTCAAAAATGTGGAAGAAATTAACCAAATTATTCCGTTCTTCAAAGAAACATTTTTCAAAGGTAAGATAGTACATTCAAGAGAAATTGTCAACAATATTTACTTACACGAAGAACAATTAACAGTTTGTTCAATTAATGAGTTTCAAAAGTAATACATAATACTTTGCAATTTTCAATAACATTCTTATCAAATTAATATGCATATAACCACAATCGTCAATGTTCTGGTGAATATTTGTTTATTACATTGGTATCTGTTAATGCAAAATAATAAATATAAATGTCTTCTGATCAGACGAAAAATGTGCTAAATGTGATAGAACGACTATGAACGATGAGGTGATAACAAAAAAAAAACATTATTGGCATTATTAAGGCGCAGAAATACGGATAATGATGGATAGCTACTGAAATGAGGTCAAGGGAGCAATGTTTACTTAGCAATACTATCGACTCGTGTTAGACACCTGTTTATTTTGTTCTCAGCTATGACGATTAAGTGTGTAAATGTATTGAAATATTTGTCTTGTCGGAAACCTTGTGTGGACATCGAAATTTTCAACACAATAACAAGTTTCTATTAATAAACTCTAATGTAATTTATAAAGATAGTAGTTTTATGACAAACTGTCATTAAAGTACGCGTCGAAATATTAGTAAAATGTAATCTATATTATACTATATATGCTATGTATATATATAAAAATGTATTTATAAAATTAGTTCAGGATGAAGAAGACAAAAATGATATTTATAATATTGGTTAAGGGGAGCCGGAGGGGGTTCACCCCTCAAAATTATCGATTTTTTGTATTTAAAAAATAATTTAATTCTTGTTCTTCAAAATGCAATTTACACATCTGATTTACGCGCTCTAGAAATTGAGATATCGTAATTTTTATAAATGTATGCTCCGAATGTGCATGTGGTTCGTCAATCTGACATTCAAGACATGGTGTTCGATATTTTTGATGGTGCTTCTGAAGGGTTCAAATGAATGGGGGAATTGAAACCATGATGTACAGATGTTCCTGTACAAATATTTGAATGTATTAGCAACAATTAATAGTGAATGGGGTGAGACAGAAAAACTTGAAACAAACCTTGCTATTACAAAGCGAAGTGATCGGAAAACTATGGGGTAAGATGTCGATTCACTGATAAAACAATCGATAGGTTGCACAATTGTTACAGTTATATCATAAGACAAAATACAGTCTCTGCTGAAGACGTAGAAGGTAGAAGATAGAGCAGTATGGGCTCTGTTCTTCTACGTGGCATATCAAAAGCCAACCATAGCGCTCGCGCATTGTTGTCGAATCCATGCGTGCAGTCATTGTTGGAGCTCACTAGTTACATGTTTTTGCAACTTTTAGTGCTAATCCATTGTTATATTGCTAATTTGAACTAATAGAGCACTACAAAGCGCCAAAAGTTGGGTTAATGATCATTTTTGGTTATGAAACTTAAACAGCCATTTCCGGAAAGTTTCAGAATTTCATGTTTAAGGAACATTTTCTCCGAAACTATAAACAGTAGAGCACTGAAACTTTTTGACAATATTGCTAGCTCTATTGTATTAATTTTATAACAAGCTGTAAAAATATATTGCATGAGTCAAAAGTTATAAAATAAAAACATCTGTTTTTCTTTAAAAAAAGTTAGTCTTATTAAAAAATTGTGCAACAAGAACGAATCACTATTTATTTACAAGACATTATAACGTTGTTAAGAAACTTTCATAGAAAATGCTG
The DNA here is from genome assembly GCA_031308135.1 of Acheta domesticus. NCBI lineage: Eukaryota > Metazoa > Arthropoda > Insecta > Orthoptera > Gryllidae > Acheta > Acheta domesticus. Next base: position 192,940,242 of record JAHLJT010008446.1, read on the forward strand.
CCAAAATTTCAGCAGTATACGCTTAGTAGTTTCTGAGAAAATGTTCCTTAAATTTGCTAAAATTAACATGGGGAAGATGGGCTCCCCCGGCTCCCCGGAAGGAACCTTAAACGGATGAAATGACGTTTTCAGTAACGAGAAAAAATTGTAGATGTGTAATTTTTAACCAAATATTTGCTGATGAATGCATCTAATAACTTTGATACCTTTAAAAATTATAAATTTTTTATTAATTTTATAAATACATTTTCAGTTGTACCTAATGAGGGAGTCGGAACAATCTCCGAAACGTCGAATTTTACAGAAAAAATTGATATAAATTTTGGATGTTTGTATTGTGTTTGTCCTTAATTAAAAAAGGGAGTGGAAAATATCAAAAAAATATAAATTATAATACTGACAACCAATTTAGAACGTGCATCTTATTAAAATGTAACGTGTAGCGAGAGTGACTGCCCATTAATATTAGGGAAAGAGCCAATGGGGAAGAGCAGAGGTTTTGGCAGCAGCGCAGCAGACGATGGGCAGGCGGTCTCGTTACGGCCATAATTAGAGCAAGACGCAGCGCAGTGTCCTTATTAACCTGATGTTCTCAATACTGGTGTTAGGTGTTGGGGTCCGAAACCATGCTCCCTTTCGGGAACCAATTGATAAGGTAAAATCTACAATCCACCATCGTGTATTGTGTTCGGACTGGCCGGAGAAAGTAAATAATATCGTTGTACCACCACCTGTTTATCAAAATGATATTATGGTTGATGAATATGATGTTACCCAAAGGTCGGTTAGGGGAAGGACACCTTCTGTTTGGATGAAGGATTACGTTTAGATATTGTTTGTAACAAAATATGTTGTAGTGTGTATTGGATGATGGTTTATGTTTAAAGATTGATTATTTTCTTGTTTATGTTTAAATATTGCTCGTAACAAAAAGTTTGTTGCGTGTATTCAATAAAAAGAGAAAGGTGTAGCGGGAGTGACTGCCCGTCGATACTCGGGAAAGAGCCAACGAGGGAGAGCGGAGGTTTGGCAGCAGCGCGGAAGGCGGTGGGCAGGCAGTCTCGTTACGGCCATTGTTAGAGCAAGATGCAGTGTCCTTATTAACCTAATATTCCCAACCTCCTCGCTCTTCATATGTCCGAGAGAGAGAGAAACATCTATTCTTTACCCTTTCAATTTAAAAATATTTATATTAAGGCATTCATGTCCTTAGCTCAACTTTCTGAAATTGGCATCGCAGTTCAAAGTTATAACAAAACTATAAATACTATGGAATGTTGTAAAACCTTGTTTTATACATGAGCGAGTAATTCGTTGTAAACAAGCATTAATACTATAATGTGGGATAATGAGATAAAAGGAGTTCTAAATAAATGTAATTTGTTGTGAAAATACACATTTGATAATTTCACAATAATGTCAATTTTAGCTAGAAAGATGAAGTACTAATTAGAAGACAACTTTGTATCCGGGTTTTTAAAATAAAAACTCTATCACCATGACATAATTTACATGTGTAAACACTCTCATTAGCTTCCATTTCCCTTCTGCTAGTATACGGTTTTATTTGTTCTAACCTTTTTGTCAAATGAAAGTGTACAAGCGCTGTATAGCGTGAAGCATTATTGCTCTCTTACTAACATTTCTTACATTAGACGTTGTATTTCAAGGCCAGGCCTGTATAACGCCTGCACCTTCTGCATTTTGCACAGAAATGCAAGTGGTGTTGCCGACAAGGCAACCCAAGTACAAGGTTGGAGTGATTGGCAGCTTCACTGCTGGAGCATTCCTTTATTCACTGTTGCGGAGACGTCCATAGATTGAATATCAGATCATCAAATAATCCATTCTTCGACATATTTGTCTACTTATTACAATAAGAAGTATTCACACTACAGACGCTTTTTTTATATACTTCAATGCATGTAGAACGAGTTTTCAAGGGGGTCAAATTTTGATGAAATAAAGTATGTCACGAATAAAAATATGAAGACTCAGACTTGTAATCTAACATTTGTACACGAACAAGTAACAAGTATTTATTAATATTCACTGTATTAGTGAAGAAAAAGTATTGCGTTCTCGTCAGAAATTAAAGAACAAATACTACTTTTTATTTCATGAAAATATATTTGACTGTCATTATCAATCAACGTTTCAACATTACAATTTTGTCTTGCAATAATTCATTTTTTACAGTTCTTCTTCCAACTATTCCAATAGCGAACTTGCATGGACGCTTTACTTCAAATTCAAATCATTCCCTATAAGTTAGTTTTGTTTCATGGAGAAATGAATTGTTTTTCTATTGAGAAGGACGCGGAAGTTTTGTTTGTAGGGGGCCCCCGTGGATGCTGCCCCCGTACTGCTCCAGGTCTTTGGTTTTCTCTGAACGCTCCATGCAAGATTATGTAAAATACACGATTCGATTTTTGTGCACTAAAAAGTCCACGTTTTGTGGAATTTAAGAGGATAGCAGTGGCGTAGCGTGTCTCGTGCGTTTGGGGATGCTCAATAATAATGCGAACTGGAGACATCGTGATTCTTAATGTTCTCTAGAATCTAGGTTATTGAAACAAATGTTACACTACTTCAACAGATTTATGTCAAGAGACTTCTTGAAAGCAAATTATGAAATAGCTCCGCTTTAGTTCTCACGCGAGATTGACAATGAGATCACTTGTGAATTGATATATTTCGAACCAAAATAAAATTTAATATAATTAAGTCAGAATTCAACTTCTTAGATATTAATTGAGAATTAGTAGGCAAGCACTATATCTACTATTTGTGCTCATTACCAAGCACCGAATCACGAATGAGAAAGAAAAATATTTGTCTGACAACCTCAAGTGTGCTGCGCTATCGTGCACAAACGAGCAACTTGCTCTCATAAGCCTTTGTCACCAGCAGTATGCCCATATGCTAGCTTTTCGGGACTCGAGAATCCTGGGGCAGGGGTGAAGAAGGGAGGGGAGAACCTCACCGTCTGCGCATGCGTTTTTGCTCGTCGCAATTCGTGGCAGACGCTAGAAGCATTTTAGCGTCCAAGCAATCAGAGGCCAGCTTGTATAAACGCGCGGAATTCAATCATAGGAAATCACTTTAAAATTAATACAAAACGTGTTTCGCTGAATGTGTTTCACTCACTTGGAAGATTATCAATACAATATTTAGGCTTCTTTATTAATATTTCACGTGGGGATGCTCAGCATCTTAGCGTCCCCTGTCGTTACGCCACTGGCGGATAGTGCCTGTGATCAGTGTCTTTAGTATCCACTAAACACTACATCGATGGATCAGTGCACGAACATTGAATGTCCACTCGTAATTATATTTGAGTTAATATCATTTTTGGAGTTCTCTCATTTATATCTACTTAGTTTGCAAATATTGTATGTCCTTATAAGAGAGATCGGCCTGTTTCACCAACATTGATAACTAGCATTGATGCAACTCTTTATTTACTTTTCACCACGGTCGTTTCATCTGATGATCGTCAAAATATTCGTCAAATTTTGACTGACCAGTACCCTGTCATCACAGCATTTGACGACTCATTCAAGTACTCTTGTAAGGTTAGGGAGAATCAAATGCAATGTATTTCGTTAACCTAATTATTTTACCTTTTGGTGTTCAAAATGGAGCTTATGTGATATCACGAGTGAACATTTGTATACACAGCAACCATGGGTCCAGAACAAGAAATTATTACAAAATAATAATAATAATAATAATAATAATAATAATAATAATAATAATAATAATTCTTTTTAATCATTGGGCGATCCTCAACATTCGTAAACAATGCCAACCTAGTTCTTGGAATATAGTAACTCATACGTCATCAGCATTCAACACGCTCATCAACCAATGCGAAACTGCATTGTAAGCTGACATTGTAGCCAACCTCTGTACATGTAAAAAAAATCAACCCACGCTCCTTGACGATACATCAAAGCTAACAGAGCATCAGTTCTAATGGTGAAACGTAAATAGTTTGATGTTCGTCGAAAATGACGACCGTAAAGACAGATTTGACAAATGTTCGTGAAATTGACATATCATGCGTTTTCCCAGAAAGCAAACATTGTCGCTCCATAAAAACTGCATTTTCACACACTTTCTAACTTGGTTTACTCGAAACCAGTAATCATGGATATACAATACGTGTGCACTAAGTCATCGAAATAAGACTTGTTCTCTTTGATTCGGACGAACACTGTGCGCAGTAGCGAATGTACTTGATTTGGGTTGGTGCGGTTCTAACAATACTTATACTGACTTACAAGTTCTCTTAATGCATTTTATATTATTTTACTGTCACTGTCACTGCCACGCACTGTAACTCACAATCACTCAGTGACGTATTCACCTCACTATCTATGACCTTCTGCCAACGTTCAGGTAGCAGTTCAATGCCTCGCTTGTAGAACTCGTTTGGTTTTTACTGGAAGAAATAGATTAGCCATTGGTCAAGAGAAGCTTCATCAGGAAATACTTGCCCCTGAATGTGGTTAGAAAGAGGGCGGAAAAGATGGCAATCTGAGGGGGCGAGATCAGGGAAATACGGAGGATGAGGAAATGGTTCCCAGCCAAGTTCAGCAATCACACCTTTGGTCAATTGCGCTGTATGCGGACGACAGTTATTATGGAGCAATAAGACTGGTTGTTGTGTATAGCAACAGCAAGCCGTCTTAGCTGTTCACTATACAGCAGATATAATCGTTACGTTGTGCGGTATACGTTCATGGTGAAGAATGCCATCTTTGTTCCACCAAACACACAACATGATTTTCAAGGAATTTGGCAAGGGGAGTTGCTGTTTTTGATGGGTTGAGTCACTCTTTTCTCTTCTGTATGTTGACATACAGGCACCATTTCTCGTCACCGGTGACAATGTTCGAAAGGAATGCTCTGTGCCTATCACTACCCAACGGGTGCGGCAAACAATGACAAACAGACGTTTACTCCTTGATATTTGTTACTGCAACCTAACACATGTGGTACCCATATACCCAATTTCTGTACCGTACCCATCGAATGCAAATGGTGTACAATACAATAGTTGATTGATCACATTCAAAAGCTTGCTCCATTCCCGTATTGTTTGAGAGGATTCTCATGAAGCAAGACATTCAAGCGATTTTCGTCAAAATCTGAAGGTCTTCCAGAACGTGGATCATCAGACAAGTCAAACTGTCCTGCTCGAAAGCGGGAAAACCGTTTTTGTGTTGTTCTTTCTGTAATTGCTTCATTCCCGTACACTTTACAAATTGTTCTCGCAGCTCCTGCTGCACTTGATCCTCGGTTAAACTCGAAGAGTAAAATGTGTCGGAAATGTTCACTTCTCTCAATTTGACATTCCATATTCGTTTGAAATATATACAAATAATACGTTGTGACACATTGCACAAGTGTGTGGCATGCCAAGAGTAGACAGAAATTTGTGTTGAAGAGTCCGTTTGCGAGATTCGCCTCACGTCGCGTTGCCGTGGCGCTGCCGCTTCTTACCAACGGTAGGAGGGGTGCGAGAGGGGGATGTTACCCCTACCCGATGGTGACGAGTGCGGTGAGGGGAGGGGGAGGCGAACGGACACCAGGACAGAAAGTTACAAGAACCTGAGATGTGAGTTTGGAAGCTGACGGTGTGGCCGCGAGCCCAGTTAGCAGGAAATGAGATGCGTCTGTAGCAGTGGTGGCTAGAGGCAGCTTTCCGTTGTGAGTTCTGCGCAGCTGGCAAACGCCACGGCCCCCGAATTGAGGTTGAGGTATGGTTCCCGTGGTTCAATCCCGGAGATTGTTTTGCCATTGTGACACATGTTTGATGATGGATATATCCGTTCCACGTGTATTCTCATATTGACTTTGTAACATGTGCAGAAGATATTTGGAGTTGGGTATTTTTCGTGTGAGAAGACATAGCTGATTTTTGGAGGAGTTTTGCCATGTTAATGGGACGTAAATGGTGTTTCTGTTTTGAAAGTATTATGGAGGGCAGTGTTGGCTCTGGGTGACGTCAGAAATCTATTAGAGATATTTATGAATCGTTAAGAAAGTTATAAAATTGTATTTGCTTCGAACTATTGGAGAATCCAGGTGAACTTGAACATTTCAATTATACTGAGGTTTGGATGCCTGTTGAGAGGAAGTAAGGCGTGAGTTCGGTTTCGTCCAGGGGTGTGTGATGTAATAAAGGTTAATTATTTATAGTAATTTCATGTGAGTACTTCAGTGCTTTTCAAAACTATGATTGATTCAATTTATTTGAATTTCAATTCAAATTTCGGTCACAGAGAATATTGATGTGATTTCAATTTGTGTCAATTTTAAAAATGATTAATGGTAATTCTGTATTTTTAGTATTGAGTGAAGTTGTGCAAAAGATTATTTATTTGTAATTTCAGTGAATTGTGAGCAAGAATATAACATATGAATGTTAATGCAGTATTGTTGAAGGCGAGTTCCATTCAATATTTGTAGGCAGAAGGTGCCGTCATATTCGGTTATGCAAAATACATGTGCTCTTCCTTCTTATGTAACTTTGTAGGAATGTCTCATCTCACTGGAGATTTTTTTCAGATTCAATTTGTTTGAATTTCAATTGAATTTTGTCTTGTCATAGAGAATATTGATGTGACTCGGATTTGTACCGATTTATAAAAAAATTAATTCATGATAATGTGTTTTGGTAATTGAATGAAGGGGTTTCATGTAATGCTGATCTTTTGGGTTGATTAAATTCTTAAGAGTGATACACTGTGTCTTGCCTTCGTTCATGGAAGTCAACACGAGGAGGCCCCTGACCTTAATCCTTCCCTTTTCATTAGGGGAAGGGGAATCTGCATCTTTGGCAACGATTTGTCGTGGGGACTGAGAATTTCGACAGGTGCGTCACAACGTTTACAATCAAGAAGACCTGTTTCACAACACACGAACTCCGAACTACGTTAAAACAACGGAATAACGATAAAGAATCCCTTCACACCGGCAACCCAAAAGAATACCGCACGAACAAATGCATCGACCCAATATTTGCGAGTCCGCGTCGTAAGCTTCTTAAACCAGTCTGTTAGTCTGTTCGCGGTTCGAGTACTGATGATGCTGGATTATGAACAATAGCTCGGTCGAGCGAAACAAGTTTCTGTACGAAAAGTTTGGATTTTGACAACTCTGATCAGTCTGTTTCTTGGTTTACTCCGATCAATTGAAGGATTAGCGGAAGACAGTGCTAACCCATGCACATACTGTTTAGAGATATAGCATTTTTAAAGTGGGAAAATCTATAAATCATATTTATAATTTTTTCATCTGTTTTAATTTTTAAATAATGATTTAAGTCGCTGATAATCATGATGACAGATTTGATTCATTTAAACGTTTCTCTTCCATTCTTTAAAAAATATAATCTATTTACGAAAATGAAACTTTTTGTGGCTTTACACTAGATTCCCCCTAAAATGTTCAACTCTGTTTCCGAACGCATTTTTATTTTACATTAGCTGTGAGTGAAATAATTTGTTAGTAAAATTTAAAAAACTAAATTTCTAGGGTGTTATCTGCAATGCTTTCTTCGTCTACTGCTTGAATGTTGTTGTAATAATCGTGATGTATTGATGGTATGCATGGAAGAAGAGTTTTCTTACGGCCCGGCGAAGGCTTCTCGAGTAGGATGTCGGGATTGGCCAGTCACTTCTACCAATACAGGTTGCGTGTCATCCTGAATAAAGGAAACTTTTTTCTTATTTTGGGGGTCAATAAAATGCTAACTTTTACAGTTTTGAAACCAAGACTTTTGAAATTCTATCATTATTTTCATTCAAAATAATAAATGTTAAATGAAAATCAAAGTTTAATATTAATTACACTAAAAAGCTTTTGAAAAATTGTCCAGGAACATGTAAATAAACTAAATGCTAACGTAACCAACTTTAAGGTTAAACTATAGATAATATAATGCTAAAATGTTTTTTTATGATTTTCATCATCTGATGATTTAACTGGTAAATAGGTTGGATAAGCGTCACAGGCATCCATTAGTGCGTCAATTTCGATATCATTATCATTAAAAACAGTTCTCTTTTACCTCTGCATTCATTATTGCAGCTATCATCCATGATGAAACGCGGGGTTAACACTATTTTGAAACAAAAGATTGAGGAAAAATACATCTGGTCAAGAATATGAATAGATTTCCTAGGAATTTCTAGCGGAGCTAGAGGTAGCTAAATGCAATCATTAATTAAATCACTGAAAGAGGCAATGGACTGCGCAGTCTGATTTTGACAAACGTGAGGATTAGCACAATCTTCTTCAAGTATAGGAAGATGTCGAAGTATTAAAACAACGAGCCACGGACCACACCCGATCTTTCCTTTCTCAACTTGTCCCCATTCCCAACCTTAGGATCGGCCGATAGGATGATTCTTCATCCCTCATGATCTAGAAGGCTCCGACAGAATTGCTAGTACGCAGATGCGAGGTCAGGGATCGAACTGAACTATAGTCCAATAGAAAGACGGAGCAGGAGCTCCGTCTTTGAAAGAGTGCAGGATCCCATAAGCGCCGCTCCAGGAGCACTGACCGACCCAGCCGCAGGCGCGGAAAAGCCCTATTATGCGAGCGCGCAGCCTGTGGGTCACGGAGACGGACGCACCGCACATTAACGCGACTGTACGGCTGACGCAATGCCACGTGGCAGGGCATGTGTGTGGCGGCGCGCTCGCCCTATGCTGCTGGAGATTTACGCCGGCTTCCGTTTCGCTCCGTCCGGCCGACGCGTCGCGACGGCACGGCCGGCAGGCATTTGGAACGGCCTGGGGCGAATGCTTCACACTACTTCCCGTAGCGACAAGAAGACTTGCGAGCAGGCTCATTGTAGTAATTTCTTCTAACTACGTGTTGGTTGGCATTATGCCAAATGTATTTAATGTCTAATGTAAACATTGCGGCGCGTAGAACGTGCGAAATAGAACGTTTATCGGCAAAGGTGTTAGTACCAAAATCTCCCGTGAACAATAATGAATTTCTTCTATTTACTGAAGACAAATTTGATTCTCCAGATACGAATCACTGGTCGTTAGCATTGTAGAAAATTCCTTCTGAACAGCGCTATTCATACATCGACCAAATAGTTATTTCCAAAACACATATAGCACTCGACTGTCTTATAAGTATTGTGGCGAAAAATTCTAAAAAAACAAAACAAAGGAAACCCTCGTTAATCACTCCCGATATACTGGTTAACGTCACATATAAGATAGCCATTTTATAATGTAGGTCAAACATTGTAGCAAAGATTATATATATTATGGTGACAAAGCAAAATTACGTTACAAAGAAGGTATTCCAATCTGACGAGCTAGTTTAAAGGATTCTTAGAATATAAAAGCAAAGTTTAAAATATTAAGCATCCTCTCGACTCTGTGTCTTTACTAAATTACCATTAACTTTCGTTGAAATCTGTAATACAGTACATAAAACTCTTTTTGGGGGTAATTAAAAGAAATTTGTCACACCTTTGATGACTGTTGATTAGCTGAAAACAATACAGCGAAGTTTTTTGTTTAATTATATGATTTAGCTTTAAAAATCTTACACATAACGGAATTAGGGTTTTCCATATAGTCATTATACCTACTGGCTATTACTCCGACGCCAAGAAAATGCCGCGAAGATGAAATTAAAATTAGTATAATTGCAAGCAATCTTCAGTCGAAGCTAGGTAAGTGGAATTTCAAGAGACAGAAATTTTATTCTCACTTTATGAGCATTTTCACATTTTCAGTTTCTCACTTATTGAAGATAAAGTTCAAAACATGTATCTCGTGGAGGAATTTGATATTTATTTGGTCAAAAAACGGTAAAAACTGTATATGACGTATGTGGGAGGAGATAATCTGCGCACATTTTCTTAAGGTTCAGAATTTAGAAAAAAATCGCGAGATTAGCAGTAATATTTGAAAAACTAAACATTTTCGTTCCCGAGTTATAGAAAACATACTTGCAACTGTAAACGAACTGCAGATGTGATTTTTCTGCATTGCTAACAAAATAGTAACTCACCCTCAGCTCTACTCCTACTACTACAAGCAAAAGGAGTGCTCAATGAAACGTGCGCATGGTGAAGCTATATTTCCTAATTCACTTAAACAGATACGAACAAATGTTCCAGTTAAAAAGGTGAATGTTAAACAAGAAATGTTTTACAAGGAACTTAATTTATAAATGTGTTATGTAGTAGATTTTATTACTTCACATAAATTGTAACTAACATTTAAAATGAAAAAGTGGATTTTGGCAAAATGAATTCTTTAAAAAGTTGGCGTGTCTTCCCTTTATCGCAATATTAATTCAGTTCCTTTAATTTCTTTCTTACTGGCTTATTATTTGTTCCCCTTCTGCCTACTGGGCTTCAACACAATTTTCGGTTAGTACAAAGTAATGAGAATAAGGAAAATGTAGATACATCCAAAAATGTTGGTAGCTCAGGGCATCGACCAATGACACTGCAGTGCCTGTAACTGGGAGGTTCTAGGGTTCGAGTCCCGACGGTGGCAAGACGTTGGACAATAGATGGCTAGGCCGAATTCGTTGGAGGAGAAGTCTTAGCGGCCTGCTGCTCTACTCGATAGTTTTCCATGGTTTCTCCGATCAACAGTAAGCGAATGGTGGAGCACCGTAACAAACGGGCCATGGCTCGCGCGCGATCTTTCCTTGTCCTTCCTCACCACACTACCACACATGTCGGAAGACCAGTCGAAAGCTTAGAGCTTGTTCTCCGTAGTTGGGAAACACCTGCATTGGGAAAACCCATAAGACAATGTGTAGGTCGGCGCCGAATGTCTTCATCCAGTGGGGGAATAATCACAGCAACATAACGTGATAAAACATTATCTACACGTACAGGAATAATAACCACAGTAGTTAACGTGCCTGTTAGCAAAATAATCAATCAAAAAATTTGAAAAATATTATCTTTCGAAGAAACCGCGTAACAAACACGGAGAAACACAAGGGTAGTAAGTCTTCTCTTAGCAAACACCAATAAAAATCTAGAGGGAAAAGCAATTCCAGTTAAACAGGTTTTACATTCTCACTAAGAGAAGTTTTTCATGTATTTTTTTTAAAAAAAGTCCGGACTTCTTAATTAGTCTTACTTAAAGAAGATTCCCACTTACCCAGGTTTGGCTGTATTTTTGTGCAAGCAAACAGCAACATGAAACATTAAATTATTTCAAAAAATAAGAAGGCGACTACCCACGAAGGCGACGCTACGAGAAAGCTATTGCTAATTTTTTAAGAAGAAAACGGCGACGCAACGAAACAATTGTAATATAGGAATGTTGTTTGAGGACTTGAGAGACTAAAATGACGGGAGTAAAAAACAAGTCAATTAGCACAATGCTTCGGGTTGGATGTATCTACATTTATTTGCCCCTTTACACAAATTAAAATAATTTATTTTTAACGTCGCACGCAATAAAGCTATTTGTGAATGCACCAGATAAAGAGCAAACATGTTGCCCCAAACATTGCGCACTCGCTTCCAGCTGACCTCATTTAATTCCTTAATACCTTTAAAAGTTCCTGTCTTAAAGTATACAGGAACTGGCAGAACTACCATGAAACAACTATGTTTTGTAAAATACAAATAACTCTCGTTAATCTGGCAGTAGTCCGGCCTCTCAGTCGTCCGGTCCACAACCGGCCTCTAGTCGCTCACGCACAAATGAAGCGCAAAACAATGAATTATCTTGTGCATCAATGTGCTGTTAGTTAAAAATGCTATACTTATTGGAAATTGAGACTTTCTTAGAGTATCGTTAAGTACTGTGGCTTCTAAAACGAAACACGTTACGCTAGACATCATGCTGGAAATTTTAGAAAAGCTGAACGGAGGTTCTTCGCCAAAAGGCATTGCTGGTGAGTACAATGTTGGATATGGAAGACATTTTCGGTGTAAATGAATGTACAGTATCTTTGCAAGTAATAAATTGTATAGTCCCTATGTGTTTAAACGGATTTCAAGCCCTTTTAATAGTTCCGCTAATCCGGCCCCCATATGTGCAAGGAATTGCCGGATTAGCGGGAGTCTACTTCAACGAGGAAGAAGAGGGTCTCGGGTACCTTGCTTATCTAGCACGAAGAAGGCAATCGGGAGAGCCGCGATCTTTCCCTCATTGCTCTTAACGGGACTCGGCGCGTGGGCGGGGGCGATTGTTTAACGCGCCTTGCTGTATCTTTCGATCTCCTCAATGTCGATGTTATCTAGGTAAAAGATAAATTGCAATAAAGAAAATTATAAAGTGTGTATAGTCGCATACATTTGAATGATTTTACATCATGGACTTTTGAACGTTTTTGGACCACGTCCTCGATATTTTAAAAAGTGTAGTATAATTTCTTTCTTTCAAGTGTTTAAATTGTTTTATAAATGAACGGAAGAGGAGTAACTAATATCATTGTTGTGTAGGTATGTTTTTCGTGAAGGGATACATGTGAAGAAAACTTAAACGAATTTAATTTTAACATAAGTGGTTCAAGTTGAAAGAAAACTTGACTTGTTTATTTATTTGTTAAGTAAATTGCTCCGGTTATTAAAATTAATTAGTCAATTTCTCTGGGGGATAAACAATTTAAAATTTAATTGTGCGTTTAAAAAAATTAAAGTGCGATTTATTTTGAGCCTGTCTGTTTCTTTGAGATTTCAGACTCGTTAAATTAAATCTATTTTGAATTGCGTGTGTCTTCGGTGGTGTACTCACCAGGCAGCTGAATGGCAACGGTGTGACAGTAATTGCGTTGGGACGGAGGTAACCGAAAATTTGGAGTAGTAGGTGCGAGGTTTTCACAATACGAACTACACACATTCTGTGAAAAACATGTGTTCCTTCAGAAATCTTATATTCATTAAATTTAATAAATTTTAAAACTGGTCAGGACCCCCCCCCATGTGCGCGTGCTTATATCGCGAGTGTTTTGGAAATTCCAAGAATCCACTCGTCACTTGGTTGGGTATATACGTATATACGTATATTGTGGTGTTACATTTGAAAAATGGCATTTTCTTGAAAGGTTTCTTTTTGTGAACACTTTTTTTCTATTTTAATACCCTTGGTAAGCACTGCCATCAAATTATATACACTGAATTTTGGAATTGTTTACAATTTTAAGAAAGCGTTGCGGTCACTCAGAAGTGGCACCAAAAAGAATAACTCCAAAATGAATAAGTCTACTTACGATTATTTGTAATACATTTTAATTATGCATCACTTGTAATAAAAACATCAGAATGACTCCTACGACTAGTTGCGATTATTTCTAATACATGTTTATATATGTAAAATAATTAGAACACCTGTTATTCTTTATTTTTATTATTTTTTACATGAATCTTAATTGCTAGTGACAAGAAAAGATATACTATTTACAATTTTGCTTCTGGGGTGCGCTTTAACACCAATGTCAACTCACTGGGTTAATATTTGTCCGGTGGCGGGAGGCTGAAAGCGTTGCGCCCGCTGCAATATTCATCACAACAAAGGCCGGTGCACGGGCGCATGGCTCGGCGCTGCGCGGCGCGGCGTGGCTGCGGCGAGGCGAGGCGAGGCGCGGCGCGGCGTGACGGGGCGAGATGCAGAGCGGTGCGGGGCGGGAGCGCGTGGCGCGGAGCGGCGAGGCGGGCCGGCGACCTTGATACAGTACTCCGGCCGCTCGGGAGCGGCGACCGCGCTGGCGGCGGGCCGACGACGGCGATCGCAGTAGGATGCGGCCCGCCACGCCGCCTCGCCGCCACGCCGCCCGCCGCGCCTCCGCTCCGCCCCCGCTCCGCGGCGCGGCGCTCGCCCCACGCGGCCCCGCGCGTTTCCCGCCAACTCGAAACCCGCTCTCGGCTGAAGAATCTTTGTTTAGGGTTGGGTGTAGATTAGGGAGTTTTTGCAACCTCGAACGGTGAGCACTAGCGAATCTTCTGCTCATGCGCAGTTCAACTTTCGCCTCACTTTTGTGCATCTGCGCATACGCTGAAGATCGATAGTACTTAACGTTCGAGGTGGCAAAAACTCCCTAAAGTTAAAAGTTCGATTCTTGAATCGATCTTGGGTCGCACATGACAAACTCGATTTCATTACAAAATCAACTTTTAAAAAAATCGATTCTCCAAGAATCGAGTCATCAAAATTCAGAAAGGAATTAAAAAAAACAAAACGTTATTTTTAGAATGTATTTTGATTTATATAATGAATAAATAAAAAATTTGAATATAATATTTTATATTTTTAAGCTACTGTGTGGGTGTTTACAAATATGCGGAATAATACGATTAGTGCACCTCTCTGTAAGCGCTCTCTCTTACAAAAAGAAACTTTAACTAATACTATGATTTTTCACTGTTTAGCTATTTATTTGCCACTCTTTGAATGACAAGGAAGTCAAAAACATCACTGCTGTACAAACGTAAATTATATGTAAGGAGTGCTTTCCAAGTTTAAAAAATCGATTCAAGCAAAAATCGTAGGGAACGGAATCGATTCAAATCATCGATCTTTTGGTTTAAAAATCGATCTCCTTAGAATTGATTCAGAATCGTATATCTCTATATTTGCCGTCACACAAGACTGATGTTGTGCCGTACTTGTGCTGCATCCATTTTAAAGTTATTCCTGATCGTTTCCATGGAGATGAGTAAGAAAAAGTAAGGCGCACGCGCGAAAACACAGTCTTCAAGTAACATCTCTAAATGTGTTAACATAGAATTCTTTTTCATGATTTCTTCAATTTTAACATACGAACATGAACTCATTTTCACGCAGTCAGCGATGGATAACTATCTTAAAATCAGAATATTTTAAAAATCAGTTCATTTCAGTCAGCATCGAATAAATATCACTAGCATGATCTAAATATGGGTTCCCTAAAAATATTTGAATACTATACTATAAAATTACTCAAAATAAGCATGAAATTAAACTATAACTGTTGGAATTAAAAAATTAAATATTTTACTTCCATAAGAACTAAATTAAGAACTAATTATAAAATAATTGTATTTTCAAAAACATTGAGGGAGCTTTAAGCATGTGTTTGGTCTGCATGTGCATTAATTCAGTCAGTCACGCAGATCTGAGATATTTTCACAATACAGGCGAAACAATGCAGATCCGAATTATCAAATTTATATTTCTCAAATCTCAAGTTACAATATTTGAACAATTGTTTGCACTTCAGCACGAAAAATCAGTATCACAATTTAAGAGCATTCTAACTATATATTTCATTAGTTATTTTAAAATATATTTTTATTATATATAGTCTAGAGATAATGAGCGATAGAGCATTTAGATAATGTGAACTATTGATTAGATCTGAACTCGTTCTACTAATCAACTGAATGATCTTCGTACTCGGTCTCTAATCCCTCGTAAAAATTGATAGGATGAGTTAATCACGTTTATCTTTCAGGTGTATGAATTGGCTGATCTCAAGACAGCTTTTGGAACTGCAATCATTGATATACGTTGGTATTTGATTTGAACTTTGTGAATATGTAGACCGTAGATTTAAAACCTGAAAAACACTTCCAGAAAGTGATCTTGCAGGGATTTTGATGAACCAATATTCCCTCTCACAATCTGAAAACTGCAATTCTAGAAGGGACATTTTACAATACTGACGATAACAAATTATAAAAATCTGCTGTGTCTATTCTTTGATATAACAGCTTTTTGACTTTTTTTTATTAAATTCCAAGCACACTGGAAGGTCATATCTAACGTTTCCCCCCCCTACTCTTGCATGTGTATTGTTCCCTGGAAAACAAGTTATCTGTTATTACATGGATCGTTGTTGCCTCTCCCCGCATTTCTTCACGTTTCGCTGATACATTTCTAAGTGCATTCCACTTGAAATTGTCTGAACTCGATAGAAGCAGTGAAAGAGTGGGATCCGTTTAAGAGGAGGCAGAGAAAGGAAGAGGATGTGAAACAAGAGTAAGAATCATCATAACAGCGACCGCACCGGCAGGAAGAAGTCCAAAACGAAAAGTGAAACTGCAGGAGGGCAACGACCCCAGTGTAAACATGCACAAGAGCGCGAGCGCGCGCCTCGCTCCCGCGTGGTCCCGCCACGCCGAGGCATCCCCGGCCCCGCGGCTCTCCCCACCTGCAGCGGTCCCACGCCGCGCGGTTTCCCGCCAACTCCCCCCGCCCCCGCCCCCGCTCCCCACGGGGCCCTGGGTCCCCCCACTCCCCTGCCGACGCGCGCAGGAGGTCTCTCTTTCGTACGCCGCGCCGCTCCACGCCACGCCACGCCACGCCACGCCACGCCGCGCCGCTCCGCGCCGCGCTGCCCGCACTGCCCCCGCTCGGGCGGCCATGCTCCGCCTCCCTCCCCACCCATCCCGCCGCCGCCTCTTCCTTCCACGGTAAAGAGCCCCCCGCCACGCTGCTCCGCGTCCCGCCGCGTTGCCCGTCCGCGTGGAGAGCGGCGCGGCGTGGCGCGGAGGGCCGCTGGCCGCTGGCCGCTGGCCGGCTGCGGCGCGGCGGTTGACTGGCGACGAGAGGACCTCGACCTTTTATCCCGCGCGCCGCGAGGACGCCCCTCGGCCGCTGCGTGCCACTGCTGGACGTTGCTTCGCCCCGGTACGCCGCGCTCGGGTTCGCGGGAGAGAGTTTTGACATTCCGCTCTGACAAACGAAGGTCACATGCCCTCTGGAGTAAACAGAAAAGCTTGCCTGGAACGGAACGTTCTGGCTGTTTTCAAAGGTTACTTTCTTACACAGGTTGTTTTCTCTGCTCTTAGTACATAATGAAGGAACACATCCTGGGATTTGTTTTGAAATATAAAAGACCTACATTAATTCATTATTATATTAGTTTTTTTCGTATCAGTTTTGACAGTTCATGCTCTCATAATATCAATATTCTATACGATTAATGATTCAAGATTAAATCATTTCAATGTAAAAATATCAGCACTAGACATAAGATAAAATAACGGAATTAAGACCAATCATTTATGACACAATGAAATGTACACTTTATATCTGATGTTGAACATATGTATACAGTATACAAAATTGTCAAAACTGAAATTTTGTTACAGGTTGAGACGTGACAAAACGTGAAAGTGTTGTTGACTCTTAAAGCAAATTTATGAACGAAGGCATGATACCTTTTGTTTCAAACGTGGTATTATACTTGGGTTTTTATTTCTTGTGGCGTGGGGGTCATGTCTTCACAATGGAGTATCTCAGGGTATTTCGCGTCGTTCTCGGTCTTGCCGCTAGGAGTCGAATGATCGCGACGGTATCGAGCAGTGCTGGCAATCATGCGTGTCCTAGCGGCACGACCGAGAACGACGCGAAATACCGTGAGATATTCCATCGTGACAATCCCCCACGCGCCAAGAAATAAAAACCAAAGTATGGTCGATAATAGGAATTTAAATAAAGAGAGAAATTCGGAATGGCATGTGGGAGCGCAGAGAGAAGAAGCATTTAATTTGGGAATTTTTTTTACATGAAAATAAGAGAAACTTCCTCGAAAACTTGAAAAATACTTGAAACCACTTATTATATGAAAATATAAACGAATTAGTTTTCCATGTTAGGTCATATAGTAAAATCACAAGACATTTTCCCATGATAACTGTAGTAAACTGAGCAACAAATGGATTAAAATCGCCACCCTATATAAAACCAGGAAGAATATCAATTCTGAAATGTTATTGTTCACATGACATAAGTGGTAGGATGAGTTGTAAAAATAATTTTACTTTCAATTCGAGAGAAGAATGAAACGTTCATAAATAAACCAAGCTAATCCAGAGCAATCTCAACGAGACATATTTTTATTATTGAAGGAATAGATTTTCAATCTCAAGTTAAGCTCTTCGGAGAAGGCCGAAATAAGACCCTAGGGTTAGTTGAAGTCAACTATGCACTGTTTGCATCTGTCATGCCACTCATTTTAGGTATCTCATTGTCAGTATGATGCAATCCGTGGTCTCTGGCCGGCGAGATCTTCCGAACAGTTGCCTTGTATTGTTGTCGTTTGCGGGGATTGCTGAAGGTCAGAGTGTGCAAAAAGTATCTACATAACGGAGGTTGAAGAACATATTGAGAGAAACTCCCAACATGGACGAAAATATTTTGACAAATGAGAGTCACAACACGTTACTAAACGCGCGTCCTACATTAACACTGTATTTTACGCCAAACGGCATACGAGCACCGTTTCGCATAAGATAGTGTTATTCTACGACACGCATTACTTAACGCGCGTCAACGCAACGCTCGTGTAACAGAGGCCTTTCCTCACAGGAGGGTCTTCAAAATGCCGACTACTTTTACGAACTGTCTCCGGTAAAACGTGTTGTGACCCTCATTTGTCAAAATAAAGCTGTCTAATGCGCGCGGTGCGCGGCAAGCACGGGGCCCGTCGCGCGCTCTGATCCCCCGGAATCGCGGACCTGTCGCCCGGGGAGTCAGAAGCGCAGCGACCGCACCCTTTTTGAAAAGACACTCCGATTTAAACACAGTTAGGCTTCAAGGTCACGAGGTGGACGGAAAGGGGGACACCGTCATCGAATCGAGAGTTTCATTACGACTTAAATTTTTGGTATTGGTGCTCCCGATTAGATGACAATGTCCCCCTCTCCTTCCAGCAAGCTCCTCGTGAGCTTGAAGTGCCACTTTAATCTTTAAATCAGAGTACAAGTTCTGTGATTGACACTTCATTTCCTTCCATCCGTTCTATCAATAATATAATTCATATTTGTGAGAGCACTGGTTAATTTCATAGATATGCTTAGGCATCGTGCAAACATCAAGCATTTACTATTTATTTCATTTTAAAGTCTGAACACAACACAAAACGCATAGTTTCTTTCTGGCATATTCTTTTGGAGTACCGCAAACACAGTGCTCAAACATACTCGGTAAAGACGTCCTCTCGGGAAGGACGGCTGAAGCCAGGAAGCTCACAGTTGAAAACGCCATCGAGCATCTTTCTTGCATTTGCGCGCGCCATTCGCTACGGGAATCGTGCCGTTGCTCATTGAGGGTGTAATTCACGCTTTTGAAACAACTGTGCAATGGGATGTGCCAGACCACATTTGGCGCACGGAATGTCTGAATTTTGGCTTTGCGTATGCGGGCCACGCGTAAATTCGCTTCAATATGGGGTTTTGGAGCCAGCAAACTAGTCTCACACACGCTCCGGAAATTTATTGAAAAACATGGTTATGTGTCAGTTGTGCATAAATACAACAAACAATTTTTGTTTGGGTACCGAGTCAGGTGTAAAATCCATTCTAAACATTCTGAACCTTATATGTAGCGAATTCATAGAATTATACTTTCTTCTTTACTTATGTGTAAATGACACTTCCCGAGAAGGCTGTATCCGTGACCACACTTTTATCACGATAATGCTCGCCTATTTCCAGCCGAATCGAAAATGAATGTATTAAGGGAAGTCAAAGCTGGAATTGCGCCTGCAACTCATACATTCGCAGAAGAAAAGGTGGCGTAAATAAAGTTTTGTAATCGTGGGACATATGTAAGAAATCCAAGGCTAAGAAAGAGATAACGAGAAAATCCGCGTCCCGTACGACATTCATTATTCTGTTTAATGTTACTTGTCATGAGACAAACGTTGTAGGATAACCTTCGGAATAATACAGTAATATATACAGTACAGGGAAGTCTGCCTCTAGAAAATTGTATTTAAAGAATTTTATCTTTACACCGCCCAGCAATGACCTAAGGATAATGTCCTAAGGTCCAAAGCAGCATGGTATCCTTCGAACCTTAGGACAGCGCCCAGCGATGTATCACCCCTTGTCCCCGTTGTCGTCACGACAGGATGTTTTAGGAGGGGAGGGGATAGTTTTCTATCTAGGCATTTTAAAAAGTTTTCAAATGTTTCACATTTTGTGCCGCTATCTCTTCTCCTTCATGAACGGTTGTCGCAGTAGTTTTATAAATATTTCATGAAATCACCAAAGGACTACGTACATAAAAAGACATTTCACAAAGTAGTAAGAATTAATCCTCTTGCACACGTGCGTGTTAGCGATAGCAATTAGCAATTAGCAATAATATGCATGAGACACAAAGATTCAGAGATGTTTAATTTTAATCTCGGTAGCCGGAAACAAGAGTATCGCCGTGATTTGTTCTGAGAGCGAAGCCAGTACATCAAAATTCGGTTTCTTCAGTAGATATTGCCGAGCATTTTATTCTCAATGATATTTTTCCTGCATTTCTTGAAAACTTACATCCATCCCTAATACTTGTATAAGTAGACTTTGTAAAAAATCTGGAGCACAAATTATCTTAAAGTTAGTCATTAAATTGTCCGTATTTATGGTGATTTAACTGTCAACAGTATTCTCGCTGTAGGACTTCCCATGTTTGTTGTTTAAGACGTCCCTTGAGTGGCAGAAACCTACACTTCTTGGGAAATAAATATTATGTCCTCATTGTCACTTGCAAATATAACTTCCACTTTGTATTATTTTGTATTAATTTAATATTGTATCCAACTGCATTATTGTGTTGATATGATATGTACCCAATTGTATATTGCAGATTTAGCTTTGTATCCAGTTGTAATATTAAGCTTGAATAATGTTGTATCTGTAATTTGATAATGTATCTGTAACTGTAATAATCGCTAATAACCACGATGTTTTTGCGACTATAAATAAATTAATTAAAAACAGTATTATGTCAATACAGAGAAGTCAACCACTGTCGCTGTTATCCCTCTGTCCTCTCTGATCTTTCTTAAGCTTCTAATCAACGTTTCCACGGAAACAATTTCTTCGTATAAATACCGGTACACGAAAACGCCCTCTATTCTCCCCCACGAATATCCATGTGCTGTGGTGATCGATGCCTACTGGCGCGCATGGCCGCCTAGTGCAGGGCTACTCCAGAGGACAGCCCACTTGGGCGTGCCCTGGCTGAGCGCTTATCTGCGGGCCCTCGCGATGCATCGGTGTGGCCCGTAGCATCTGGAGTCAGGCAGACGGGTGGAGAGCGGGGGCAGAGCGCTGAAGCGCAATTGACTCAAGTCAGCTGCAATGCGAGTGGCACTCAGAGCGGAGCATCAGTGGTATTCTGGCCGATTGATTGATGTTTCAGGGTACGACAACTATGTGATCATTAGTCTCATTAGCGTAGTGAATGTTTTATCGCGGGAGGTGGCGGGACTCGTCCCCCACTGGTTGTTGATTTCAAAAGAAATCAACAATTTCAAAGAAAAAAGTGTAACAACAAGAAATTTCAAAGTAAAAAGTGTAAATACACAAACATCGCACACTTTTCAACTTCACCTTGGCCGAAGGATCGCATTTCATCTCGGAGACCAACGGAGAAGTTAAGACTACAAAAGTGTTCTTCAACAGGGCTGCCAACAATCAACAAAATGGGTGCAAAACAGTTCGCTTTGAAATATTTACTTCACATTATGGTGCACAGGGAATATTTAGGAAAGTTAAAACTTGCATTTTGGCCACAGAATCAGAAACTATAATCGGGTCCTCAGAAACTATAGTGCACCATCGGAACTCGAATCTAAAATCTCCCTTCAGTGTCGCGGCAGAGACAGCGTCAATCGTGGTTCTGAGCCAAAGTCAGCGGGTGATTGGCCCGAATTCATGAGCACTGAATGTGCTGCCATAAGCTCTGTGTTGGTCTGTTATGTATATAAAATCCCTTGGTACCTGGTTCTTGGAAAACGTTTTAAAGACTATTTTCTGTTGAGGACAATGTCTTGTATCCCCTTCCATTCATGTGTTCGTTCTGTTGGATTATCGTTAAACTGATTAACCCTATTTCCTATATAAAATCCTTTTCTTATCTAACTTGTTTCCTGGTATCCAACAGTCACTTCTAATGTCTATTGTGTGTTCGTCAGTTTGATAAGCCTTCCTCAAGTAGGTGGAACAACTTCTTATCTCAGGAATTGTGTTGTGTGAGATATAAAATATTTAGAGTTGAGTCAGTCGAAATCTGGCGGAATTTCTTATTAATGCATGAATATTATGAAATAATCTGTCCATAAATAGCATTTATTATCTCATGAATTTACATGTTTCGAGGGCTGTCGCTCATCTTTGGAGGTAAGTAAAGCGAAGAGGGATAATTTATACATGTGTTCGTGGTGTGACACCATTTTGTCTAATAATTATGTGCTTCGTTGCAAAATAATCTTTTACGACTTTCTCTCCCATTAAACATTCGTAGCAAACCCCAGTTGTTATTTACTCATTGCGTCTTTGGCACCTCATACACCGTCTGGACTTTTGTTTTCTTCTTCTTGTTTCCTTCTAGCAGTAAGAAAAAAGTACCGGGCTGCCACGAGTCGCTCTAACTCGCGGTGTGTGCATCAAACAGCGCGAATGCAGGGTCTTATCGTGTGTTTTGTTACCACGACCTACTAGTTCAGTGCTCTTAGATCTCGGAGGCCAGTAATATTTGCTGTGTAAACCAAAACCTGCTTATCTATTGGGTAACATTGAAAATATGAATGACACAATACTTTTTACTTTCTCATCTTACTACGTACTTACGTAGTAAGTACTACCTAGTACTTATGGGCTTCGCCGTTTTCCGCGCCCACGATTACAATATTTTCTCATCTTAAGAAGTAATGGCGAGAAAGTAAAAACACACAATAGCCACATTGATTGACACATCCAAATTTTTTTGACAGAGTATGACATCTAGGGATGATATACACACTCCAATCAATAGGGAACACCAAACTGCCTATTAGAAATCATAAAAAGTTCATCACAGAACATTTACAGTGACAGTTGAAAACCACATCTCCAATCCTCGAAAAATAATAGCTGGACTACTCCAACGAACACCACTATCTCCAACCCTTTTCAATCTTTACACAGCAGACCTACCCACTTTCGACACACACACACACACACACACACACACACACCACATAATTCACTGATGACTCAGTAATCTAGTTCAGCTCTTCAAGTAACTTCATAGGAAACAAAATCCAGTATGTCTTTAATAAAATAGAAAAACTGCTTCTTAAGATGAAGAAAAAAAATTTAATACAACTAAAGCATCTACTCAACGACAAAAACAGACTTCACTAAACAATGCAATCTATATATGGTCTGAATGTTGGTATATTTACAAGAGGTAAACTCCGCCACTGTAAGACAGATTTCCATGAAATTTGAAATTTCTGGGTGTTTTTTTTCACCGAGAAGGTTTTATGTGCGGTTAATTCTGTTGTAACTCTACTACATGGCGCTGTAGAAAAAAACAAAATATTTCACGTCAAATGCAAGCTGCAACGCATTCGGCTAAATTTTTGAGTACTGAAATCGACTAAACTAAAATTTTGAGGCCAGAGCCTCTAAGAAACGTTTCTCACGCCGTAATACACAGGATGAGCTCTTCTTGAACATCCTTTTAACTCAACTTAAACTCAACAACTCAAGCATTCCCAATATAACTTAACATAAATTAATTATTTTCCACCAGTGTTAAAAAAAGATTCTCATTAGAAGCATTTATGAATATTATTTTCAAGCATTAGCAAAATTGTAGGTGCTGTGGTCAGTATGTAGTTAAAACAAGTTAGAATAAGAATAGTGTGAGTCAATACAACACGTGAAAAAGTTAATGAACTGAACTATGTAGTACAGATCAACAATAAATAAATATTTAAAAAGAACAATGTCGCCACTGCCTCAGACGCGGAGGTCAGGGCGACACAGGCGCTCCCTGTGGTTCCCCGAATCCCGCACGTGGTCCGCGCTGAGCACGCTCTCCGGGTCTACGACCCTTGCGCTCCCCTGTTGCTTCCCCGCGTAGCCCTTTTCTGCCCGCCCGAGCGGCACGTGAGGCGCCGCCATGACAGCCTCGCAGCCCTTCTCCGGCCACGCCCACCAGGCGCGGGGCGCCGTGCGGGGCGCCGTGCGGGGCGCCGTGCGGGGCGCCGTGCGGGGCGCCGTGCGGGGCGCCGTGCGGGGCGCCGTGCGGGGCGCCGTGCGGGGCGCCGTGCGGGGCGCCGTGCGGGGCGCCGTGCGGGGCGCCGTGCGGGGCGCCGTGCGGGGCGCCGTGCGGGGCGCCGTGCGGGGCGCCGTGCGGGGCGCCGTGCGGGGCGCCGTGCGGGGCGCCGTGCGGGGCGCCGTGCGGGGCGCCCGTGCGGGGCGCCGTGCGGGGCGCCGTGCGGGGCGCCGTGCGGGGCGCCGTGCGGGGCGCCGTGCGGGGCGCCGTGCGGGGCGCCGTGCGGGGCGCCGTGCGGGGCGCCGTGCGGGGCGCCGTGCGGGGCGCCGTGCGGGGCGCCGTGCGGGGCGCCGTGCGGGGCGCCGTGCGGGGCGCCGTGCGGGGCGCCGTGCGGGGCGCCGTGCGGGGCGCCGTGCGGGGCGCCGTGCGGGGCGCCGTGCGGGGCGCCGTGCGGGGCGCCGTGCGGGGCGCCGTGCGGGGCGCCGTGCGGGGCGCCGTGCGGGGCGCCGTGCGGGGCGCCGTGCGGGGCGCCGTGCGGGGCGCCGTGCGGGGCGCCGTGCGGGGCGCCGTGCGGGGCGCCGTGCGGGGCGCCGTGCGGGGCGCCGTGCGGGGCGCCGTGCGGGGCGCCGTGCGGGGCGCCGTGCGGGGCGCCGTGCGGGGCGCCGTGCGGGGCGCCGTGCGGGGCTCAATGACCGGCACGACGGGCGCAGGAGGCGCGACGGCCGAGGCAAGATAACTGCGCCCCAGTGCGCCCGCCCGGCCCCACTTCTCGTATGGCGCCCGTTCACACTCCAGGGATGCGACATTGATGTCGATGTTTTTAAAACGTTGATGTTTCTCTAAAAACAATCGGTGTTTGAAACTTCTATTTATTGATTCTGATGTTTTGTGCTCGATGTTTTTTTTTTCAGTGTTTTGTTCGTGGATGCAAAATTTTCATAATCAGAATTTGGTAAACATGAATCTATAACTGACGTAATGACTGTGAATATAACTGACATAATAACTGCAGAGCTTTGTACTACTTTCATCGAACACCCTCCTCCGACATGATCCTGATGTCCTATAATTTCCTTCGTCTTTAATCTATATTTTACATGGAGAGGCGTTTTATAACTTTATTTTGATTTACATTTTAACTATAAACTAATATACATGGCCACTGTCAAATTAAATGTTGCGCACTAATTTAATGTTGGAAATTTCTTAACGAGCTTTAAAACATCGATGGTTTTTTATTGATGCACTATTAACATCGGTGTTTTAGTTTTGAACATCGATGTTTGTCAACATCGATGTTTTAGCATCACTATCACACACCCGATCTTGCTCATCTAGGACCGGATGAACGCCTTTGTGTCCAAGGCAGTACTAATCTACAGGCCCCCTAAGACTATTCAGCTAGTGGTACTCCAACAGCTCATTCTTTCTCGAATTATTACAACTGTAGCAATTTTCGAAAATTCAGAGTTCAACGAAAATGCGACCTGTGCTACTTTTTAAGCGTCCTTTGCTCTCTCAGTGGTGAAGTAATTACAAAAAAAATGAAACCGTTTTTGAGAGTGTTTTTTAATGCTTTAACTTGAAGAATACATTACGTAAAAACTTTTCGTTTTTTTTAAAGAATACATAATTTTTAAAGACCTGATGTTTAGAACAGATTTTAAGGCAAAAATCTCGATCTTCAGTATCGTACTTTTGCATGTTAATTTTCTACAATTTCCATGTTGCAATGTTCTTCTTGCATGTGAAATTTTGTAAGCGTCAAATTCATATTGCAAAACGACAATGTGAATTCCAAGATTCAATGGCAATGTTAACTTTGACATTGAATTTTTAATGTCAAAGTTAACACTGATATTAAAAAATTGAAATATTGTATGAAAATTGAAATAATCTAGAAGAGTATATGTGGTGTAATATTAGTAGTGAGAAGATAATTCATCATCAGGGCTTTTACAACCGCGGGGGTCATTGCAAGTGCTGGTAGGTAGAATCCTGCATTTGCAATGACTCTCGCAACTGTGGAGGCTACATCAGCGGCAGCTTTTCAACATCTTCAGATGCTTCAATAACTAATATAATAACATCAGTCTCTATAACCATACTTCGAGACATACATCATTTAACTACCCAATGTGCGGAAGATGTTAAAGGGGCAAAGTTGAAAGAACATTTTTTAAGTCACAAAATATGGAGTAAGAGCATAACTCAATTCAATGTTTATTTATTGAATACCAATTCACACACATTTAATGTTAACTCAAAATTTGCTCTAATGTTATCTTATCTCACAGATCAATGATTCCATGGTGGTTTCTGGAAGAGATGATCTCGAAGAAGTATTTGATAGCAACATCTACATAAACAAGATCCATTTTTTTTAAACAGATTCATCCGCATTGCAACCAAAGGCTCAAAGTTTGTCAGGAACGCAACCTTCACCCCGATTTCAGCCTAAAATCAATAAAAGAACAAATTATTTACCCTCCCCACAATTACTTCTCCCATTTACCAGATATAACTGGAACATCTTGTAGATAACTCACCTTTTCTTAAAAAGGCAAACAAACAGAGATCCACTTCAAAGGGGTCTGGAGCAGTGGATCCATCGGGGACTCTTATTTCCAACAAAAGTTCCCTTTCTTTATTATTATCATCATTAATTAATATATGTTCAAGGGAATCATATTTCAACTACAGTTAAATATTTTTTTCCAAAAAATGTATTGTAGGAAGTGAATTTTCGGGGCCCCATTTCAGTGAGGACCTGGGGTCAATTGCCCCATCTGCCCCACCCTTTGGACGCCTCTGTCCACTTCATTCCTTCCTAAAGTGCTTCTCTTCTTCGATTAATAAAACGCACCTACAGCGTTTCATATCGTCTCCCAATGATTCTCTGACAGTGCTCGTCGAGAATCCTCCCTCTACAAGCAATTCCCCTTCTGGTCTTGACAATGTTTATTACATCGCACATATTTACGAGGGAATGCGACAGTGTGTATGCAACGTCCATCAAGTCAAACTCTTGCGACCACCGGCGCGAGGGACATTGCAAGGGGTGGAATTCAACAGGCCTCTGCAATGTCTCTCGCGCCACTGGTTGCACGAGACGTCATCGATCACAAGAAACAGCGGCTGCAGCGTGTGTGGTCTCCTTTTTCTTTAAAACAGTACATCAACTTGGAAATTATTTCAAGAACGCGTTCAAAGGTGAAAAAGAGCAGGTAATGTAAAAGGAATCCTTTTTAGTTTCACCTTCTTGCGCTTTAGGTATTATTAGTCGTCAACAGAGATCCAGGTACTCCCACCACCGTCAGAGCTGAGGACTCAGGGTCAAGAAAGAAGGGCTCTAACGGTACTGCCATAAAATAGATGCGCTGGCATGATGTAGGAGGAAGGAACGGTTATGTGCATAACGCAATGTTACGGTACACCTCCACGATTAAATTGAATTTGATTGGAAGTACTGAAACAACTCATCCAAGAGACTGACCTCTAGAATTATCCTTCATATGCTAGTTCCGGTCAATCCATGAGGATTCAACCTTTATTCAGTACTGAAGACTAGAACAATTTCCCCCTACACTGTGTACCGACTTCGTTACAATATCAAATCATGCCACAATCCACCATACAAAAATAAAAGGCGGTAGTTTTGTGAGAAACTAAAAGGCAAATTGAAAATATTTTCAACTCAAAGTTCTCACGAAGAATTTGTTGTATACGTAATTACATCGTCTACATATATTATAGTTACAATGGCTGTAGAGTCAGCTACTGTTAGTATTCCCTGGACGACCTCCATGACAGATTATCATCTCCATGACCAAAAATAAAACTGGTCTTAATTTTAAAATGCTACCTTCTAAAACATTCACGTTACGTGAAGAGAAAATTGCTACTGGTCAAAAAGAGCAAAGAGAATTGACGCTTCTTGCGACATCAAAAGCATCAGAAAGTCACAAAATGAAATTTGTTGTTGTTGGAAAATCGGCTAAGCCAAGAGCTTTTAAACACGTTTTCATATCATGTCTACCGGTTACGTATCAAAAACAAAAATGTGCTTGGATGACGCAAGAGATATTTAAAAACTGGTTTTACTCTGATTTTATTCCAGGAGTTAAGCAATTTTGAAAAAAAAATCTGCCTTACAAGGCCATCTTGGTGCTTGATAACGCGGGTTCCCATCCAAATGAGAATGAATTAAATTGCAACGGAATTCGTGCCATATTTTTATCCCCAAATGTAACCATTTTAATCCAGTTCATGGATCAAGGGGTTCTACAATGCTTAAAAAAAGTATCGCTGTAATTTGCTACAATCTCTTCTAGAATCCACAGAAGACGAAGAAACCATTGTAGATGCGTTGAAGAAAGTTACGGTTAAAGACGTTGCGTACTGGGTGGCTGGTACATGGAACGAAATAACCTCAGACACAATTCTGAAATCTTGGAATAAATTTTGAAGAACGAGAGTACAGAAAGCAATACTAAGAGGGCATTGATGAGGACGATGTTCCTTTGTATAATTTAATTTAAAAAATCCCAGGGTGCGAAAACAGATATTTCTGAGGAGGAGGAATGGCCAAATAATGACGAACACGAACAACTAGAATTTACGGATGCAGCGTAGATGATATGGTTAATGCAGTAGAGCAGGATGACAATGAGGAGGAGGACCTAATTGATTCCACACCACGTGTGAGTCACAACGAGTGTTTTGCTGCGTTAGCGGTCGCCCGAAGTACGTAGAACAACAACCTGAGGCATCTCCAGACGACAATGTGATGTTCAGAAGATAGTGTGATATTTCCGCACGTAAAAGGAACAATGTACTTAAACAAAAAAATTGACAATTACATTATTATGTAATTAACTTATCTTTATCAATTAATGTAATAATAGCATGCAAGTACATTTTTTATTGAAATATACATACTTTCAAATTTAAAAGTTATGTTTATATTTCTATTTTTATAAATTAATCATTATCGATAATTCGAGTTTTCATTAATTCGAACTAGGCCCGCCTCGAATTACCGAGATTCTACTGTAACTCAATTTCAGAAAAAAGTAGAGATTGACGGATTTGAAACTAACCTCCATATATCTTTTTGGCTAATTTGTTCTTCTTTTTCTCCTAGAGCATTACTTTGTACAACCAAACACATTTTTTAGGTTTTATTTGAACCTGGGTAAAGTAATAACACGTTTCTCTTTGTGTTTTGTTCCAGGTAAGTAAGCTGAGAATCCTTAATCGAACCCTGTCCAGTAGTTATTGTGAGTATCAAGAATGTTTGCCGAAGGGTATATAGTGCGATTTTTGTAACTTTCCCTCTCAAGGCTCGTCTTCACGATGGAATATTTCACGGTATTTCGCGTCTTCCTCAGTCTTGCCGCTAGATATCGCATGATCGCGACCGTATCAAGTAATGTTTGCGATCATACGACATCTACCGGTACGAGCGAGAAAGGTGCGAAATGTGTGATATTCCATCGTAGCCATAGGGGCTTGAGGGGCAAAGTTATAAAAATCGCACTATAGTACTTCTTATGATGGACTTTTAAGTAACTGTCATAAGTTTGTGGTTGTCGAAATTCTACAACTTCACACCCACTTTAAGGGTTACAGTAAGATATTTTAGTAAATGGACAATATAAAATGAGTAATTCCTGTTTTAAGACTGCTTATTTGTACACCATTAATAATGAATAAACCTCCGAAATAACTAGGCATTACTTGCAGTTAAGGGGTACGTTACAGTGCAAGTAAAGTAAACCAACACTCCTGACGCATAAGAAAAGTAAAACCTTCGCAATTTTCAGAAGTTTTAATAAAAAAATCAGACATGCACCACATTATTAAGCGAACTTTGCTCTATTCGAGAAAAAAATTAAATTAAAAAGTTTGACACTTTTGAGAATTCTTGTTCTTCTTTTTTATTGTCTCCATTTCACTAAAACTGCGTGAAAATTACTAACATTTTCAAAAAATTGTGCATTGTATTACTGAAAGATCTAATTTTGAAGAACAGATTTCATTTAGACAAAATGTATAAATTTATGATCAATCTAGGCCTAAATCATTTTCTTCAATAATGTAGAAGGGCGTTGAAAACATTTAGATATGTTTCTAAAGATCGTAACTGCGCCATTTTGAAAAAAGTACTTTACTGGAGAAAGGTAAGTATTGAGCAATTAAAAAAAAATCTCATAGGGACATCATGCCCAATTCCCTCAAAAATTAAAAGTTTTATTTCAAATTCGATGGGCCAAGACATCTCACAGGTCGGTTGTGTTAAATTAATTTTTGTGAAAATCCTGTACGGTTTAAGTGCTAGTGTTATTTACAAACACACGGACGAATAGAGTTTTGAAAAAAAATATTTTCCGGTTTCAAGGAGCCTCAAGATGTAGATTCTGACTGAACTACTTATACGAGAAAGAATTACACTACGTACAGGAGCAAGAAAAATCTACTTTTTCTGTATCAGGGATCCATAAACCGTATTTTTCTGTCGAAAAATTGGGACTTTTTCCTGCTAAATTACATAGCTTTCTCTATAATACAAGTAGTACACAGAAAGTAAAAAGTGACATAATCTGCCACCATTGAATTTGTAGACCTCGTGAATGTTATTCTAATCTTAGGTAATTACTGTTAATTCTCAATGGATAAAATTAATATTGCAACTAACAAATGCAAACTGAGATATATTCTGAGTTCAGAAATAATACAAACTTTTTGTGCAACATTTTCCCTGTATTATTTGTTAAAGAGTACAAAGTTTTAGAGTACTAGTTTACACTTACGTTAGTTGGAGGTAGACAGAGGGATAGAGGAAAATATCCGAAACATGCTTCAAATGTTGATGTCGTACTTCCAAATTATCTTAAAATGATTTTATGTCTTCGACTTTTATGGAATTAAATACAAACGGGAAATCACACTGTGTGACTCTAGTAGTGAATTAATAACTACATATATTTGTTTTAATAAACTTCAAGTGCAAGAGCAATGAGTAAACACGATTTATTAATGGGATGAACGGTACTTTGTTTTCCTAATTTAAGACATAATACAAATTAAAATCTTCCTAAAAAAATAACGTGTTTCACGAAATCAGAGATTTCCATTTACAAGAAGAAATTTCTTATGAATGCATTACGTTGGTCTGCTACGAATTTAAGGAGTTGGTAGTATCCTACCTACAAAACAACTTTCCCTCTTCAAAGCTTCTTTTTTACATACAAATTACTTTTTGAAAAGAAGTGTCTAAAATTTCTAGTCAGTATCAAAGTCATGGGATATTATTGAAAACAAATATTTATGAAGTTGTTCTTATGAAACTGTTAGTCGACATTGCAGCTTACGACCTTTGCCTTCTGCGTAAAATGTCACATACAGTTTTTACTGTAACAGAAATTAAAAACAATAAAATAAAAAAAGGGAACGACGGTTGTGCGTTTAGCATTTGTGGTGCGTCCACAGGTTTACGACCTGTGTTTACTGGGACGTCCGGCGTAATCGAGTTTACCCCCTTCCAAGGTGTACTTGGGCGGAAGCCATGAACCTCTGGGAAAGCACATGGAGTGAATGAAGCCCCCGACGGCGCCGGCCGGAAGAAGAGGCGCCGCGCTTCCGGCGGCGGCCGCCCCGCCCCGCCCCGCCCCGCCCCGCTCCTCGCTCCCCGCTCTCCGTGCCCCTCGCCAGGCGTGAAAAACAGGGGAAGCGGGCGTCGCGCGGCGCCCACCGCGCACAAACAAGCCCCGCGGCCGCGCTGCCCCTCCACGTGCGAACCATGCGCCCGCGGCCCGCGCCCGCGCCAGCGCTCATGCGCCCCACCCACTTTCGCTCCGGACGCTTCGTGCCCGCGAACGACCGCGTCCGGGCCTTCGTGGGTGCTCCCACTTCCACTCTTCCACTTTTCCTTTTTTCTTCTCGTCCTTCTTCGTCTTCTCATTCTTCTCGTTCCCCTTCTCCTTTTGCTTATTCTTCTTCCTCCGGTTTTCTATACTTTTGCTATACTATATACTTATGCTATACTATTACTATACTTTTGCTGAAACTTAAGTAATGTTTCAAGAATTGAATGTCGAGTATTTGACGAATATTCATGATTTGAGGGTTACTGACATCGAAAAAATATTTTTAAAACCCCTGTCCGTCCGGCCATCAATAAACAAAACCAGGGTCTAAACTATGCCCAGGATTAACCCAAAAATTGATGTTTTCCAATCTATCTGGTCCCACTCGAGGTGCTGCGAATATGAAACGGATATTTGAATTTTTCGGGACATTTACAAAATTTTCTCAAAGAACGGTTCCAACGTCTTTCAGTTTTTATCAAATAGAGAGCAACATACTACTAACAATATAACGTAATTTCGACATTTTCATTATAAATTCTAACATTTAGAAAATTGCAAAAGTTTAACATTCTTCAACACCCTCATGCAATTCATTATTGAGGATACATTTTTTAATGAAATGTCTTTTTCAAAATTAGATCTTTAAATGATGTCATGGACAAATTTTTTTCAAAAGTAGAAGAGTTTTTTAATAATTTTCTGGCAAATCGTCACATTAATAACAAATACGTTAGCAAGATTTTCTGGAGAAAAAAACGTCACAAAACTTCTATTTTAAATTTTTTAATCGAATAGTTTAAAGCTTGCTGAAAAAATATGGCATATATCCTATTTTCATTCACACATCTAAAATTTAGAAAATTTCAAAAGTTACACTTTTATAATATGTCGGAATTGTTGCTTAACTTCGACAGCACTGGTGATGTAAGAGAATAAGCAAGTCGCGGAGCCAATGAGCTGAATTTTGAACCCCAGCGCAGGCAAATATATTTGTAAATAATAAGAGGGACATTCCCTGTATTGTTTGATAAATCATTGGTTTATTTCGTGGTCTGCTAGTAGAGAGGACTACGTTTGAAACTCAGAACGTACTATTTTTGTCTTTAAACATGTGTAAGAATGTACAATAAAATGCTGAATTCAAAGGTGAAGGTACCATTTTCACTATAACTTTTGAATTTTCATAAATGAAGATACATATGTCAGGAGAGGATCCAGAGATGCATTTTGGAAGGGAAAATTCAAAATATATTCGTCTAATGTGTCATTTTACATATTTTGCAAAATATCGCTATCTACATGCGATGCTCATGCTTCGATACGATTTTATAATTCGTGTTAATGATTATCTGAAAATATTTTTGCTTCAAAGTTTCGTAACAAGTTAAAATTAATAGTTACTGAAACATTTTAGGGAGGAAATTTCCCTCACTTCCCTCTCCATGGCGCCTGTATGTGTGTTTCTTTTCGATTCTTCCGCGCTTCGTTTGATGAGACTTTTTTAAGATATGGCTGAAGTATTAGTAGGATTGAAGTTGTAATATTATAATATTAAATAACCGTTACCAATAATACGAGAAAGTAGGAGCTGCTGTAGTACCACAACAGTATTAGCAGTGTCTAAGCATCTCTAAGTGCTGCGGTACGTCATGTGAACTGGTCTGAAGCAATCAGCTTGCGAGGAATTGTTTACTATGCCAGAGTCACGGCTCAGCGTTGACTCATAGTCATTCGAGAAACACGCAGATACTAACTCATCTCATCATTGGCAGTTTTCAACACGTGGGTTTGGGTAAAGTTCGGCTGTAGCAGATGCTGCGAACATGACTTCAAGTCATGTAAATGTTATCTCGTGGTATGTTATCTCTTGTTTATGGTAAAATCCTCATGTTTTGAGTCATTCATCTGTTGAGTCGGTCATTTCGTGCTGTCATCTGTCGAACCATTAAAGACGCTTATACGCCGCCGGTATTCCACTTCCTTGTTTTTCCCCATTTCTCTTCTTTCTCTTTTCCTGTACTTCTTCTTTCACTTTTAATTTTTCCATCATTTTCTAATTGATTTTCCTTCTCTTTTCCCGCTTTTTCATATTTTTATTTTGTTTTGGCCCTATTTATTATTTTTCATTTTTACTTACCCGTATACTATATACGTAAGTAGAGTATTGGGAAAGTTATGTAATGCTGCGCGAAAAAACGGCGGATTTTCGGCAGAAAAACTCTCATTACAGGGCTCTAGTAACGGAAAAGGGGATATATCCAGTTGTTAAATTCAGAAAAAAGTTATCTTAACACGTGGTGCAGCCAGAATCCCTGTTTTGTGGCTCCTTGATACCGAAAAACCAATTGAAAGCAAAACGTCTGTCCGTCTGTCTGTGAACAACGCTAGCGACTGAACTGTTCAGCCCACTATCTCCAAAATTGATTCTCCCCGGTCCCTGGCTGATCTCGTGGCCCCTTGAATTTGAAACCGATATTTTAATTTTGGGGGTACTTTCCCTGAAGCCCCCGGACATTTTCAAAAAAAAAAAAAAACTGCTCCAATTTTTTTCTTTAAATTTCTTTTAAGAATTGAGTAAAATACACTTATTAAGGTGACACACGTCCGATATTCACGGTTAACTGTGAATTTTCGAAAAATTGCGACAATTTGAAATTTATTCGGTGTCTTCCTCCAACTACAAAATTGCAGGTAGAGATTTTTCCTTCAAATAAAATTTGTTCTACATAGTGAGTTCTTTCTTTAAGGTCATGTACACTCTTTGAACATTTTACTAGTTTTCGCGCAATATTGTTTACAGTATGTGCAATTTTTTTAAAAATAAAAAAAAACAACAAAATTTCTGGAAAACGGCTCCAAATTTGTTCTTCAAACTTGTGGTAGGGATAGTGCTAAATGTACTCTATTAGATGACATAAACGCCATATTGCTCTATTCTTTTGTTTTTTCAAAAATCGCAAAAATGTATATTTTTTTACTTGTCTCTCACGTTAATATTTACATTAGCGGCGATTTGTTGACATTATTATATTAATGTGTACATTTGCTTTAAATAATTTCAAGTAATGTTTCTCGAGAACTCAAACGTTTTCTGTGAAAACTAGCTCAAAATTCCGCCGTTTTAGAAACGCTCAAACGCCATTTTCTCATAAACGGCTCCAAATTTTTTCTTCAAACTTTCCGTACGGATAGTGCTAATTGCACTCTTTTATTTGACGTGAAGTTTATTTTGAGGTATTTTTTTTGTTTTTTCAAAAATTACAGAAATGTATTTTTTTAAAAGATCTCTCACAACTTTAATATGCACATTACCAGCAATTTGTAAACATTATTATATTTCTGAGTGTAAGTGCTTCAAATGACTTCAAATGAAGTTTTTTGAAAACTCAAATATTTTCTGTGAAAAAGAGCTTCAAATTTCGCATTTTTAGAAGCGCTTAAACATTTTCTTAAAAACGGATACAAATTTTTGAAAGAAAATTGCCATTTAGGACGAGGTTTTTGTGTTCTTTATATTAATATTCTAATTATTAATCTTTGCGTTCTACCATTGGGAAACCGAAATATTAAGAAAATGTCAAAAAAATGTACTTTGGGCGGCCATAGATGGGAGCTGGTTTTGTCAATGAAAATGTATTTATCAAACTACTACGTGGTCAGATAAGCTCATGTTTAATTTTTTGGAAATACGAGTAGTTTTTCTATAATTTCGTGACAAACGTAATAGCCCGCTGCAAATTTAGTGCGCGGATGCGTCGTAAATTAGAATTTGCAATTTTGTATATTATTTCTTTGTTCGTTTCTTACATTCGACATTTTTATACTTTTGTTATACATTTACACATTAATCTTTTAGAAATTATTTATTTTGAAATAAAAATTTTCTAGCGCTTTAAGGGAGTGTCGACAATGCAGAGATTGCAACAATGGAATTCCGTTTCTCTGTCGTGAATTTCTGTGAATTATGTATCATTGTTGTGACTTGATATAGCTGTATAGTATCAGGCTTCTGTTTGTAATATATGTTTACAAACCTTTTGTATTATATTTTTATGCAGTTGTAGAATTCACATAACTTTGACAACACTGCGATGGAAACAGTGAGTTGTTCGCTTCTTGGTTGAATTGGACGTTTTCAAATAATAGCTAAGATGTTAGTAGCGCAAAAAGATCAATATTTCAATCCTACGCAGCTGTTTCCATTAACACAGGAAAGTATGTTCTGTTGTAGTACCACTAGTTTTTAAATAACGTCTTATACAACTTTTCGAAAATATGCAGTCCTCCATTAATTTTGCTTGAAATGTAGGCTATTGTTAAGCAATTATGTTCTAGAAAACGGATTCAAATTTTCTTTAATTTTTTTCCCTCGTATAGAGCATTGGACACTTGAAACAATGGCGCAGGTCCCAATTCTGGGGAACCCTGTATTTTCGAAAACTGTAAACAAAAAATTACATTGCAGAACTACAATACTGGTGATTGAGATTTTTTGTTCGATGGTCTTTTATGGAAAACCTTAAGGTCATGGGTGACGTTTTGAAAAAAAGAATAGTTTTCACGTAATTGTTGCTTCAATTAAACGCAATTTATATTTTTTCTCGAAAAAAGAAAAATAGGAAATATTTTTTCTTTAAATCTTTTCCGCAGATAGGGCAAACGGCGCTTAAGATACGGAGCAGACTTCATTTTCGTTGAACTTTGAATTTTCGAAAATTTCAAAAGTTAGAAATTTTACGAGAATGTAGGTGCTGTTGTAGCAGCACTAGTTTTGTGTTGGTAGAATTATGTGTGTCACAGCTTTCGGCTAACGTGTTGCAAAAGCGAGAAACAATACAAATTCTTCACACTGATATTTTTTGAGTTCCCCTTGGTGATCAAATTCAAATGAGAACACTGTATCACGGGTCGTTTAGCGACGGTAAACCCTGACCTTGTCGCTTTTGACCATCACCGCATGGTCCACTTCGCGACATCTTAGGAGGCCATCGCTTTTCCACGCAGCGCGTAGCGGAGCGGCCTGCGAGCGGCGCGGCGGCCCGGCGCTGAAAGGAAACGCTTCTTCCCGCGACACCGGAAGCTGGCCAAATGTCAGAAGCGAATGGCAAAGAGAACACAAACAAGCCATGGCGGGAATGTCCGGAACCTACGCAGTTGCAAAGCGTTCGTGGCCGCCCCCGCCTCTAACGGCGCCGCTTTCGCCAACCGCACCCCTTCCCCTCCGCCCATCGAGAGACGGCAACCGGCCTTTCTACTCGAAGCCAAGCGCACGATGGCTCACTCTGAGGATCCTTGTGGGCAAAAGGCTCTTGGACGCACTTTCACGCCCATATACAGTCGGGTTTGAATTTTCGTGGAGGCAAGCGGGCCAGTGCGGTAACCTCATACAAAGACGGCACTCAATCCCAATGCGAGTTGATCGCTTGGATTGCATTACGAATCGGGTCGGAAAGGTTGCAAACAAATACATAATATTGTTGTATTTTTAACGTTAATTGTACATTCTTCCTAAATTACTTCTACCCAATTAGAGCAAATAATAATGTAGTAGATATCTGCTGCGTGTACAAATATACTCCCAAAATACTTTTTCACAATAATAACTGTTGTGAATAATTTTTATACTTGGCGTTTTCACTAACTATTCACAGCAACTATTGTGAATATTTACTGAACAAGAATGATCTTGCTCCGAAATTTCCAATATATTGTTAGAAAATATTATATTGACAAAAATATTCATTCAATGGAAAAATACTCGCTTCATTAAACAATTAAAAGAATTGTAAGCATAATTAGTGTATTTTTTGTTTGAATTAATAAAAAGTTTCATTTATTTACGTTGTATTTTTCTCTCAAATTTGTACGACCTCCTTTTAATTTAAAACAAATTGGTCACCTTAGTGCCCGTAGGACCCCCTTGCTCTCCTGGGAAGTCCAGCGCTTCTGCAGGTACGCGCCACTTTTTCCTGTCTCCGCTCTATTTGCACCTCTAAATACAGAACGGGTATACACGCTCAAGCTGTAAACAAGGTAAAAAAGTGAGCTCGAAATATCACGACAAATTGTTGCTTCATACGAAAACGTTTGCCGGATGTTTTCTAGCAAAGAACCGATGTGCGAATTATGTTTCTATACTTTATTACTTTATTTCACGTTTATTTTCTTTTTAAATACTGCTTTCCATAGTCAATTTTGTCAAGAGGTAGGGATATGTTTGAATGCAAAATTCTTTGCTTATTTTCATTTTGTGTTGCTAAAATGTGAAATAAATTAACGAGGCTCTATATAGTCTGTCTCTTCTAGTAAAATCTCCTCTTATATTAATTATATCAGTCTTAAGGTTGGACAGCTCTTTGTTTCCCATCTGACCGGAGGTAGTAACGCAATTATTGCACTCTTAAGTAAATGCGATCAAGTTCGTTTCGATTTATAATGTTTAATTTTACTCTCAAATGATAAGTTTAAATATTACTGATCAATTTCATTTTAATAGATAAATTCTTTACTTTAATTCTCTCTCTATCAATCTCCCTATCGCAGAACACGAAAGGATTTTAATCTTATTGGAATTTTTATTGCGCATGGAATTAAGTCTATTGGTGGCGAAGTGTCACTCCAACATAAAAATCCAAACCAAGCCCTTTCGCATGATATTTCTGACAAAATCTCGACCATGTAGTTAAATGAGTAAAATTTCATTTATTAAATACTTATTTGAATGATTCAACGTAATGACTTCATTGTACAAAATTGATAAATATCAAAAAAGTCTTCAAAAAAGGGGAGTGCTGGTTTGTCCTGGAAAAGCTAGCATTTTTTTATTTCATCTGCAGAATGGGATTATCTGGTACCTAAGACAATTTCACATAATTTATGAAAAATGCATAATTCAGTAATACATATGAAATTTTAAGGTGTTAAAGGAACGTGATGGCTTAAACCTTACATCTATCAAGGCATATGTCAAAAAATAAACTAAAATGGGAGGTATCTCTTTCCAGCGGGGTTTATCATCCACCATACAAGCCTCAATAAGGCCCATATAATTTGATGGAAAGCTCAATGGGCCCCGTAAAGGCTATAAAGCATACGGCCTCAACATTAGAAAATCGTCAAAACTAGTAGGCCTACGTTAAACTAATACTTAAGTTCGCATTTGACCTTACAGATTTTTCACGGGAGAATGTAAGATAGATATTTTTATAACAATGATTTCGAAGGATTGTCCTTATTAAGTTATTTTATAAATAAATATATTTTCTTCCTTGGTATTAAAAACGGTCCAAATTCGAGAGTTAATGTTCTACAAATTCCATTAAAAAAATTACAAGTGCAATGTTTCAAATGCTGTTTCGCTTTCTTCGAGGTTATTTCAAACGCACAACACGTTTTGTGGCCATCTGTGCTACAGAACAGGAAACTACAAAACGAGTTTTCTAAAACTGGTGTTTTGTTCTCGTCGAATATTAATTACATTTATATCTTGTATTTATAATACCAAAAATGTTTTAATCTTGCAGATCACCGGATAAATAAAGCGAAAGAGCTTTTGAAATTCCGTGCTTGTAATTTTAAAATTGAATTTCTGGCATATACGACATTAACGCATAAATATTGATTTCCTTAATTCCAAGGAAGAATATTATTTGCTTTTTTATAATATAGAAATATTTAAGTTCATCTATATTCACCGTATAACCGATCTCCATGAAAATTGGCACTTCTAAGTGTTTTCTCACCCAGAAGGTTTATAAGTTATATCGTTTAATAACTCCTAAACGAAGCGTTCTAGGGCATTAAATTAAAATAAAGAGTTCTAGGCAATAAAATAAAATTAAACTAAAATTTGAGACCCAAGGCCTCAAAGAAACGTTTCTCACATTGTAATCTACAGGATAAGACCTTCATGAACATTCTATTACATTTTTGCTTGTCCGGCGCTTCTCGATATTACCTCACTTTCTCAGAGACGCAGAATCTGCAATTAAATTTGAATGAGAGGGACAGAGAGAGGCAGAGACAGAGACTCACAGAAACAGTCAGACTGAGACAGGGACAGAGTGACGGAGAGACAAAGAGAGCCAGAGAGAGAGAGAGAGAACGAGGGTGGGAGAGACAGAGAAAGGAAGATGGAAGGGGAAAGAGGGAGATCAAGGGCAGAACAACGTCCGCCGGGTTCCATTAGTATTCTCTAAAACGTTTTTAATTGTACATGTAATGCGAATAAAGTACGTCTATGGAACAACTAATATACTTTGTTCTTAATGTGAAATTATGGCATTTTTGAATTTCACCCTGCTGCCCGGAGACTCCGCCTAAGGACAAACCCACATCCGCCTCCCCGACTAGGAATGCGATATCGCTGTCAATGTTTTCAAAACATCGATGTTTCTCTAAAAACATTGATGCTTTAAACATCGATATATTGAATCCGATGTTTTTTGAACAGGGATGTTTTGTGCTCGATGATTTTGATTTCGGTGTTTTGTTCATGGATGCAACTCTTGCAGAATCATGAGTTTGTAAACCTAAAATATGAAATAATAACTGACACCCTTTGTACTACTTTCATCGAGCACATTATCTCTGGCCCGAGATGATCC
The DNA here is from genome assembly GCA_031308135.1 of Acheta domesticus. Classification (NCBI taxonomy): domain Eukaryota; kingdom Metazoa; phylum Arthropoda; class Insecta; order Orthoptera; family Gryllidae; genus Acheta; species Acheta domesticus. The sequence goes on from JAHLJT010008446.1 coordinate 192,980,724, forward strand.
TGCTGTCCAAGTATTTCCTTCGTCTTTCATCGTATTTTCTACATGGAGAGGCGTTTTATAACTTTATTTTGATTTAAATGTTAATTATAAACTAATATACACGGCCATCGTCAAATTAAATTTTAGTTTATATCTGTTTATGATAGTCAATTCAAATAATGTTTTTATTAAATGGTTCTTTTTGTATCATATTTGAATTGACTGTCTATAATAAACATATTATAAACCATAAGATTTGTCAGTCACAAATATAACCAAATTAAATTTTGTTGCGCACCAATTCAATGTTGGAGATTACTAAACCAGCTTTAAAACATCGATGTTTTAAAACTTCGTTGGTTTTCTTTTGGATGTATTGAGATTGGACGATTAAGCTTAAGTGTTATATTGTTCGAAGTATTAAGTTTTGTTCGACGTGTTAAGTGTTGTATTAAGTTTTGAACATCGCTGTTTGGCAACATGGATGTTTTGTCGTCGATGTCGCATCACTATCCCCGACCTCGCAGCCGATGACCGCGGCGCGTCTTCCTCGTCCGTCCTTGTTTTGGTCGGCGCTCGTCCTTGCGAACTCGCGAAACGCAGGCGGGCCCCCGGCGACGGCGAACGCGCGGCGTGGGGTCGCTCTCCCTTTCCGAGCGCGGCGTGGCGCAACGCGTTTTATTATGCGTTCCCTGCACGAAGCGGCCCAAGCGAGCGCGCCGCGCCGAGGTCGTGACTCGCCGCCGCCGCCGCCGCCGTCGCCGCCACCCGTCCTCCGTTCGCGTGCGGGGACTCGCGAACGCGGCGCGGGCCCCGTTGGAACACATTCCGCGCGGGGCCTCCCGGACGCCGCTGCCGCCGCCCGGGACTTTCTTTCTCTCTGTTTACTCCGTGCGCCACACGCGCCCGCCCCGCGCCGCAGACCTCCCGGAGAGCATCGGCGGAAGAAGGCGCGCGAAGATCGCCCGCTGTTATTTCAGCACGAAGCTCCGCGGGGCTGCCCCTGCAGCCGCTTGCGAAGACGGTTCAAGCAACGGTGCTTTTGTTTTGGTCGATCTTCCACAACATCATCTTTGATGTAGAAGCTGAGACCATGTTGTCCGTTACTATTATATTTTGTTATATGTTAAGTAATATAGTATATGTTAAGTAGTATCGTCGACAGGAGATACATCTAAAAATTATTATTTTTATCCTGTGCGGAGCCGTTTATTCGCAGCCAAATGCAGTGTTTACTTGTAAAAAATATACTATCAACGAAACACATTCCATTTAAATAAAAAAATTACGGTTCTTGATATGACTTGTTCATCGACGCGATTTTTTCTTGTGCAACACGCTCTGATATTCGTCCCTTTCGAAAGAAAGGAAGGGGAAGACATTACACTGAGATCTGCTTTTTAACTTCAGCACTACGCTGAAGCTGCAACTTATTCAGGCATGGCTGAAATATCCGCCTGCAGCAAGCGATTCTGAAATTATGATACTTTCTTCCGTTTTAAAACCAATGTGTGATGGAATACATTCACAATCAAATTGTTCTGTACAAAAACATACTTCCGGTCGATATTCCTGCCGAAGAACCACTTGGTAAGGACAAATTCAATTAGATCCTTTTACGTCCTTCCGCAACAGTCCAGTCACAATCTCTGCTTTAGATTTACAAGAAGAAAATCCATTACTGTAATCGTTTTCCATGACCTCACCGTATAACGGTACTCGGCCTTCCTTTACCTCGTAAATGTAATGCTGTCACATCCAAAAACATTCGTCAACAAACATCCAAGTCCTAATTTGGTTTCAAATGCGTGGTTAGTGACGCTCGGGAATAGCCTAGTTTTCATGAGCCTTACATCTCGTAGCGTCAAATTTGCCTCCACGTGAAGGGAGATTCGAGCACATGCAAATTCATGTAATTCAAAGAGAACGAATTGCTATTTAGCTAGCGTTTTCATTCTAATACAACAGAAAATTTAAAAAAAGAACTGACGCTATCGTTCACCGTAGTTGATAACATTTATACCAATTTTCACTGGTACAGACGTAGGTCTTTTATGTGAATAACATTTTTACGTGGAGAATCGTAAGAGGATTTATAAAAAATATTGCATTAATAAGCACTATTTGTGCGCCAATGGCGTTATAAAGGTTCTAAGGATTGAGCGGCAACAAAGAGCTCGAGGGCCACATCAAAAAGCCCGACGGCCAACGGCCCTCGTGCTTTTTGTTGCTGCGTTTTTAAGGTCATTAGAGCCAGTTAACGCCCGTGGTACATACAAGATTTCTTTTCTCTTTACCTAATTTAATTATTTCCATTATTCATATTTACTTATTTACTAATTAACTAATGTTAATTTGACTCGGTTTGGCATGAAATTCATAGTTCCCTCTCATAATTCCCTCCATAAAAGAACATGTAGCTTCATTCCACTGTTTTCATATTTCCCGTGTAACCACGATCCTCTCAAGCCAGGTAAGTTACGCAGTGTATATCGAGCTCCGTATCGAAGGCAATAACAAGCAATAACAGGTCAGTAAAAATAAATATATATTTTTTCTTCAAATATTTTCATTGTTTTCCCTTTATGAAGAGCTTACTTAGATTTTTCTGACGGTAATTCTCTCTTCAAATCTTGAGTACTTACTGTAGTACAAAGGAAATATTTCTAAAATCTTTTCAAAATAATATATTCCATTATTTGAGGAGCAACAAATCAAAACGCATATTGTCCACTGTGGGAAAAATTGAGTATGATATGAAATCGTGTTGTTTTTAATACACGTTCTACACGTTCCTGCTTCCATAACTCTTCAAAATGCATTTTAACATAGTAGTAGGAAATTTAGCATTTTAACATATTAAATTAAATGTGTTTGGAAGAAATCTGAAAGCAGGGGCGCGTAGAACATATTAAAAACTACACAATTTCATACCAAACTCATTATTTTCCACCAGTGGACAATATGCATTTTGATTAGTTGCTCCTCATTTGATTTACCAATAATATTTGAATGTAGTCCTAGTCGTATTTTATGAAAAGAATGCATAATTTTCGAACATTTGAAAAATAATATTGATTTTATCCTCACGTGTATCTCTGTTATTCGTTTGTAGAACAACTCCCCGAATCTCGAGACATGATTATACTCAATCTATCCAGTCGATCTAAAATTGCCTTCGCATGAACAGGTCGGCCAGTTTCTCGGAGGGAGGAGAGATTACGCACCTCGTGTCCTGGGTTGCGGAATCCAGCACCCGTGTATGCCGATTCTGGGGACGAGGAAAATCCAACTCTGTTGCACGGGTCGCCTCTGGTAATTCCACCGCGTAAACACGTTCCGTAACCTAGAAATGATAAAGAATGAAACGTCCTTGTTTTCGTCGCGACGGTCAAGGTCGCCTGCTTGCAGAGCGTAGTCCCCAGCCCTGGCTTTAAAAGTGTGGACCAGCCAACTGTCCTTATAATGTGGGAGTCTACCGCATTCTGAACGGAGCTTACGAGCTGCTTCATTGTTATTTACATCTCATGTATTCATCTCCTTCCGTGAATTTAAATAGAACTTGATGTCTTGTTTGAAGTATTTTTAATACTCACTCTGTGGGCAGGTCGGAAGGTACAATGTTGGATTTGGGAGATCACACATTTAGGAATTGGAGTTCGAGATATCAAACTTTCGAGATCAAACTTTGGCAACTTTCCCGTGTCTGTTAATTTATCCACTTACACTGTTGCACTGGTGTTGACAGCATATTCGGGTTATTTATTGCTGAGAGGTGATAAATGAATGCTTTCTTTTATCATTGTCTCTCCTCAAATGCTTTTACTATTCTTCATGCAATCTATGTCCATCCGGATGTAGCCGATGGTTTTGTTCATCTGTTTGTGACTGCGCCACCTCGGCCTCCTTATACCAATATCGAAATCGTATTGAAACGGCCTCCACAGTTTCACTGAGAGATAAAAAGATTAGAACTGAGAATGGAAGGGAAAGCTTTTGAAAAACATTGAGTAATAAGAATTACTTTGGAATTTCCATTTGAATTTCTCAACATTTTTGTTATATATTATCGAACTACACACAGTTTTTTAATGTTTCCTGTCTTGTCCCCCTTCTGGCCTTGTCTGTGTTTTGAAGCTTGTTGAGAGACCTTTGCATATTAATTAAAAGTTGACAAGTTCTGGGCCTCTGAGAAATTTTGTATAAAATGCATAGGGATAACATTACGTTGATGAGTAATTTATTTCCTTGCTCATTCTTCGAACTATTTGGAGTTCCCTAAAGGGAAATTTTAATGTGCTTTACAGCGATAACTGTATCCTTAGAGAAGAAAATGCGTATAAGCGTCACGGAAAGTTGTCTTGTCACACATGTATTATGGATTACCTCGAGGACGTTTTAGATTGTCTAAGGCACACATTTATAAGTATAACTATAAATGCCACACAAGGAGGGATTAGATTGCGTATCCTGAATTTGTGTATTTTAATATGTTATTAGTTTAGGTCATACAGGTAAAGCGTACTTCGCAATTGAAGGCCCGCTGTACTCCTTGAGAGATTCTGCTGCTAATAACTTCAGTCACGTCCTGATTTTCGCCGAAGCTATTACCAAGCACGTTTTGCAGTAGAAGAAAAAGAGAAGCGGTATTATTAGACATAGCGCTCGTTCTACATAATCCATTCTCCTCTAACGGTAAGGACATGTACGAGTATAGCCGTCGATATTGGCACACTTTCGCCACATGCCGGCGCGCAACCAAAGCTTAGTATTACACCAGGCCCGCTTGCACAAACTGGGGCCTTGCTGAGGTAGCACAGATCACCTGCGCTGCGCTCGAGATCACAAGGAAAGTTTATTCTATTTGCACCTAAGATATATTTGCTCAGGATGTAATGTCTTTTTGAACTCATCACAATTCTTGCAAGTTAGTTTTTAAAGGGGTAAGAATCCTGTAAATTTACATTAACAAACTGAGAGGGTGAGTTAAAAATGTCTTTTTTATTGAAGAGGAGGACCACATCTCAGCCTTCATTTCATTTCGTGAAAACTGTACGAGGCGCACTGAGAATAAAAGATACGTTTACAGACATGAAGCAATACAATGGAACACCTAAGCTTTTACTGTACGGAACAAGGGAAACGTTATAATTAATAAGATCGAGATGGGGAGTCCCAAGCCAATAAACTCTTAATTTCTTAAGCTGAATGTGCTATTCCTTCCGAAACGCGGGTCGCTGCCATCAAGTGCACGATAGAAATGATGCACTTGACTGCAATCAAATGCACGAAAGGAATTAGAAGGTGAGGAAAAGGGTAGAAACTACTGACAGAAACATGGTGAGGACTGCTAGCTTCATTAAAAATGTCATTTTTGAAGCACTAAGTTTAATTTGTTTACAGGAGGAACCAAAAAAATTAAAAACGTTAACCATAATTTACCTTGTACTGATCTACGTGTTGTATATTACCTGGTCTGGTAACCAAACAATCGCGCGGCGAAAGTAATACTTAGGCGATCACATTTTCATGTGTAAAATGTGAAAATAATAACTCCATCTTGTTCTCACGTTAAAATTGAAGAATTATGTATTGCCAAACATATTCGCATGTTGCTGGCGGTTTCTATGTGCATGTTGCTGTCAATTAAGGGTTACATTACGATGTATCACGTTACTAACGCTAGTTACGTCACTTGATCACGAGGACAAAAAAGAATGAATATTCGTGCGATGATTCCATCCGATGATGTAAGTGATGATGCCAACAATGGTGACGCCACAGATTTCGCAGAAGAGTACGTGGAGCTGAGGGAAAGTTGTCAGGGTTTCGCCTGATGGCGACAGCTGCTTAAACGAAAAATGTATTTTATTTTCAGGCAAATGGTGACTCATACGATATTTTTACATGACTTGCTGCATTAAAACACTTCTCAGAAGACAATCAATCTAAAAAGATTAACTATTGTTATTCATTGTCTTCCTGATTTTCAGGGTTGCCGGAATTAATAATGACTGGCGACGAAAGATGCAATCCAAAAAAAGTTCATTAGGTTGATATGATGAGTAACTCCCATTCCTCTTTTTAACAGAGTTAAACTCATTCATACGCAAATGGAAGCTATTTTAACTGAAATTCTATTTCTTTCAACGTTAGAACAAATACGTCCTTACTGTATCCGGCGGTGCTTTCGAGAAGACGGAAAATAGACGGATCGAAGAGAAACGTTCTCGCAAGACCATAATATTTTCTCCGCACGCATGTAACATTCACAGTTTAAATGATTCGTTAACGAAGCGGAGAAAAACGCGTAATAGCCATACGTCTACTTCGAAGCGCCGCATTTTGCACCATAAACATCGTTAGCTTCGCGCAGCGTCCGACGTGTTGCGAACTAATGAGGTTTCCCCATTCTGGGGCGGAGAAAGCGGCCAGATCGCCTTGCGACGCAGCCGCCGCCGCCGCGAGCCGCGGCTGCCCGCCACCCGCCCGCCCCGCGTCGCGGTTGCTCCCGCGCCTTCTTTAGGGGCGTTCATGGCCAACGGGCGAAATGAGGTTCGTCATCTTCGTTGGTGTCCCACAAGGCGCGCAGATGGCCGGCATCGAGCGGACGCGGGGCGCGGAGCGGCGTGGCGCGGCGCGGGCGCGGCGCTGGAGAGAGGGTTCGGTCCTCGAGGGGAAGCGAGGACGGGATCGAGTGGGTAACGCTGGAGACAGGCCTCATTGACCACACACCGAGTGCGATGGGGGAGAACGCGACGTGCTCAAGTGATATTGGAAAGTTAGACAAATATTATTAAATTCGCGATTTCCTTTCAAACAATCACAATCGGATACAAATTAATCATCTTTTTTATTTGTTATTAATTTATTTAACGTAAAAAACAAGTAAATACTGTGTATGATTTACTAAGGGGAGAAGAGTATTCTGTACACGTTTTCGTGGATCCTGGGATCCCTTTCCTAACCTATACACAAGTTCAATTCTGAATACAGATGAAAATAAGCATTTTGGGCAAGAATTGATAAGAAAAATTAGCTCCAGTCTAATAAAAACTTTTTGCAATGGTAAATAAGTTGTGGGATTTTGCTTTTATGCCTCATCGTGCCCTTCGTGAAGAAATTAACCCCCTGCCGTTAGAACATATAGAACGCTAATTTGAATAACTACGAGTATATCTCTCAATGAACTCTAGAAAACGTGCACAGATAGTGAAGTTACATTTATGTCCCGAAGAAAAACAATGGACCATCTCAGCATTTGTTGGATGGATTAGGGAAACAGGACAAAAAGCCTGACCGAGATCGTGGTCATTGACCCATTTTATTTTGCTTCTGTTATTTTGGAAAGCTAATATCTTCTATATATTATTTCTCAAAGTGCTGTTTGGTCTCTTCAATAAATTGGGCGACATACGAAACCGATCTGTATAAAGAAGCAATGAATTGAAAAATCGTGTTTATTTTCAGCTGCATATGGGACATTCGTATTGAAAAAGTGTGTTAAAGATACGTAAATATTAAAAAAAAAAGTAGTAATTCGGGATCTGTAATTTCTGATTGCCGCGTGATCTTTCGGAAGAAAATTACACTGTCGGACGGTGGCTGGGAACAAGTGAATGTTGCATTCTCAAGCATTTTTGTCTGTTTCAGTTTAGTGTAGGTTGTGTAAGCACGTGAACTTGATTTTCTACATTGAATAGAAATCTTGAAATGTAAGAGGTTTGTGATAATTATTTTTGCATACGAAACATTATTTTATTAACTGATTTCATCAACATAAATAACTTCATTTATTTATATGTAGCCTTTGAATGAAGGTTAGAGAAATTTGGTTATTTGACTAACCGTGCGATTTAATCGCACGAGTTCTAACTAGTCCTCTATAATATAATTTCCTGTATCCTCGAGATTGTACGTAATATTGTAGGTCAGAGGTGGCCAACTTTTCTGTATATAAGATCTACTTTTTATTTTAAAAGTTTGTTGCGATCGATTTGTCATTGCGTAGTCTTAAAGGGGAAGAAGGGGTGTGAAATGCATACTATGTTTATGCACGTGTTTTAGTATAAGGTGCATTCCAGCGAAGTATGGGTAAATAAGTAAAATATATGTTCAAAACTATTTTTTTAAATTTTTTAAATCACGTATTAAGTTTTCGAGATATAGGCTCGTGAAGAAAATAAATTTCCAAACCCAGCTTTTGATAGCAGCATTCCGTACATGCGGTAACTAAAACATTCGATTTTCAGACACTTTTTTCAAGATAGACTTTTACTACCTTAAATTGCAATTTAATGTTTTTATCAACTGCAATGTAGAAGTTGCTGTACTTTTTGTATGTAAATATGAAAAAGTTGTTATAAAAATCCACAGTATGGCTGATAATTTGATTTCAATAGTTCTTTTTGGCGTTCTTTGGGGACCAGGAAAATGTATTATGAAAGAATAATATGACTTACTTTTTGCTAATCTACCAATAGCTTGCTGGGGACACATCGTTCTGAAATATAGATATATGGCTTATCCACCTAGTAAAAAACAGTCATTATTTAAAGGGCCAAAGATGTCCAGGATAATTAAAAGTACATGGATAATCATTAACAATATTAATTCGAAGTAGCTACAGATAAAGACAGATTTAGAATTTACTTTGTTACCTTAACATTAATGTGAAGACTGAGTTTGCATGTCTCTAACCAAGGAATCATAATTAGGTGTATATCCTGACGAAGATAATAATAATGAGCCTTCAGAATGGGAATCAGTCAGGACAGAACGTTGTTTAGTCTTCGTTAGCTTCGTATGAAAATGCCGATTCGCATAGATGTGTAGATTCGAAACAAGAATAGATATATTCGCTACTTTGATGATACTGGAAAAACGTGACCTTAGCAAATTCCCAGAATTAAAGTATTGCTAGAAATTTTTGTCTTCTACAATCGCTTTAAAATCCATGGCACATTGAAATTCCATCCCAAACATTGCGAAGCGATCGACCAAAATTGACCTCACGATCGACTGGTCGATCGCGATCGACTTGTTGGCCACGCCTGCTGTAGGTAATGTGGTTATTTACAATTTTTCGAAAATATGAGGAGTTTTCTCGCAATTTTGCGTGAAATATAAGATTTTTTTAAAACAAGTATTTTCTTAAATAGCTCCGTAAGTTACAAATAATGCGAGAGAGAATGTACCGTTGTAGCAGCACTAGTTTTTGTTTTATTTTGGAGGAAATCGACAGAGTAAAATTACTTTTGACATTATTATTATTATTATTATTATTATTATTATTATTACATTTCGACATTATTACATTATTATTACAATTGTTATTATATTATTTGCATACTATTATATTACCTTATCTTGTGAGTTTAGAAATCATCTGATGTAATTAAATACCTCCCGGATATTCCCAGTTGCAGTTAAAATAAGTTTATCTTCATCTTCTCTTATAAGTCACTATGGCATCCCTACCGAAACATCTACCTTTTGTTGTTGCAGTCGGTAATCATCCATTTGTTATGATCTCATAAAGAGATACTCGGCGAGAAAGCCTAGTTCGGCGCTAACTTATCGTTAAGTACCTCGTGTTCTGCAATTATAAAGTCCAACTCTTTTTAAAATTTACCGTACATTTTGGAGAAAAAACTGTCAAAGAATATTCTGTTTGTCGTGTAGTCACGAACACGTTGAGTAATGCACGTCACCTGTATATGAACAGTATATCTCCTCGTGGTCTACCAACAAACACACTTGTTTCTCAGAAGGGGGGGACTTCACGCCTTTGGGGTGGGCACTTGAGCATAGCTCTTATTCTCTCCCTCCTCCGCGTGTGTACAAGTACACCGTTGGGCTGGTATCCAAATCTGTACACATCTACTCACAACATGGGCGGGGCCGCCTCGCCAGCTCGTGGCTTACCAGCTTTGCAGATTGGTGCCAGAGTTGTTTCACGTCGCTCATTGCGTGGGGACATAGTCCCTCCCATGAGAATCTGGCACTGCCACAACGACGTGCCAAGAGCCCAGCTTGGGGCCACTGGGGCTGACATACCCAGGAAGCATGGCGCCCCAACCCGTCTCCTCACTGCAGTCAGTTTTATGCTAACGATGTAAGAACCACCTGGGGGCACTGGGCACCCGGACGGGGAGATTCTAATTCCTCATCAGGACTTCTCTATGTGAGACCACAACATAAGGCCACGACCCAGTCCCTCCCGCAGGGTCTGGATGAGACCAATTTTATTCGCAATATCCACATGTAATACGTAGGCTTTTCGCTGGAACTTCAGCAAATGAAACTCGTAAACGAATCAATCACATCAGTTGGAAAAGCGTCCAAGACGTTTTCCTTCCCCACGGATTAGAGTGTGGGCGGACGAGCGGCGCGCAGCGGGTATGTGCAGAAGGCCGCTCTCCCGTGGCGCTCGCCGATCCTCTCTCCGCCGCCGCAGGACGCGGACCGTGCTCGCCGCACCCTGCGCCCCGTCACTGCACTGCCCCGCCCCCAGCCCGCCCCCAGCCCGCCAGCAGCAGCGCGCCGCCCCGCTCTTCCTTTCCCTTGGCCGAGCCGCCGTGCCGTGCTGGGCCGCAGCTTCTGCCCCGGCATCAGACCTAGCCCGCCCCTGGCCACTCATCCACCATTGACTGTTTCTTTGCTTCATTCGATCTATTACTGGTGCACTTCAGGTTTGCCGAGTCTGATGAAAGCGTTTCTGCCTCTTTACATTAAGCACTGCCTTATATATCCTCGCATAAAAAGCCTGTAGCATATGCCTGTAGCATAATAAGCATGTTTGTAGAATAGGAAGCAACGTTTCACAGTAACCATACATAAAGAAATAAAAACGTTGTGAGAATTTTGTGTGCAGATGGGAGTTTAATAATATTATTAATATAAATATTTTTAATAATAATAATAATAATAATAATAATAATAAAAAGAAGAGATTTCTGCCGAAAATTCGCCGTTTTTTCGCGCAGCATTACAGAACTTTATCTCTACTCCGCGCCGTAGCGAGAAAGTATAAGTCAAACCTTCGTAATGAAGAGATCAATGAAAGTTAAGCCATACCAGCCTCGTCATTGCCCGGTTCAACAAGGACCTCAGACATCTTGCGGAAAATGGACTACAGAACCTGCAATACTTGGGTGCACAGCTAGGGCTGAGGATTGTATTACAACCTGGAGCACAGTTGAGAACAGTGGCCATGAAGTGCTACTGTCAGGCTAACCCTCGTCACAAAGGATTTCAAAAAATAATTTACCAACTTGGGGACCAACAACATCCCACTTCTGAAAGACAAAGACTACAACTTCAAAAACAATTTCATCACCTTCAGAAAAGAAGAACTTCTCAATAACACTACGCACAACTCAAAATAAGTCTCCGACTAAAGAGAAAAGGGAAGACAAACGAAGTGAGAGAATGAGAGAATATTCCTGAGAGACCAGAGATAATGGAAGATGTACTGAGAGAAGAGGAACTGTCGCTAAGATACGACAGCAAATGGTGTGAAAAGAAGAAAGGTGGCAACTACCAGTACGTAAAGTAGGGTCACAGATGCTCCTGAAAAACATTAGTGACAGCCGACAGAGCTATCATCACCAACCCAACATCGGATTTGTATGCTAACTACAAACCAAGGTTTTTTTTCCATCTATATCAAAACCTACGCTTTCATTGAGATCTCGGATATTTACCACATAAAGCCGCAACCAACTGTCGACTTCCTCCGTGGAAAACCCGTCTAGAGAGGAAGCTCATCCATCTCAGAGAGGATATTAGCAATATGAAGCGTCCGAAAGAAGGCGCTCTGAAGAAAGTCGAGAAGAGACTCACTTGTCAAGCGATACCATCTCGAATATAAGACCATAACTGAAGACATGGAGACATTAAAAGAACTCTTAATGGTCACGGCAAAGAAACTTCAATGTTGGACCTCCATAGCCGAACACTCGTCAGAATCGTCAGTTCCGATACAACCAGTATCAATTCTTCAGGATATCAACAGCGCGCACAAGTAGTCGTCCTGTCAGATATAGAAGAAACAATAGACTACTTACTGATTGGCTCAGAGCAGGCAGTTACTGACAACAGTTACTGACTGGCTCAAGCATTTACGTTCACTGATCAGTGCGGTAACGTTCAGGGTGAACACACAACGCGAGATGCAACAGAAACATATATACCATTTTATATTTACCATATTTACCATTATTACATACCATTATATATTTACCATTTTAATGATAACATTTTGGAATATAATACAAAAACACTCGCTCTATTGAGATGTTGGCGTATACAATTATTTTGTTTCACCGAGCGCGAAATATTCCTTGTCCTTGACTCATATACTCTGTTCTGTCTTTAAAGGTTTTTAGAGCGGAAGAATTAATCGTTCGAGTGCTAGAACCCCTATTAGCGTACAAATATAGAGGAAGAGGGGAATAAAATTGAAAATTCAGTACTTTGCATCTTCATAAGAACAAGAAAATAACATGCTGGTATCAAAACATTGAAGGGACGAAAATGTATTTTTCGCAATGTTATTTGTAGAATTTTTTGTCTATTTGTATTCGTTTTAGGACAGGTTAACTGTAACTTATTCATCTACCACCCGTGCCTCGAAAATTAGAAGGTGATTTCCTGTGTGATTACAAGAAGTTACGCAAGGTTGTGCTGCGGTCAATACTGGAGTGGGTGACCTTGAGGGAAGCCATATGGTGTTAGCCATCGGGAGGTTGCGGTGATGTAAGGAACTTAACTATTAAACCCTTGCATTGACTCTCAAGGAGATATACGTAGTCACCGCAGAGCGCCCTTACAATACAATGAATTGATAGTTTCGTTCTTTCTTTGCCACATACTATTTATTATTTTGTTTAATGTTTCCTAAGTGAAAAAAAGGGACAATAATGCATTTGTAGAAACATTCAGTTTCAAATAATGGATTCTTTCCATGAAAGTCATTCTTTCCTAGGCAAAGGAGATTAATGATTGCTTATTAGTTTACTGATACATATTTCCATATCTTTATCTTTGAGATTACTTGCAACTTAACATATTTACAGGTCAAACCAAATTAGATACATTTTAATGGCGGCATTCCTAATTGTAATGTTAATTACTGAAATCTTTGACACCACATCATTTTAGCAATTGGAGAACCGCAGATCAAAATGCATTGACTCCACAATTCATTTAAATTTAATTTAACGCGAATTTTTAACCTAATTTTAATTTAAATTAATAGGTTACATACGTTTTCTATTATATGGGTGTGAAAATTTTTAATTTTCAAATGTTTTGAAACCACGCTTTGTGGGTACTTTTACACATCAACTGTATATGACAAAACGGTGGGCTAGAGATTCTGGAGTCCCAGAAAACGTACGCAGATTACACATTTCACACGTACGTCACATACTGTTTTTATTTTTTTATGAAAAATAAATCAAATCAAGTCAAAATCTAATCATTCTGAACGTACATCAAAGATAATCGAAATCAAAGAGTTAATTGAAACAATGAAGAAAATATAATCACATCAGGAAATGCTAAATCTAGTGGCCTTCAAAATGCATTACAATTTGTCCGGGAGTTATCAGGTTTTGATCTATTACTCATTTAATTTTATGAGCAATTTAACTAAAACGTTGATTCTTCTAGAATTCATTTTTAAGTCATTGGTCAGCTGGCCTTATCAACAGTGATGATTCAGGTACGAAAGGAATTTTGTTATATTGTGTTGCTTCTGGAATCTATGTACTAATGTTTGAAATGTACAAATATTTTTGTTTATTTTGTTACAAGACAACAGAATTGAAGTCACTTAAAACGGATAAAATACTTGGTCAATATTTTCCAATAATGACTCACATTTCTTTACACAATAGACTACTGATTCAAAGAACTGCAATAAATTCTCTTTCTTTGAATGGGAATTATCACCAGAGACCCTTCACCTGCCCCATTCAAGAAATTCAACACCTTGAATTTTTTCTATATTATTCGCATTCCAAATACAGTTCGCTGTCAATTGGTACCTACCTTCAAGCAACAATTGTAGCGATAACATAGAAAAGAATGTAAGACACAAAAAAGAAAATTTTACAGGTCAAGAATAAAACTGCGTGAAAGCCCATACTTATGGCCAACACCATCGTTGGAGAGCAACAAAACCTAAACTATTTCTTCTAGCGTCCTATTGGTTTAACCATGACACTGGAATGAATTATTACCATGTTATCCGCCCTAAAATGAATGTTCAATGTTTTGTAACTCATATATTTCTCCGTACAACGTCTCTATTCTAAAAATTATAGCAAACCATTTTAAAAATATTTACAACATTCATCAGCACCTTAAAGAAACATATTAGCTTAGATTGCTAAGGCGATAGACGAGGTAGGGGAGATTATAAGAGATAAAAATAGAGAGCGTCAAGTTGATATTACTTGTGTTCTTTATTAGTCGGTCTTTTATTAATCCTCCCGTCAGTAATGAACAATACTCACTTCGCTTTATAATCCGCATTCCTTTAATTCTAATGTTTAAGAGAGGTTGCCATAGCCACTCCTTCATACCACCTTTGATTGAAATCATTCGCTCGTAATAACTAAGAAGCCACATGACTGAGTGTTGTCTTATCACCACATTTGACAATAAATAAAGAAAACAAAAGATATTCCGAGAGATAGCGTCACAAACACGTGTGTCATTCCGCGACATTTCATGATTCATTCACGGAATCTATGGTCTGAATCAGTGATGTCAAAGGGGTTACCTGTCGAGAGCCTCATGGCAAGTCTGCCGGGAGAGGAAAGTTTCGTCAAAAGAAAGTAAATTTTTAGTGATGACGATGTGTGACAGATCAACGGTAAATTACAGTTTGTAATAAACAAACTAAGCAAAAAGTGGTATGCCACTCGCCCGATAACACAAACATGCAGCTCATAGGGAAAAAGTTTGTTGAACATTTCAGATATACTTAGTTATATAAGGCGCCAACAGAGACAAACTGGAAGACTATATATTGTAATCGACGTACGACAGACCAATGGCAAATTGAAGTTTATAAAAAATTAAACAAAATTGATTTTCCTCTGTTTAGACAGCACATGTGTGCTTAGACAATGTTGGAAAGCAATTTAAGTTTATTAGGTAAATCATTTCGATGTTTTCTCCGAAAATCCTATGGAATTCCGTACTTCTTTTTCTATTCCTTCATCATGTAATAAGAAGGTCTAAAATTAAAATAATAACGTTGAAATATTGCGTATATGCTACTAGATGTAACCCGTCGAAATTGATGAAATCAGACTTCCGTATTAATTAATTATAAGAATGGTAGAATACAATTTAATTTATTTAATACCAAATTTAAGTTTTTTATTTCAAAATTTCCTTTTTTATTAGTATTAGGTTCTCCAATTGGGGTCCGAGATCCTCTCTAAAATCGCATCCAGGATTTTAGCGATTTTAGAGAGATCCTGAAAGGGAACCAGAGGAAACTTTGGGCTATTTGCGATTTTTGCCACTGTTTGCCACATCCCATGAATGAATCAAATTTAGTTCCTTTGATAACTGTTGTAATCGTTTAGCCACACTGCGGTCTCGGAATCCAACAGCATGTGTATGTCCACTGTGTTCCCAGAAATCTGTGTAATTTTGTGAAGTGTCAACAATCTGTTGCGAATACATTACCTGATTCTATATCTATCTTTATGTAGCATTTATTATGTCGCAGATCTCTAATATATTGTTTTTCAAAAATATTTTACTAAAAGTAGCGTATGTGCTAATTGCAATTTGTTTAAAAGGGTTTACATTTCATTACATTATTTAATAGGTTTGCAAAGCAATCCACAAATTGTAAAGAGACCGCCCGGCAAGAAATATTATAAATTTTGTCCCGAGCCAGCAAAATCAAGAGAGGCGCCAAACGAATTCAATTTAGGGAAGCTTCTCGGTGTTGCTGTATTTTGTAAATTATATTTCCATGACTAACCCCAAAGTCACTGAAACTGCCAGACCTTATTGCTCGGCACGAAAACTGTCGAATTGTACCGCCCTTTCCAATTGCATGCCATTCCATATGTTGTATATGACCCCATTGATTTTAATTATTTATTGTTTGTGGGGACGTTCCACCCTAAAAATCTTTTTGGACAGCATATTCTTAAATTCTATATATTAATATGCAAGGAAAGCAAGTTTCTATTTTGCTCGTTGCTCAAACTTTACGATACAATCTCGGCGACGCAGGAAAGTTATACAGTAGATTATAAAATAACTATTGCACGTCATTCCGACGTGGATTGAACGCACCTGTGCCGACAAATCAGTGACTTGCCACTTTTTCTTACTTAGTTACTCATAAACTTTAATTTGCCATTGCTGTACCGAATATACCTTATAATATTTCTGGTTGTTTTTGTTGAAGTGGCAGCTGATCACGTATTTCTGAATTTTGGGCAAGAGAGAACACCTCTGTGCCCTTAAGTCAGAAAGAGATAACCTTTCTTTACTTCGTTTATTATAAGCTTTAATTTGGAATTGGTCTGTCACATATCGATTTCAATATTTAGTCTTCCAGGTTGTCTTTCCTGCCGCACTAACTGAACGACCACTGCTGACTTTTCAACAAGAATGAGCACCCCTGTACCGTCGGACCAGTGACAAACCACTTCTCACTTTATCACAAAGTTTAATATGCCGTTATTCTGCCGCACAACTACATCACTTAAAAAATATTTTACTTTGAGGTCCCCGTCCAGCATTGCAATGTGTCTCTGAACGGGTGGCAGACCAAGTTTTACTGGATCATTGTAATTTATACAATATGCCCACAATGCTTCAAACGTGACGACATTCCAACAAAATTTTTTTCTTTGTGAGATTTGAGCGTCTTTAGCGCTGGAATGTTCCGCTTCCAGCCTGACAGACCAACGGCATTCTTTTTGGTTTAGACCACAGAGTACGTGTAGAATTATGAAACGACGCAAAATGACAGACGTTTTATGACGCTGTCTCTCGTACAATATGTTATTTCTTTCTTGCCTGCTATTCCTCCTATTTGGCTCTACAATCACGGATACCACTGCCAAATCTTCGGTCAATGTTTACTTGTACCCTCATTACGTACATGCGAGCAAATGGACCAAGCTGGAAAACAATCTAAAAGTAAATAAAAAGTTGTTTTTGTGAGACGTGAGATGACTCATAACAACGAATCTTAAGCAATTACGATAAGTTAGATGATCATATACATAGCAATGAACAGCAGGCAGCGGGCGGCGGCAACTAATGTTAGATCCGGATGAAATATTTACATGAACACTCAATGCGTTGGCAAATAAGGGATGTGTTAAGTGCAGCAAACACTAAATGCATGAATATATGAAATAATATAAGTGATATAATAATATATGTATTTAAATACTATTTTTAATTCAGTAAATAAATGTTTTAAATAGTAATCTGAATAATGAGAAACATTAATGTTTTAAAGCGCAAGTTTGTCCTGTTTTATTTGTTTATTGATTTCAAATCGTAATTTACTTTGTGCATGCAAAGCAAAATTGTATTCGTTTCTTTCTTGCTATAATTTGAAGGTACCGCGAATGCATGAATTTGATGATTAACAGGAGCCTATGCAAAACACGGGCTCTTGGAAAAACACAGGAATATCCTTCCACGTTGCGCGTCGGCCTGTGGTGTGTGAAGATGGAAGGGTGAGTTTAGAAAATCAAAATAGATTTCTGTGAGTCCTGAGTCGCAACAAATAATTCTAGAGTTGTTGAACGTTATGTAAGGCACGTGAAGGTAATATGGCCCCATTAACCGCCTAAAATTTTCCTGTTTACATATTTCAATATTGACCAAATCAACAGCATCATGATGAAATTTAACACATTTTCTTCAAGTTGAAATAGGTTTATCTAATAAAAGTGATTCAGGAATATTTTGTTGTTCTTTTACAAAACGTTATGTGAAGGTAATGTGCCCCCATGCAGGTTTTATGGCGATTGTCAGACTAACTGGTTTCTTGTAGCATGACCATGGAACTAGAGACAGTACACTGTACTAATATATAATATGAGTTACCCTTTACTGTCTAATTTTACAAAAAGACTGCCTGACATTATTTCAATAATGTAAGGATTGCTGGGTTACTCATGATAAATTCAGTATTTTCTACAATGAGACTTTATTATTCAAAATTGAAAATATTAATAATTGAAAACTTATAAAAAAATAGTTTAATCAGTTTGACATTGACGACAAATGAAAATTTATTTGTCTTTAATAGTTAGTCCCAATCTTTCTTCGTGTACATAATTCTCACACACACTACATCGACGCATGTGAATGTTCTCGAGTCAATTCCATTCCTTGACCGACAAGAAACTTTCAAATTACATCAATTTGGCCTAGCAACACCAGTTTTGTAAATTTCAGAAATATAAAGAGCTACCCATGTATTCCCGTACACACTGCATCGACGCATGTCCTGAACTGCCTCCTCACAGCAAACATGACAATACCAGCTTTCCCCATTTTTCGCAGGATTTGTTTCCTCCAGTGTTTACATCTTTTATTGGGTTTTCTTCGTGGAAATGTGTTTCTTCTTGTCAGCATTATCTTTATTCTTTTTCTTTGCCAGCTGATCCTTTTTTTTGTCTGAAAGTTGATGGATTGTTTTGAACGTCGTCTGATGTATGACTTGAAAATAAATCCTTTTTAAAAACAATAGCGCGAGAGTTAATTGCTTGTTTTCCATATTGGTTTGGCTCCAAACACTCCTTTTCTTTGCAGGATTCTTTTTCTAGAAAATAAAAGACCAAAACATTAGTATATCAAAATATGAACTTAATATGGCCGTAAGTGCTGACAATATGCCCATCACCATGCTCACATACATGCATTACATTACCACACATTTCAGAAGACCAGTCGGGAGCTTATGGCTTGTCCTGGCTGGGGCGGTGACCACCTGGGGGAGATACCTGGGGTACACCGCCGCATACCGCACTAAACATTCACTACACTAACGGGATGGATGACCGTAACAGTTGACCTGCCCGGAAACATTAATCAACGAATCAACCGAGTACCTCCCGGTCAGAGTCAGAGCGTGTGCTGTGACCACAGTTATTGTCCTACGTTAACCAAGACGGTCACACCTGTCTGCTTGGCAGGCTGTCGTGCCGCGGCAGGGCAGCCTTGCTGTTTCCCCGCATCCGCAGGGGTGTAGCCGCGGCGCGGAGGCGCCTCTCAGGTGCGCAACTCCCTGAGCCGCCGCCGCCGCCGCCGCTTCCGTGCCCGTTGGCCGGTCCGTTACATTCCTGGGCGGCGCGCCGGCGATTCCGCCGCGCGAATTCAGGCCGTCTGCGCTCCTTGGCTCTCCGCTCGCCGCAGCGCCGGACGCGCCCGCACACGCCGAGGCTGCAGACGCCGCCGCTCCAGAGCGAGACAGCGAGCGGCCGCGCTCAGCTCTCCTCTCGTCTTGCGCGGACCTAGAAAACATTATTTTTTTTCTCTCTCGAGGGGCGCTCCTCTCAATGGGCTGAGAGATGGACTGGCTTTCTCCGAGTACATGAATGAAAGGACGGAATTATGGTTTAAGTGAAATGATGCTACGTCTGATGGTCCACTCTTCATATTTAGGTCAGTTATAATGAATGAAAACTCTCATATCGTGCTCTGGCTTCAAGAACGCAAACTCTTGGTTGACGTAAGGAAGCTCAGTCCTTTACACCGCTATAAAGGAGTAACATGAATATCCCACCAGGATACTTCAAGATGTCTACCAGTTGTCTGAGAAACGGCATCACAAGTTTCAGATTTTTAAACAAGAAACAATCATGTTAAGTGTTTCTCACACCGATGAAAGTACATAAAAAAGTTTTATTCTTCACGCCACTAATGCTACTGTTCATTGACTGAGAGTGCTTAACCTTTTCAATGGTATCTATACTCATTGACAAGAAACTAGGGAGTTTTAGCGCCAGGCGTAAGGAGACATTCTTAAATTCTATTGGTCACGTGACTGATGACTTTATACGGTCGTAACGAACAACATTTAGAAGAGTTTTATCAAATAGCGTCATTGCGCTATGCATTATAACAAAAGAAGCATTTCAAGCGTTGAACAAAGATGATGCATAATATATCAAAGAATGTAGGGTAGTGGTGAGACATTTCATCTGCGATATGAGTCAAGTGTATAACAAATCTACATTGTGCGTGGAGTTTCAGATTTTGTGGCCCTCCGCGATGAATATGCAGAGTGGAATTTTGAATCGGCTTTTCTTGAGGATGTAGGAAGAATCTTAAAACCGTTCGTTTTGAGCATAAGACAACCTAACCCGAAAATATGATTTCAACGTCTTTTTTGTGAATTTCTTTCCTGTCACCTCGAACATTTTCCGTTAATTCCTGCCAGCATTGTAGAGTTGGTGAGCAATAGTTGTAACTGTCTCACATGCGCAAATCGGTTTATCAGAGATGGAAAATGCAACATTTCCTGTTTTTAGGTGGCCATTTTGCCGCTTGCAAGGTGACCGTAGAGACTCCTACAGATGTGGACTATTTATGAAAATATAATGCAATACCTTAGGCCTAAAGTACAAGACGTTGTGACTTCAAGGTCCGTCACTTGATTGTTAGCGCATAACTCCGCTACCTTACGCGTGGCGCTAAAACTCCCTAATAATTGAATCTACAGGTCACTAAAATTCCGAGACCTTTACTTAAAAAACACCGGCTTCCGCTTTGGTACAGAACAGACTGTTTCCTCTAGCCAACCCTCCTCTCCAGGCAGTTAGTGAAAGGAGGGAAATGTCACATATCCCTCTTAAATGAGAATCTCTGATCATCTGCTTCCATAGACAGGTTAGGCACGTTTAAAACTCAACAATTTTTTGACGAGCACATGGCTGAGTAATCGTGAAGTTCTTACTGTGCAACGTGATCAACGATGACGAGGATAACAACAAATTAAAAATAATAACACTATAATGAATAATAATGATAAAAGTGTATATAATATCAATAACAAAAACATAATAATAGTACATTTTGTATTCCCAACACATCAAACGAGGGTCAACTGATTTCACTGCAGTGCCTACTGACCGGTGAGGACCTAGGTTCGAATCCCATGGTGGCAGGATTTTCGACATTAGCTGTATCCGCTACGTCGATATTCAGTCGCTTGCCTGGAGAGAGAACACCAACGGCTGGCTGCTCTAATCGGTAGTTTTCCGTGGTTACTCCGATCAACACCAGGCAAATGCGTACGCAGTACCCTCAGAAACGGGCCACGGACCGCGCGTGATCTTTCCTTCCTCGTCCATGCCCTATCCTCAACTCATACATACCACACACAATAACATGCGACTACGCACATGCGGGAGACCAGTCGGGAGCTACAGCTTCTCCCGGTGAGGCGGGTGCCCCGCTGGTGAGAAATACCTGGTTGAGAAAAACAACCCGCTTGTCGACAGTAGGTCGGCGCCGGATCTCGCCATCCAGTGCGAAAAGAGCTCTGCCACAGTCTGAGGGGAAACATGCCACTACAACTTTACGGGACTAAATAACCTGAGCCTTTGACGCTCCGGAATCACAAACAATCAATCAAATCAGGGGAAAGTGGGCGCACTCTCTCTGTGGTTGGCCAGCGGGATTGCTCTCTGAGAAATGGTACCGAAGGTTTGCTTGATGTTAGCAGATCAAGAACAGACCCTAATGACTAACACCATTCAAGCCAATGTAGATGAGATTCCCGAGGATGACAAGTCCAGGCTAAGCAAGCAACAAAACGAACCAACCACCGTTAAAGTCGACGTCACTAGCGATTTCCTTAACTGCGCTCCGTCAAAGTCACGGAAGTTAAACAATTCGAGACTTTGCGGATTCCTAGTCGGGTGACCATCTGGGAACCCCGGGATCTACGAGGTAAAAGCGCCGAGCCTCTGGTCGAAGAGATAGAAGGCAACTACTGTACTATGGTGACGATGACTAACTAGGTTAAAGGAGGATTACTCCGTTACTGCATAAGCTCAACGACCCAGGAAGGACTGTGGACACAGTTGCAATGGCGCAACACATTTAAAAAGTGCATGCATTATATATCTTCCGCGCAGTGTCGATCGCCTTGATCCTACCGCCTTAATTAATTTCGCATTTTCCGCCTTGGTGAATATAATATTGTAAAATACTTTAGAGCAATTACTATACCCCAATGATATCTACAATATTCTAAATAATTTACTGTGATTTATTAATTATTCTAAACCGACAAAGGGAAAGTGAGCGGAAAATGGAAGGATATTACAGTTGCGTGCCAGGTTGCCACACCTGTGTGCTTGTCATGAATTCAACATGGAGTGAATTCAACATTCAACATGAACACAATATAGTCACCCATAATTTAGTCAAACAAGACAATGGTAGAAGATGCAAAGATTTATTTGGGGCGAATTTTTATCTGAACAATCTGTTCTGAATGCGTATAGTCGAAGACAGAGCCGGATCGAGGAAGTATTTCATGAGACTGGAACTCCAATTTTGATTCCCGCCGTAAAGATTTTTAAATAATATAATTTTTCAAATTGTCAACTTGTAATAAAAATATATTTTCACTGTGGGTCTCCTTGGATCTGCCGCTAGATCGAAGGAAAAATCCTTGAGTCTACAACTGCAGCAAACATCTCTGTATATCTGAGATCATTACGAAATCAAGTAGACAATACCATATCCGTGCCAAATTGCTTTTGCTAAACTCAGTTGTGTTTCTTTTTTCAAAGAACTATGCTTGTATGTTCAAGTTGTTGTGATATCTTAGTTCCAAAATGAAATGTCGCAGAGCCACTAATTGACTTTTGAGCTGACATCTCGGAATGATGGGTTAACTTAGATAACCCAGGCACTATTCTGAGCTATTGTCGGCTTACAGTTTCTTTTAGATGAATTTCGTCAGAATTCTCTTGTTTCGAAGTTCAAATGAACGTTTTTTTACATTCGAGTTCGTCATTTGTTTCCATTCTCTTATCTTGCGATTGCGTTTTCTTCCGATGTTCAGGCGGTCAACAAGGTGATTAGCAGCAATCAAAGCGCCTGCACCGCGAAGTGGTGATCACAAACAGCATTAAATTAGATATTTCTTTATTCGTTTTTGACATTACTTTACAAATTACACAAACATATCCTGATGGTCTGTGAGTAGGGTGACGCAAGTAATACACATTATCTTCTTGTTTCTATATTTTCAATGCCTTGGTTTTCAGAATACTGACGAAAATACAAGAAGATATAAAGGTATGGCAATGTGAATAATCATTATTTTTTTCTTTAAATGTTTCAAACCTACAATTTTAGATATCCTAATCAAAATCTGTTCTGATCGTCACGTTATAACGATGTTCAATACATTCTCGGGCGTTGTTGATTGGTTAAAATACTCAATACAGTACTTCGTTATTGAATAATTCTTCCTTTCTTAAAATTATGTTTTTGTTGTAGGGGAGGTGATCCAACTCTGTCATCTATGTGTTAGGTAACTCAGATTGCCATTATTCTTGGAAGTGCTTCAGCGCCGGACAAAATAATGTCTTGATTTTCTAAAAAGAGGAAACACTAACGAATCCCACGTTGTTTTTTTCTCCAAATGAAGAGCTGTCCTCTTGTATGACCTGTTTTCACGACATTGGAATAGTTGTAATCGTACATGTTGGTCTGAGATTGAATTCCTTCGTTCACCTCAGGTCGCTGTCAGCAGAAATATTTATCGAACATATCAGTAATATTTTGTAACACATTGAGTGTTTTAAGTGGAATAGATAATTTAAACGAAATGTGTATCGATAGTCCGGCCAGTGACTCTCATGACGCCATATTTTATCTCACAGGGACGAGTATTTGCATGCGCAACACATACGGCGACATTAAGATTGATGTACAAATCCAACTCGACCAGATACCTCCACCTAAGAAATTTCCTGCTTCTTGGCCCCCTGGAAGCCCGACCTAAATATCAAGTTTCTCTTGTGTTAAATTTGGAGTCCTCCGCGTTTGCAACGGAAGTATACTCTACGCACTGGCTACCGGAGCGAACTCCACATATTCAACTCACTCTCGAACAAGCATGAACTGTCGAATATACTGATTCACATTCGTAGCGCACATTCCTCTGGTAACCCTTACGTGACCGATTTAATTCTTTTTCGGAATTTTGAAACTCTACTTTGTATTTAAATTGCTTTCTAGTAACTATTTCATTATTGATTATATGTGTCCTATTCGTCTTTCCACATGCGAAGGAACATACTAAGACTCAGAAGAAAATGATTTTTTTTATATTTTGAAACAATACAAATAATTAAAACTTATAATAATTACGTTGTTTTAAATCAAATTTGGAAAAGCAGGAATCAATGAAAAGAGGTACTACATTGCATTGCTGGATTTTTTTAAAATTCTTTTCTCCTTTTGCTACAATCCTACTACTGCCTTATAACTACAAAAAAAAAACGTATCGTCGTAAATACAAAAAATTCCAGAAAACAATTTCAGATGCATTATAATGAACTAAATAATTAAAAAGAAAAAACGTAAAACGCACAGAAAAAAGAAAACTGTCCAAATCGGAGAACTTTCTTGAGCAGCGACGAGAAAACAAAAACAAAACAAAACAAAAAACGAAAAAAATCGAAAAATTTCATGTAACCGCGCATTTGAAAAAAAAATCATTTTAGCAACAATATAATTGAAGCATGAAGCTGTAACAACGTTGTAAGTGAGACATTATAAATTTTACAGGAGAGCAGAAAATCGATAACCTCTTAAACTTTCACTGCTAGAAGTATCGGTGCTATATGCTCTTCTGACACTTGTAGGTGTTTTAAGAAATGAGTTTTATAAAGGAAAATGCTTTAGAAATAATGTTCTACGAACGAATGTAATTTCATTCCACGGAACAATGTTACGTATCCAGAACACTTACAACGTTGTTATTCTAATGTAGTACTTCTGGAAATTATAAACCGGCAGGAAAACTTGAAAATGCTTGAGAACATATTGATTCCCCTTTCTAAGTACATGACTGTGATATTCCGATCTGCAGATAAGCATTTCTTCTTTACCTTGTGTCCTACCACCTCCACCCCTTATCATCACCCTATCACTTCATTCAGTATTCCCTGCAAAATGGCAGGAGGCCCTTACCCTAAATGGGATCGTAGTTGCCTAATAATAATAATAATAATAATAATAATATAGTAAAAATAATAATACTAATAATATGTAACGGTACATTGGGAAAGCGTCACACACTATGAGTTCTTTGACTCTGAGATCGTCACTCAGTGATGTGATAGAAATGCTCAATGCTCATAACATATTGCACGAACTTTTCAGAGATTTGGCCTTTCAGGCTACAATATTTTTTGGCATTGAATCCTACCCTACACTTACAGGATACATTCTGAAATTTATACACCAGTTTAATTACATTAATGATATTGTCTTCAGCAAAACGAATTATAACTCAGCATGCATAAGCTGTGGCGGATACAACATTGTTTCAGCCACCTCGTTTGGATGCTCCAATACTGGTTTTCTTACATTTCTAGAGCTTATATACTCTTCACCGGAATCTCTACACATTTTTTCTACATTACACTTCTACATTTCGACATTCCTTCTTCTTGTATTGCCCCTATTACTGTCTTTTACAGTGGACGGTGACATACTTACACGGTCGCTTCGCGCCATCTTGCCGGAACTTATGTTAGCCAATATTTGAAGCCAGATTTTTCACGCAAAAATAACTTAACCATTCTAATAAAATGTCAATGGGAGAACAGATTCATATACAACATTGTTCCACAGAAAACGGAAAATTGAAAAATGTGTCGCTTACAACGTTGTTCCAGCTCACGCGTCAATTATCTAAATAAATAAAACAAACAAAAAGAAACCTTACCACCAGATAAAACGCACAGGAAAAATAAAACTGTCCAAAACGTCGAACGCAATGTCTTCCTGTAAAAGCGACAATAAAACACACAATTCATGCAATCATTGGTAACAGAGAATTTGAACGTAGTACACACTCTCCACAAGAGTGAAAAATGCACCACAAGGAGCTATATGTGTCCCAGAGAACTTCTCAAGCAGTATATCAGGTGGGATATACACTTTCCACTGGTCACGAAAGGGGTAACAGTAGTTTTAAGTAATTAAACGAATTCACTTAATACTTTGTTAGAATATAATGCTTAAATTTGTATAATCACTGCTGGAATGACTATTTGTTGTCTTCCCAAAATTTAAAATATCATAATTACGCACTAATAATCTATGAAATATGTGTTCATTTATGTAGTGAAAACTTCAAAATATTCCCTATAAAAATATTTGTTTTTTTCCTGTTGTGTTATGCGACAGCAACGTTTTTAATATTCTTGATATGTAAAGAATTGTTGTAATGTATAGAGACACTACACTATGTTTATTGCAATATTCGTAAATACTGGTTTTGATAGAATACTTAATTTATTACAGTGTTATACGAGAGTTTTTTTATTTTCTGTTCTAGGGCGCGTGCTACTTTTCGGAAACCATTTTGTTTAGTCTTTTTAGCTGAATTTTTGGTGCTGCTGGTCAATAGTTATATTAAATTCCAAACCATCCCGTGTTTGGTTCTTTACACGAAACCTTATAATTGCAAATGGATTTTCTTTCTTGCAACCCATGTGTCCCTCTTCTGTGCGTATGAGGTCTTACCATTGCCATCTTTCGGCAAATGGATTTTCTCTCAGTAATTCTGATGTAGAAGACAAAGACCAACTAAGTAACCAATTACATCGTTGATTATTTTTATGAACTCATTTTAAATCATGACACATCATCAATTGTGATAATAATCTCAAGGATCTCTCAAAGCCAAGACTTAAAATAAATATTTCCTCCTATGCGCACTACAAAATATTTTTGGCAAAATATATGTTGGCACCAATAGGGAACGTATTTTCATCTATTATGTTTTTACAGGAACAAGATACTTGCAGTCAATCATCTTTACATATTTTTTTAGAGTTTACTAGACAAGAATGAATTAGAACCATTTTTATTTTACATATTTTACATATTTCGGTATGATTACATATTTTTACATATTTTACCTTTTACTACATGTTCCTTATATATTTCTTTACATATTAATATATTATAAGTCGAAACGGAATATTTCAGTTGCGCGTTTGCAGTTAGGGTTGTCAGACGTTCACTATATAGGTGAATTGTTCACTATTTCTATTTCTGATTCACTAATTAAAAAATGGAAATGGTGAACATGTAAAAATATCTTATCCAATAACGAAAAAAAAATTATTGTATGAGTGACAAAATGTTAGTAGAGCTTTTAGTGTTTTTTATGGCAAGATTTTAATCTCGATTAGAGCTGACTTTACTCTGAAGCAAATCCTGACGATTGCGCAGTAGTCGCAGTTGTCATCTTAGTGTGGTAACAATTCGTAATACTTGTGTCTTTGTTCAAGTGCACAGCACTGCAAACGTAAGCTAAAAGTATGTTTCATAAATGCCTTTCGTGCATACACTATTTTAACGAATTCCTGATTAGTGCTGGCCCTAATGTCCACAGAGAACTTTATTTTAAGATTTGAAGTAATGTATAAAAGATTTAATCCATTTTATTCAAAGATCCCCTCCTCCCCCTGTTCACTAATTTTTGAAAACATTTCTGGAAACCCTATTTGCAATACTTGTAACGGAATCATCGTTCTTAAAAAGCAATGTAATTCTACTGCACTTCTATGACCACCATATCTTCGCCATGAATTTTCCAACATACTCCCCTTTCCTACTTCTTGTAAACCGAGCACTCGGATTCAAGGATGAGCGGATGATTCTGACGCAGAAGTAATCTCAACCATGCGCTTGTTCATGTTTCAAACAGCACATTCGTTAATAGATCGAAAACTAACAAATATTTTATACAGATAATTGTCTTATCGCGTAGTTCGATGGGGGGGGGACCCTATAACACACACACACACACACACACACACGCACACACTCCGGGGTCTATCATTAGCTACTCGGTACTCCGCAATTCATCACTATAATTTGTTAGCACCGACTCCTCGCAAACATCATTGATTATATTACGAATGAAAATTTTTGAATAAAAAATCCTAGATGTAGTACTTGTGCAGAGATAGAACCGCTCCGAATCCATATTAAGATATAATCGACGTTTTTGTGCTGGAAAATACTGGTAAAAAGCAATAAGCCAACAAGCACTATAATGAATTTTCATTTTCATTTTACATATTTTCTATTTTCCTTACATATTTTGGAAAAAATAAATACATATACTATTCTATGTATAATTATATTTTACTTTTTTATTACAACAAATTATATTCTCTAGACATCAAACAATTTGTTTATATAGATGCAATTATCATGTTGCAACTCACTGAGTTCAAAGAATGATTAGAAAATGTGTTTTGGATGTAATTCTTATAAAAACATTTTATTTTGTAATAACGTCATAAAGTTTTAAAATCGACTGCATTATCTATCGGATAATGCGATCTTATTTTAATTAAATACGTTGCTTAGCGCGGAGGATAGAGATTTGATAGATATTTTATGAAAACAAATATTTCAGCGACTCGTTTACAAACTAACGTATACGATTCTAGATAACTAAGCTCTTATCTTGCAACAAGTGGCAGTGGCAGCAGTTTTGTACTACATGAATTTTACATGGTTTATATTCGACAACACATTTTCCTTCTACGGAATCTCGTATCATTCATTGAGGATTTAGTAAGAAGTTGCTATAGATACACCTGCAAAGATATAGTATCGGCTGTGTTTATCTATTTGCAGTTCTTCTTCCTGGAAAACTAAATGTGAACATAAATGCTACGTTATGGAATGAATTGAAGTGTCTACTTATCATATGAGACATGTCATCGAGAAGTAACCTGAAGGTCAAGAATACTTATTTGCTTGCAAATTCTGAGTAGGCAATTTGTTGAACAAGGAAAAATGTTAGGTCATAGGATGCCCATGAGTAAGCATGAAGCAAACCTTCCCAGGTGACCCTCAATTCATCAGAGTAATAGGACTGCCCCAGTCGGCCGTGGCGAAAACTGCTATGCGATTGGCCTCTGGGTTGAACCACGGGCCGCGTGGATGCCTTCACCTTGTGATTGTGGCTTACTAGACGAGATGTCAGGCCACCGCGTTTTCCGTAATACATCATTAGTTATTTCATAATTACTCTGTAAATTATCAATTCTCCGACGCCAACAGTCCCTAGGCAATTCTAAAATGGAAAGCGAGTGGTACAGATTGCACGCCCGGTTCGTCGATGCTCAAAGCGAGCGCGCTAGTCGCCTCTCCCGTGGTTTTCTCCTAAACATCGCATGTCCCCGCAACCTGTCCCCGGGATTCGCTGGCCGGCGCTGGCCTCCTTTGCATGCCTACGTCTGTTGGGCGTGGCTCTGGGGCCGAAGTGCGGGCCTATTGGGAAGTGATAACCAGCGGGAGCCAAAGCACGTTCCGAAAGCGCTTGGCGATTTCCAGAGGGGGGAGAGAGAGAGGGAGAGAAGCGCACGATTTCCAACGTCAGCGCACTCGCGAAACGCATTCCCCACACGTGGGCTTGCGCGTTCCGGGAACCAGGAATTATCGCCAAGCGACAGGCCGGCGCGGCCCCGGCCCGTTCCGCGAATCCTTTCGTCGTCAGCGCGTCCCTGCCGCCATCGCCGCCGCCATGTCGTGAGTTCCGACCCACATTGCGGACAGCCCGCAGCGCAACTCCAATGGCTTGATCTTTCATTGTAACGCCTTCAAGGGCTTTTCCATTGGCGTCTAGAAGCCCTCCTCCCCTCTGGACTGCTAGGGCAACTTGCCTCCGACTTCATTGAGGCCCCGAAAATATTTTTTACTCAAAACACAAAAAAATTTATTTACTTCTCATTCAAATTAACCGTTATAAGTTACTTCTGTTGTATAGAGAGATGAATTTTGCTTTTGTATTGAGGGGGGCGGAATTGTTAGAAATAATGGACTTCCACGGATCTACTGCAACAGGTTTCTGTTTCTGTGGGCGCCCCTGGGCTGTTTTGCTACGATAAATAGCTTTTATTTTTATCATGGCGTACGTTCATTTACGCAAATATTGCCGGATTGATGCGGTACGGTCCAAGATGTCCAAATTTTTACGGTTAAACAGGATTGCCTCTTCTTTCTTCTCTTTCTTTATTTTCATTGTTTACTTTTACTAACATTCCTACTGATGTTTGTCGCTGGTTTTCACATTACAGTTCCGGACTGCTTGACTGCCAATCGACTACGCATAAGCTGATCGATGAATTAATTTCATTTCTATTTCCATCTGATTTATCTCAAGGTTCCTTCGATGTAAATGCTTTGAAATGAATAAAGCATGGCGTTGTATATGTAATCACTGCATAAAGGTAAACGCTGCATACTACACAGGCGTAACTTCCTTCATGCGTTCAAGAAGCACCATTTTATAACGTTTTTGTCTCTCATTCCCAGCTGTGATTAGAAAGAATGTATCCCAGCTTTTAGTGTTCTTTGACTGTGGAAAGTGAAATGGCTTCGTTGAAAAACACATTTTTAACAATTACTAAACAGCAAAGGTCGTTTCTGAAGGGCGAACATTTTCAAAGCTCTTAATTAAATGTCATTCTTTTGTAAAATTCACCTCATAAACGAAAACCAATGGGTCGCTTCGGAAACAAGACAAAAAGAGTGCAACTCAGTTTTACGAGCTTCTTCTCTTTCTTAACTTTTTCTTTTCTTTCGCAATTGCATTCAGGTACAACCAGCGGCACTTTCTGCTTTCCGAGCTTTCAGCATTGATGAAGCCCCTGAGGACCCATCAAAAACACTCATTAAGTCTTACAAAAGTGGACTGGGTAGAAGGGAATTGAAACTCCTCTCCATTGGTGTCTTGAGTTAATTATAAATACAGCTAGGAATGAAAACATAAGGAAACCAAGGTCGAACACGATTATAAGAAAACATTTTGTAAGAATATGTTTCTTGAGAAACTCTGCACACTCGGGTGATTACATCATAAATGATATGCAACCTTGTTTCTGAAAAACTACGAAAACTCAGTTTTCTCAGAATAATTGCATTATATTCATTTAGCACCAAAACAAATAAAATACTTTCTCGTGGTTTCTAAACGCAAGTCATCATTTTTACCATTCGTGGCTAAGCCGCTTTCTGCCAAACACAATTCATATCCTATGATTCATCGTGTAGGTCCTCAGGTACATGACTCACTACGTTGCAATCCAGACTTAGGTGTATGTAACGAACACACAAGGAGTATTTGATGATTTCAGGACGGCAAGCTAGTTCCTCTTCCTGAAGTGTACTCGTAAGATATTTTCTGTAAGATTAATGTTTTACAACTTGTTATGGTTTATGCGTAATAATGATAATAATAATAATAACTACAACAATACAATTCATGAAGGGAAAACACATTGTAAGCTTCCCCCCAAGAAAGAAAAGATGGGTAAACCTTTGTCAATGTTTGCTTCCTTTTCATTTAGTAGTAAAAAAGCCTACCGAAGTGTACGTTTTAAGAAGAAATGAAACACAACACAACTTATACTAATTGGCAAACAGATATTTTTATTGAAGTTTTAATTAAATCAAAACTGAAATTTTACATTTACACAAATATAATTGAAAACACGACTGATTCCCGTGTCTGCGCTATTCCCCAGTCTGCTAAAGTGGACAGGGACCCAATTTAAAGATTGATCAGCTTCCTAAGCTTTCGCAAGAGCCCTCAATCAACAATGTATATGGTCCGAAGCAAGCATGTCAAGGTCGCGGGCAAGGTAACTAGCGTACTAAGAGTTCATAGGCTGTGCTTCCAGAGCAACTGGCGCAAGGTTTAAAAAAGTAAGGGTTGTATCAATTACTCCGGAATGGCGGTACGTTACTGGATACATGGTCCATCACAGTCTTTTGGGGAATCACAGTTCCATCACAGTCAGTTGACAGTTATTTTCCCAAATGTAGCTACTAGATATTAATTACCATTTCCTCTATTAAAGCAAGGAAATGATCTTAATGGAAATAATATATTGTAGCGTCGTGGCGCGCTAAAACGGTGACAAACACGCGGCAGATGGCCGGATGTTTAACAAAGGGCGCAGAAGATGACGCATTGGGAATTCTGCCCAAGCGCAGACACAGCGTGGTTCGGCGGAAGCAAGGGGCGGCGGGTAGCGCCGAAGGACCTATATAACGGCACGAGAACAATGTCTCCTTCTTCTTGTTTCTCAGCAGTGTCGGCGGGTGGTTGCGCGTAGGTTTGTGCGAGTGGCGCTCGTGGGCAAGGGGCCGGCAATTCATTGTCGTGACTAGCGAGACATGCATTAAGTCTCAGAGTAGAGCGGTGTGGTAGCCGTTCAGTAAAATATCTCTCCTAGCAGTGGGTTCTATTTATTTAGTTAATTGTAAGCAATGCAATTTGTTATTTGTGACTACGGCCTAGTTTATGAATAAACTTACTGTTCTTACAACCCACTCTCGTCTGTGTTCTGATTACACCCGTATGACGCCACAATATATAATTAGATTTTAAATTGTCAATTGAGAATGAACTTAAACGTTTTGAAACAAAAATATCTTCATTTCATAATCATTAAATTAAGAATCCATAGCACATAAACTTCTGATGTTCAGTTTAGGAGGTTTGACGGACAAAAAGTCTTGTCATTTAAAGAAGCTGTCCGCTCGAAAGCGAGAGTTGTTAATATGTAGGAACTTATTCATTTATTTCACATTATTGCTATATATAAATAACAGCATGATTTAATAAAACAACATAAAACAAAAATTTGAAAGAATTCGCCATTCACACACTCCTGCCACTATCCAACTCACATCTAAGTATACTATGTTCCTTTTCTCATTTGTAAACTCTCGCATTTTTCATAGATATGTAATTAGCCACAATATCATATCATTTCTTTCTATCAATAAAGCCTTTCTCTTCGCTTTTCAAATTCAAATCTCATTTCTATCAATAAGCGACAAAATATAGAATAATTGAAATTTGGTAAATGTTTATGAACATTCTTCATTACACACTCGATTGTTGCAGGAACATTTAAAAATAGAAATGCATTGAATTCGAGACGTACCGAACAAAAACTCTCTCTGCAAAATTCATTCACACGAGTGTCTGCACGTTGGATGCACGTCTGCACCAGTGGCGTAGCGTGACTCGCGCGTTTGGGGATGCACAACAATAACGCGAACTGAAGACATCATGATTCTTAGTGTTTTCTAGAGTCAATGGTATTGAAACAAATGTTACATTACTTCAACAGATTTATGTCAGGAGACTTCTTGAAAGCAAGTTATGAAATAGCTCAGCTTTAGATCTCATGCGCGATTGACCACGAGATCACTTGTGAATTGATATATTTCGAACCAAAATAAAGTTTAATATATTAAGTAAGAATTCAACTTCTTAGATATTAATTGAGAATTAGTAGGCAAGCACTATATCTACTGTTTGTGCCCATGATCAAGAACAGAATCGCGAGTGAGAAAGAAAAAATATTTCTCCGACAACCTCAAGTGTGCTGCGCTCTCGTGCACGAACGAGCAACTCGCTCATAAGCCTTTTCTCAGCCGTATGCTGGTCGTATGCTAGCTTTTCGGGACTCGGGAATCCACGGGCAGGAGTGAAGAGGGGAGAGAAGAACCTCGCCGTCTGCACATGCGTCATCGCTCGTCGCAATCTCGCGGCAGGCACTAGAAGCATTTTAGCGTCCAAGCAATCAGAGGCCAGCTTGTATGAACGCGCGGAATTCAATCATATGAAATCACTTCATAATTAATACAAAACGTGTTTCTCTCAATGTGTTTCACTCACTTGGA
Source organism: Acheta domesticus (assembly GCA_031308135.1). NCBI lineage: Eukaryota > Metazoa > Arthropoda > Insecta > Orthoptera > Gryllidae > Acheta > Acheta domesticus. Next base: position 193,014,714 of record JAHLJT010008446.1, read on the forward strand.
GGATTATCAATACAATATTCAGGCTTCTTTGATTAATACTTTACGTGGGGATGCTCAGCATCTTAGCGTCCCCTGACGCTACGCCACTGGTCTGCACGTTCTTTTAAGTACTTTAATACTTTTAAAATTGTTTTTCTTTCATCACTTTTAATAAGTTCACCATTTTCCCTGCGATTCATTTTGATCTCTTAATATGAACATGCTGTACGATTGACTAAATTACCTAACAACATTTCTATACCACTGCATATTCACCACCTTCACTCTTATCCAACGCCAAAAATCGATTGTCCAGAATATCCAGAAACATGAAATTCACGAAAAGGCTTCTCATGATCACTCGAGTAATGTTTGGATCGTTTCCGCGGATAACGTCTTATAAATAATATCCGAGGTGTGACTGGAAAAAAACAAGACTGCTTTTTTGTAAGAAAAACAGGTCGAACCTTAACGTCAAACACCACATAGTCGAGTCGCCTGACATCCCCTCTGCACATTCCAGCCGGTGGGACGACCATAGCCTTCTCAGTCGCGCCGCGGCCTTCTTTCGTATCAGATCGTGTACCTACCGCACATCGGAAAAATGATAGTCATCTGAATAGAACAACGTATTAACGTAAAATTTTTAGTGAAACTCGGCAAGTCTACAACAGAAACATATTCTCTTTTACAAAGGCGCGGTGATGAGTGTATGTCACGCCCAATGATTTTTGAGTGGCATAAAGTGTGTAAAGAAGAACGAGAAGAAATCGAAGATGATCCACGGTCAAAACGTCCTTCAACTTCCACGAAAATGGGCGAAAACATTGAAAAGAGGTCATCTCATTCGTGAAGATCGCCGTTTGATTATTTATTTCAGTCAAAAAAAAAAGTTAAAATTGTGTGTGACGTGCTACGGGGAGAAGTGAATTATGGAAGAGATACTAGTTGAATTTTTAATACAGAAAGAAATGAGCGTTTTGCTAGTATTATTAACAAAATATTCGCTCTGATGTAATAAAATATATTTTCAAGCGTAAATCAGGTATAGATTTCGCCTCTTATTCCTCATCATGAGCTTCGTCAAGGAATAATACTTCCTGCCGCGACAACATGGAGAACGATAATTTGAATAACTTTATTTCCTACTGAAATCTAGAAGATGTGCACAGATAATAAAGTTAGGTACTTTGTGTCCAGAAGCAAAACAAGGGACCATCTCAGCATTTGCTCAAAGGATCAGGGAAACTGGACGAAAAACCTGATCGAGATGGGAGTCATTGACCCAGAAACTAAGGGAAAATAAATGTTACAGGGTGTTTAGAATAATACAGTCCCAATTGTAAATAATACATTAAATATCATTGTTAAAATTAATATTACTTTCCTTTTTGATCCTCGGTATAGTCTCTAATTGTATAGAAAAAGTTATGCAACAGAAAATATTTTATTTGGGACATAAACTCTTGTATCGAATTGAATCGTTTAATGTCTTAAGGCAAAGATTTGTAAAATAATGTTCATGTAATGTATGTGAATTTTTTGTAGTGAGCTGTTGATACTGTCACCTGATGAATATGATTACTACGTCGAATGTTATAGTTACAGAAAACGACCTGAGTTGTGGAAGAAGAAATCGTGGATTCGTCATCAAAACAACGCTACAGCCCACATTGCACTGATTGTTAAGTCCTTTTTGGCCAAGCATGGGATCCCTGTGTTGGAACATCCACCCTATTCACCAGACCTAGCCACGCGTGACTTTCTGAAGTTTCCGAAACTGAAGGAAGCATTGAAAGGAACTAGGTTTGCGACAGTTGAAGCTGTGAAAGAAAAAGCGACGGAGATTATGAAAATGATTTCCGAAAGCGACCTGTAACACTGTTTTGAACAATGGGAAAATCGAATGAAGAAGTGTAGGGATCGTGGAAGGGAATAGTATATTGAAGGGGATAACGTGAAAGTTGGTAAGGAAAAAACAAGTACAACAAAAATACCGTTTTTGTTTAGCCATACCCCGTACATTTCCTTTCAGCCCTACACATCCTACATCTGTACCTTGGCTTTGTCGCGTTTCCCGTCGAGCCTCACATCGTCGTTTCACGTCGCACGCAGCTCGACTTCAAAACGAACGGCAAATACACAGAAGTAATGTATCCGAAGACCTGGTGATGATAGAAAACAATTTCATATTTTTCCCAGAACTATGTTGCTGACAGTTTTTAATTGGACTTAAAGAACAAAAATATCCCAGCGACGATATATTCTGATGCACACATTAAACATTCAGGCATTTTTGTTGACAATTCATTTTTTAAAGGGACACATTTAGATAAATAGAAAAAATGAAAGCATTTTCCCCAACTGGAGTACGTAACTGAAACATTGTATCGAGTTTTTCCAAAATAATTTCACCAATTTATGAATATGTTTTAAAGGTTTGAATGAAAAGATGTTCAACAATAATTCCGAAGAAATCCAAAATTTTCATTCTTTTATTAAAAACCAATTCAATGACACATTTTTCATGATTACCAGCGGGTACATCGTTATTTTCTCTCCAGGACTATAATTTTCTACTTACTTTTGCAAAAATCGATTTGACAACAGTGCACGAGTTTCGTCCGTAAGAATAACATTGTCCGTAAGAGCCCATTGTGCCTTCCCCACGTGAAAATGAATACAGGCAAAAATGTTTAAATAAGGTAGAATTCAATAAGAAAATAAACTGTAATAGTAATAAGTAGTGATGAACATAAACATAAAACAATTTTCGGTTATTTGATAGAATAAATCTGTCACGTATTTTCGTATGAATCCACTGCTCTCCCGCATCGCACCGCTCCAGCTTTCGCGTGTACACCTCGTTGTAGATTTGGAGAGGAAACGAGAGCGGAGTCAGGGAAGTTGTCCGTGCTACAGGAGCGTCAGGTTTCCCAGGCTGGCAAGGAGCTCCTATGAGCGCGGTTTGACAGGCGTGATCTAGAGGCTTCATAATCAGTAACCAAACGTTAGAAGCTTAGCTTTTTATTAGGGTCATTCGGAATTGCCTTTGGGCCCCCGAGATAAGGCTTCTTTTATCCATGATGATGTCATTCTCAAAAACAATTTGAAATCACCGTGAGACGTTTCGAAAATTAGAAAGACTATACTGGCCAGACGGAGAGTCACAGGGTTGTAAAATGTCTTACGATACAATGTATTGTCCTTATTAACAAGCTACAAATTTTGTTGCCGCCCGTGGTCGTGTTTATCGAAAGTTCTGTCCCCTTCGGGAGCGTCATTTTTCTCCGTTGCTGGGAATACGCTAACGTTTTCGCAAAAATAGGGAATGTCACACGACTTATAAACTTGACGCAGCTGACTTTCAAAGGTCCGAAGACAATTTTGAATCAGTGTGTATTTTAAGAAGGAAACTACCAACGGAAATTTTTAATATCTTTCCCACAGGACTGGCAGGCAAGACAAGTCCGGCAGTCCTCTGCCTGGTAACGTGTAGTTGTGTGAGGTTCTTTGGACAGCAGTTTGTGGTCATTTAAAACACGAAATAGGTTTCATGGACTTTACAAAACAGTAGATAATTTCTGTGCTAGATGTCAAAATGAGATGTCACATTGTCATGAGATGAGACACAAAATGACATAAGTCACTCTTGTTTGTTAATATTTAGAAAGAGACAAAATGTATATTTCTCTTGTAGTTCATGAAAAAACAATGGTGGCAAATTGCAATTAGACGAAAGTCACAGAATAATTTTCCATGATATCTTGATGTTTAAAATTGCTGTTATGGAACATTTTTAAAAACAGACTTACAACATTTTGCCATCCCAACATAGATTTAATTAAACGAGCCTTTTATTTTTTTCTTAAAGAAAAAGATGAAGGAGAAGAAGATGTTGACGATCTTTTCGTTATTTTCGGTCATCATTCAATTCGATTCATCTTCCACTGGCATTCATTGCATGGAAAGGCAGAACCTTGGTCGCGAAGCACTAAGCTAAATTGATATAACGAATGGGGTACAGTTGGCCAAAGAGAATCCTCTTGTTCGCCCTCTCGTCTGTCTCCTTCCTCTCACGTCCCCTGCACACAGACGGAAGCTAATCTTCCCGTTCCAATGAGTCTCTTTGATCAAGAAACTGATTGTGGTGAGCACTGCTGGAGCCCGCATCACCCTGAGTGAACACGACTGCAATGGTCAGCGCTGTAGACAAGAGCTTTGTCCACAGTTACGCACGTTATGAGTTGCTGTAAAGGAAAATGTTCCGAATTTATTTACATTAATATAATCTGCAATGTCGTATAAACCGGTAGTAGATAATTACAACGTTTAAGCATCAGTAAACGTCAAAGTCAACGTCAGGGTAAATGTCAAAGTCAAGGTCAACGTCAAAACATCACTAAAGGTAAACTCATCGGCGCAATAGAACACGAAATCATGTCAAGAGAGACTATAACAGCCTTAGAAGCTCTACAAAGCTTTAAGATGAGCTCTACAAATACCCAGGGATTCGCCAAAACACGTTGGTTGCGCATACTGAAATTAAAGCGAAAATACAATTGGAATTTGTTAAGCGAATGAAAAGTATATTCAAAAATCACGAAATCTTACAGCTGCAATTAATATGTATGCAATACCAATTATATTTACATTGGGATCATCAAATAGTTGAAAACGGATATTGAATCCTTGGAAAGGTTTATCAGAGTCCAAATGACACGCTTCCAACTCCACCATTCAAAAAGCTCGATCCAAAGGGTCACACCCCCAAGAAAGGTGGGGGTCGGGGCATCCTTAAAATCAGCAGTATCCATACAAAACAGATCATTAGTATGAGGGAGTACTTCCGGGCGAAAGTTGTATCATCTTATCTACATACAGTGTCACAGGAAGCAGATCATAAATATCCACCGTCATGCCTTAGCCAACACGTAACTGAACTCCAGCCAATCATCCTTCGGCCGAGAGATAGAGCTATGAAAGCAAAAGGCAATCCACGGTAGATATCCAGCTGAAGAAGCCAAATCCCATGTCGACGCTGATATGTACAAATGGCTCAGTATTGGGTATCTATAACCCCAACCTGAAAGGTTCAAGGCCATGTAATTGCAACCAATTGCATCTGAAATACATCATCAAAGATCCAGATGTGCGCTCTGATGATTGTCGGGCCTGTGGTCAAAGTAGCGAGACTATTTAATAGCATACGATCTCAGGTTGTAGTGTACTAACCCTTACTGAGAATAAGAACAGACATTTGGCGGGACGAATTATCAACGACCACTTGTCAAGATCTGCGGTTTAGCACCATGCCACTATACACCATATTACAAATATATCCCAAAAAATGTGCTTGAAAAAAAGCTATAAAATGTATTGGGACCGAAGTGTGTTGACAGATCGAACAGTGCACCACAACAGACCTAACATAACACTCTGGGATAAAAACAGGAAAAAAGTATGGTTTGTGGATATGACAGTCGTCGATACTAGCAATCTTACGACAGTGTATCAGGTGAAGATCCAGAAATACCAGGAGTTGGCCCATATCGTGAAAGAACAGTGGAATATCCTAGAAAAAAAGACTGTCCCTGTCGTTCTTTCAGCACGGGTATCATTCCGAAGACCTAAAAGAACTAGAAACATTTGGAATTAAAAAGCGTTCCGCCATCCGTCTAAAATCTCTTTTACTTAGTACGTGCTAATTGGTCAGGAAGTTTCTGGGAAGTAATGAAAGTTCTTAGGTTCTACAATAGTCAACGTAAATATGTTTCTGAATTGAAAATACAAATATGCATGTTTGTTGTCTCTATGAGCACGACTAATTTTGTTTATATATATATATATTATATATATATATTGTGTATATATTGTATATATATAGTATATATACACAATACACAATTTAATTTATAATATTTGTTAAGAATTTGGAAGTCACGCTTTGATAGATGATATCTGTATGACTTTTGTCTCAGTACCAGTGAACTGTGCACGATTAAAATAATAATATTAATAATAATAATGATTAATAATAATAATAATAATAATAATAATAATAATAATAATAATAATAATAAGATGAAGAAGAAGAAGACGACGACGTTTCATCATATCGAAATTGCCAACTCACTTTGTGACCCCCTTAACCACTTAACAGAAGTAATGTTTTAAATGTTTGACTGTTCAAAGAATTAACTACCCTACGCGGGAATAGAACTCGGATCTCCAGGTATACGCTCAGTTGCTCTAGACGTGTAGAGAGAGATCCGGATTCGATTCTCGACAGGAGCAGTTAATTCTTTCAACAGTCAAACATTTAAAACATTACTTCTGTTAAGGAGCTAAGTGGGTCACAAAGTGAATTGGCAATTGCGAAATGAGGAAATATATTCCTTTGCTATTGTTAGCTTGGAACTGTCTTCAGGTGGTGAAATGTAATATAATACAATAGTAAATATTATCTTGAAAATTTGAAAGAAATGTTTGGAAATGGAAATAATCGTTTCGCCCTTTCACAAAATATTGTTAATTGTAGTAGTGTTAAAAATTGTGTTTCTTATTTCATTGGTGGTTCCTTACGGAGCGTGGATCCACAATTCGTTGACCAAGAATGCATATTTTTTTTTTAAATCGTTAATATGCTTGAACATTTCTTCAAAGAAACTAATAAGGGAACATTCAAATACGTCGCTTTCAGATTTGACTGAAATTTGGATGTGTTGTAATGGATCAAGAAATATGTTCCACGTGCTTCCCGTATCATATTGTACATTAAGAATATTCGACTATCTTCATAAATCTATGAATCAGTTTATAACGCTGTTGACACAAATGAAAAATATAATTTATTTTTATCCAAGCTTTCAATTCATTTAAACGTGTGCTTTCCTCTTAAAAAGAGAAAATTAAACATTTCAAGCAAAAGTAATACTTGGATCACACAAGGAATTAGAACATCGTGTATAAACAAACGTACGCTTTACTTTATTTCTAAACATCATAACGTATCACCCAGTTTCCATATATACTTCCGAGAATACAAAAGAATTTTAAGAAAAGTAATAGTTCAGGCAAAAATCATGAAAAATAGTCAGGACATTTTGAGCGCTAGTAACAAAACTAAAGCAATGTGGGATATCGTAAAAAATACAACCACATCATCTCGATACCTTATAGAGAATGTTATTTTAAAGGATAATGAAAGAGAAACGAGTAATCCGGAAAAAGTTGTCAATCTCTTCAACAAACACTTTTCTATAATTGCGTCTGATCTCACGAAGGGACTAAAACCACAAAATTCAACATCTTACACTTCCCAAAAAATTTCCGATACGATGTTTATTTCCGAAACTTCTCCCAACGAAATCCTCAGAATAGTCAGTAAACTAAAAAATAAATATTCATCTGGTTTAGATGAATTTCCGGATTATTTATTAAAAACTTGTGCACCTGCCTTTATACATCTGTTAACTCACATTTTCAATGCTTCTTTATATACAGGAATATTTCCAGATATTTTCAAAACAGCAAAGATTAAGCCAGTTTTTTAAAAAAGGGAACAAAAATGATATTCAAAATTACTGGCCAATTTCTCTTTTGTCAGTTTTCTCAAAAATATTAGAGAGGCTTTTCTACTTACGAATGGAAACTTTTCTCAAGAAAAACAAAGCGTTTTCAGACTCACAACACGGGTTTAGAAATTCAAAATCTACGGAACTGCCATTTTTTTGCTTTTCTCAAAGATGTTGCTTTATCAATAGACCAAAATGAAACACCCAATGGAATATTCTTAGATCTTTCGAAAGCTTTGACGTTATTGACCATAAGATCTTGCTCTCAAAATTACCTTCGTATGGAATTCGTGGTATTGCCCTAGATTGGATAACTTCGTACCTTAAACATCGGACTCACAGAGTAGAAATACCATACTGGCACGAAAGGACATTACATACTTATATTTCCAATTCTTTGCCAATTGAGCATGGGGTCCCGCAAGGTTCGATCTTAGGGCCTATCCTCTTCCTGTTATATGTAAACGATATGCCCTCGTCTATTAAAAATGGAAGAACGGTTCCGTTTGCCGATGACACGAATCTTCTTTGCAAAAAAGAAGCAGTAAATAGTACGATTTCAGAAGTTTCAAATTGGTTTAATAATAACAATTAATTGTTACGAAAGAAAAACTGTTTCAATGCACTTTTGCATTTCAAATCGGCAATCGCATGTTCCATTGAAAATGAACAATATGCAATTAGCTGAAGTCGAGGTAAAAAAATGTCTATGTCTTTTAATTCAATCAAACCCCAAATGGAATGTACATATAACAGAATTAAACACTATAATTAAGTTCATTATGTTACGTATACAGAATTCTTTCAAAATTCTGCCAGTCTTCATGCAGCTCGTTGCGTTTATTTTGCAAATATATATATATATATATATATATATATATATATATAAAATATTATATATATCATCATAATATGCCGAATATATCATCAAGCCGAAATATATATATATATAATATATATATATATATATATATATATATATTTCGGCTTGAGATCTGGCATAATATTCTGGGGAAGCTCATCCTGTAGGACTCAGACCTTCAGATTGCAAAAGAAAATTATTCGAATAATGAAAAAATGCCTTCCACGTGATTCCTGCAAGCCTCTTTTCATTGAGCTGGAAATCTTACCATTGCCTTGTCTATTTATTTACGAATCTGTAATATTTGTCAAAAATGACCTACTTACGGAGGGAACATGCAATATTGATATTTATAATTACAACACACGCCGTAGAAATCACGTGCATCAAGTGTCACTATCAACAGCTCAGTACAAGAAATCTACATACAATACATGTACGTTACTTTACAACGCGTTTCCAGATGACATTAATCAATTAAAGTCGGTACACAAATTTAAGCTAAAAGTAAAATCTTTTCTGCTGCAAAACTGTTTCTATACAATTAGAGACTATACTGATCGTCAAAAAGAAAAATAATATTTACAGTAACAAAACAATAATATATAATGAATTAGTTTACGTTTGTATTGTATACATTTAAAAAAACGATTTAATACGCCTGCAACAAGTAATGTACTTCAGCTTCCGGGTCAATGACCCCCATCTCGATCAGGTTTTTGTCCAGTTTCCTTGATCCATTGAGCAAATGTTGAGATGGCCCCTTGTTTTGTTTCTGGACGTAAATGTAGCTTCACTGTGCGCACGTTTTGTTGAGCACTCCTTTTGCTTGTAGTTCATTTACCGTTGAAATTGATTTTCTATAACTCGGGAACAAACATTTTTCAAATATTTTTATTTTTCTAAAATAATTATTTTCTAAATTAATTTTTTCGTTTTCTTTTTTTATTCTGGCCCTCAAGAAAATGTGCGCAGATAAATCTCTTTCCCCACACGTCATATACTTTTTTTACTGTTTTTTGACAAATAAATAAATCACACCACAGATTCTTAGAATCGTTGCAACGTATAGATGTATAGATTATCACTGCATTAAGTGTCTTATTTTATTTTCATTGTCTTTCATGCACCAAAGGGTTGTCCGGAATTTTAACGCCAGGCGCCGAAAATAGCTTTGTTTATGCCACTAACGGAAAGCTGCATCAACCTGAGACATAGCTCATTGTAGGGTTATATATAGCGAACGCCCTAAAGGACAATCAGAGCTCACAGCACGTTGCCGAAAACGTGCTCCGGAAGTAGAGGGAAATGAATGTAGTCTCACAATAGGGTCAACGAAAAGCGAGACTCTAATGAGCAGGTTCTCAAAAAAGCACATTTGGCCAAACACCTGTTCTGGTAAGGTTCAGGTTTTTTTAGAATTCTGCCGTCCGGAAATAGAAACGAATGCTCTTCTTAACAAAATTAACGCCATGACGGAAGATAAATATAATATTTGATCTTTTTTATGTGAAGAGAAAAATTCGGTTCATATCCTTTTCCGTGAGCAACTGGAAGGAATCATCTCACTGTGGCGAGAACATGGAAAGCGACAACACGATGTTCGAGAAAAGGTGCTGCTTTTTTTCTCGGATTTTGTGAAACCAATTTGAGACTAGTTTCTCGCTTCTCCAAGCTGTGAGCTGTATTCGACTTGGGGATTTATAATTGTGTCTTGTGCATCTAATGTTTAGTTTTTTACTCGTACATTTTGCGGCCATTGTGATCATTTAGTATTAAAATATGTGTATGTAATACTTTTCAACAGTAATTACTCTAAGGTTCTACGAAAATCCATATTTACAATAAATATTATATTTTTAATGTATTCGTTGAATATAAAACTTGGAGAATTTTTTTTAATTGATAGTGCATAGGTAATGGATAGTATACAGTAATGGATAAAAAAATTGTGCTTATTATAATAAGAGTGCCTATGAGCCGATCCGGATAGCCGAGATCGCTAGGACAATAGTGCCGTGGCGATCTCGGACGGAAGAATCGCGGGTTCCGGGTTTGAGTACCGCCTTGGGCATGGTTGTGTGTGTTTGTGTCTGTATGTTTGTGATTGTCCATTCTCCCATTATCGTCATCATCATCATCATCATCTCATACTTCATCCCTCCAGGTCTAACAACCCCGAGTTATAAAAGTGCTGATCCTCCCCCGGAAAAGGACTTGCCCGTGGACCTCAGTGGGAACAAGTGGCACGTACGCGTGGTTCAAGGATGGCCAATTCGGAGAAGAAGAAAGAAAAAAACCTGTGACTATATCTTCGTATATATGTGCGTCTACAAATGTACTCCGCAGCGTATGGAAATGCAGCGCCCGCCCGTTGCGTGGGCCCATTATATTTAACCGGCGCTTGCCACGCCGAACCTGTCATCAGGTCGCATTCTGCTATTACACTTGGTTTTTACTTTTCCGTATACGTCGTATATGAAAAGTTATGTAAATGCTGCGCGAAAAAACGGCGAATTTTCGGCAGAAAAAAATTCATTGCCGGGCCCTGATAACGAAAAGTGGATAAAACCAGTTGCTAAATTAAGGGAAAAAATCCCCTAGCACCTGGTTTGTGGGTTCTTGATACCGAAAAACCAATTGAAAGCAAAACGTCCGTCTCTCCGTTCATCTTCCTGTCCGTCCGTCTGTCTGTCCGTCCGTCTGTCCGGATTTTTTTTGTAAGGTACTAATTAAATTAGAATAAAACTTCCGAAAGTCGCTGTATGTCATTATATAAGCCTAGTTATACTTTTGTTGGAAGTATTATTGTAATTTCAGAACAAAATTATGAAAGAAATGAAGAATGAGAAGTTCTATTGCTCCTTCTGTTAAATTCACATTTTGGTGAATAATATGTTTTTCTTCTCAATTGTTGACGATATCCCTGTTAGTTATTATCAGCAACTACAATTTTAATGTATTTTTCTTCAATTTAAGATGGATTTGACTTGAGACTCTTTAATTATACTTTGCATAATATTAGACACAGTGTGACCTTTGCCTGCAAATTTTCTTGAATTAATCTTAATCAGTTTATCTCATTGTGATAAAATTGATAAAAATTATTACCTTCACAAATGTTTTGGTGTGCACAAACGTATTTGCGGAAAAGAGCACCAGTCTCAACGGTTCATGAAAACTGACCTCAAAGATTTTTGGCAGTGTTAGATATCGAGGTAGTGTGTTTATAAAAGCTAATTAGAATAGAAAGACTTTCACTGGAATCATGAAATAAATGGGGCCAAGATTGGATGAGATCTATGATTCATTACATTCATTTTTATACGCACTACTTAGTACTAACAATTCCCTAATCTAAGTAACACTAAAAAATTAAAACAAATGATATGTACTTAACACTATCCTATGCAACATATCATAGCGTCACTATTTTTGTCGCTGCTGTCTCCATATTTTTAGAGTAACATTACTTTAATTAGTACCTCATCCCCAAGTTGAAGTTCCCAAAGTGCTTTAGCTTCGTTACTTTAAAATTATTTGCTTTTTGGTTAAAAGAGCATGCAAGAAGGCAAACTACGTACTCCAGGGACTTTTGTTATCTTGCCACTTTGATCTAATCCACTTTATTTTTTGTATGACTTTAAATGCGCTAACGCTTTAAACCTCTAGTACACAAAATGAGTAATTTTATTTTATTTCCTTTTGAAATGAGCTAATGAGATAGGTACCAAATAGCAGCAACGAATGATGCCAACTTTATTCGGTTAATATACTTAAATATTTAGATTGAATTATTCATTTTTTTTACTTTTCATTTTTGCTTGTGTTGATAAATAAATCCACTTACTGAGCACTATATCGGATTTATTCTGTGGAAAAAAATTGAAAATTTCCTTAAAAATTCAGTATGTTTATGAAGTACCGTTATCCCTAGTGACCTGCTCATGGTTTCTGGCACAGTCCGCTCTTCTTGCTCGTGTCTCTTCTCTGCAATCAAGTGCTCCATCCTACAAGTTACAAAAATAATTCTGTAATAACTCATCAATTTTGGTTTCGTTCACAGGTCAGGATGCTATGTTAGCTCATCTCGAGTCTCTGTTGAAAGACTATAAATAGCGCGTGAATCGCCTCGCTTGATCCTGCACTTCGCGCCTGCCGGTGGAGGGCGAGGCCGCGGGCTGCATCTGGAATTCACACGTGATGCGTGTCTCGCATCGGCCGTGGCGCGCTTCAGTTTCCTCCTGCCGCCCCTGCTTTTCCTCCTGCGCTCCGCTTCTGTTCCTCCTGTTTCCTGCGCAGCGGGACAAAAGGCGCACGTCGAACAATGAGTCAGCGCCGGGTGGAGATGCGATGGACCATAGAGGAAAAATAGAGTCCTCTATACAGGAAAGAGTCTTTCCTCTATGGATGTACTATGCTGACCTGAAATGGTCCGAAACGCGCCTAGAGAGAAACCTATTATCGCAAAATCCGTAAGCATTTTACATTATATACACAAAGTGAGATCATGCATATTAGAGGAATTTGGATACTTGGGAGAACTTGATAATATAATGGAATTTTTAATCGTAGTTATTTGCAGATCTTGAAACGATTGTTCAATGACGTCGTGAAACATAAAAGAAAATTTCCATTTCTAAAGGAGGACTTTAGGACTGATGGTTTACGGCATTTGATAAGGTAATTTATTCATTGAGGAAGAAACTATTGCTACAAATGCCTTTAGAACAACTATTACGATTAGCATATCCATTTAAAGTAAATAGAAACAATGAAAACATTTGTGAAAATGAGATACTGTTATTTTATTATTTTCTATATATTAATATTTAAATTTTTTATAGATTGAAATGTTTGTTTGAAACACATACGTAACACGACAGACGATTTTCGTTTTCCTCATGATGTGAATTCGGCCCACTGTTTGACAAATGAAGAGGCAGGAGATTGCCAAAGGCGTCCGTACGGCTGTCGGCCTGTTTGTTTGACCAGGGAAAATCAATATGGTACGTCACTGAACGTCAGATCCGGACGCTATTTCTAGAACGAACTCCGTCATTCGCATTATCGCATTTGCGCTACCTGCGCCAACAAACAGGATGAAGAATCGGTGACGCTCTCTCCTGACCGAAGTTCGTTCCTGTCTTTCTTTTCAAGTGATTTCTCCGGATGCAAAATCAATAACATCTTTCATCTGCATCAAATTGTACTTTCACCTATTGGGCGGTCTGCGACGATGCAGTTCTGACGTTACTAAAAAGCGAGATTTTCTTTTGGATCTGTAACACAATTACAGGTATACTTAAAATATGTTGATTTCAACAGAAATGGGAAGGTCCAGATATGTCGAAAATATGTCCGATAAACCATTGAGGAGTCTCGGACAGAAGGATCGCGGGTTCGAGTCCCGCCTCGTGCATGGTTGTATTTGTGTTCGTCCTTTCATTCCTATCATCACCATATCATTTCATATTCACAATTACCATAACGTTAAATTAAATAGTAGTCGCTAATGACCGAGATGTTGATGCGACTTTAAATTTTTAAAAAAACGTTGAGGAGGGGAAAATTTTTAAAAATCGTCAATTCATTTCTGAAAGTGGGAAATCTAGAGGTTGGAATGACTGTTAATAGCGAGAAGTGTTGGAATATTGGATCACGAATAAATGTAATTAAAATTATATTTACTCTTTCTAAGAAAATAAAAATACATTCGTTTAGAAAATAAGTTTATACTTCACATGCGTGGCACAATTCGGGCGTGAGGTTAAATTTTTTTGCATTGTTTGAAAAGGATAAGTAATTTTTATTCGTTCTGGAGGCGAAGATTTATGGATGACTTTTAAGACAAAAGTAATGGCCATCTTGAGTTTTCCGGAAGAAAAGGTATTTTCAACATGTGTATTCTGTAGTATTCAATATTTTATGTAACGTGAAAATTATGCTCGCTGTTTGGCCAATGATCGATTTTTAAAATTGCATTTTTACGTATTAAAAATACAGCAGATGTAATTTTTGTAAAAAATGTAATGTAATTTTTGTGAATAATACCTTCTGGTTAGAAATTATTTGCTATTACCTCGAGCGTGAAGAATTATTTTAATGGAAGGGCTCTCATCACACCCGAATTAATGTCTTGACGGGTCCTAAGAATGACCAAACTATGGACTCTGATTAGTATTGAAAAAATAACCATATGTAATCAAAAGTAATATGAATATGAACTGTAATATAAACAATCTCTGTTTTTTTTTAATTTACATTATAGACTGTATGTTATAAATATGTGACCTCGTACAAACTTTTCTTTAAAGAAATAAGTGGGACCCCTATCCAGCGGGGTCGTAAGCACGTGCTTTGCTCGTGCATTAATCCTGGCTCCCTACAAATTAACGATTTGGACTGAATAACAGTCATTATTCTCATTTATCTACCGTATGGTGTCATTATTATCAAAATGTTATAATTTAGTTTAATGATTCCTTAACAGTTCGTCTTAAAACACTACAAATCATATAATGTTCTAAGAATCTGAGAGAGGGGTATTGACATCCAAGTAAACCCTATAATAAGATATTTTATGTGGAAAAAAGAGAAATGTTAAAGAAAAAATATTTTGTAAGAAAAATCAGAAACTGAATGATCAATAAAGACTAATGAATGACTAGTGAGCATTAAACTGATATGAATTATTTTAATTGCAGAAGTTTAGTATTCATTGGAAAATACGAAAAATTATTTTTGTAAATGCTAAAATTTTCCTCATTTCCCCTTCGGCGAAATGGAGTTACGAGTACGTGTAGAATAACTTAGCAATAATGAAGCCAAGAGCCACTAGCAGTTTGACTGATGTAAAATAACGGTTAATGTTTTTAGAAAACCCAATTGTTCGTTAATTCAATTTCGCGTTCTTTCTGGCTTGGTAATCCAGCTTCAGTTCTTGACTTGGTACTTGCTGGGTTTGTCTTCCAGTTCTCCAAGTAACTGAGGGTGTTCCTATCAGAGGCCTTTACGTATTTTCGGCACCGCTACAGAACAGATGCAGATATAAACTCATACTCGCAGAAAAATATTTAAAAATCACGACAATTTTTTATATTAATATATTGATAGTGATTGATAGAACAGAGTGTCTGAAGATTTCAATGGGCTTAAAGTGCCCATTTTGCGTTCCTGCCCTCACTTCCGTCCCCGACTCGATCTCCACACAGTGGCTTGTTAGTTTCCATGCAAAAATGTTAGTTACACTTCAGTTCACTACGAAATCAGTGGTATTCACATTGGGAGCCGTCAAACAGCTACAGAGAACTTTCTTGTTTTTGAGTGAAAAATTATTCACTTTTCGAAAATCAGAAATAATTTTTGTGGCATGAAATTAATTACATTATTAATAATAATAATAATAATATAATATTATTATTGTTGCTTCATATCACGACTACAGATGTTATGAGTCGGCTGAGTATAAAATCTTCTCCAGGTTGCAACCAGCTACCTAAGGAGCAGATCTAGGGACTGTCGGTGCCTCTACAATACTTTGCGCAAAATGTGGGCTGTTCCAAATAAAGCTATTTCTTGCACTTCCCAGTCTTTTGGATTACCTGGGAGTGTAGACAAGTTCTTACACAAATTTTGCGGAACAAATCCCAGAGCTCCGATAACTATCGGTACGACCTGTGCTTTTACGCCCCACATTCGGCTGATCTCGATTTCCAAACTCTTGTATTTAAGATGTTTCTCTGCCTCCTTGGTTACGACATTTTGATCGCAAGGCACAGCAAACATCCACAAGTAGACACGATTTTTTCTCAAAATCCCGGATAACAATATTCGGTTTGTTTGCTGCTATCGTGCGATCCGTTTGAATTTGATGGTCGTACAATATTATACACAATCCAACCGATGTCACCGGTTTTGGTGAGTGTTCGTACCACTTGAGGCATGTGTTTGGAACTTCGAGGGCGGTACAGATCTGCCAGTGGAGGTAGCTAGACACCCTGTCATGTCTTTTCAGGTATTCGGTCTTTGCTAGGATTTGACAAGCTGAGACAATATGATCAATGGTTTCTACTTGCTCCTGGCAAATGCGGCATTTATCATCTTGGGAAATTTTGAGAACTGCTTTATCATAATGTCGTGTTCTCAATGCCTGATCTTGGGCAGCTATTACAAGTGCTTCCGATTCTGGCTTCATTCTTCCCCTTTTGAGCCACATAAATGATTCATCTTTGTTGATCTGCACCTTGTCCATTCGTTTCATATTTTGTCCCTGGAGTGGTTTGTCTCTCCACAATTTCTTTAACATTTTTTGTGTCTCACATTTCATGTTAAGTACCATCAGAAGTTCAGGGTCTCTGTCATTCTGCGTGTCTTGCATAGTCTTGTTCACAATGCTTCTTGCTACACTTACAATGCTTCTGTTTCCCATTCTTCGGTCAGATTTCATGACCTGCCTCATTAGTGGGTCATCGAGATGGCTGACTTCATACTTTCCCATCCCAACTATTATTAATATTATTATTATTATTATTATTATTATTATTATTATACAATAACTTCCTAATAATACTAACTTCCTGTCCTAAACTAAACTCTTCAATGGAGTACAACTATCTAGGAGTCATATTTGATCCTTTTCTAAAATCTGATAAGCACGTTAAGGAAGTTTTTGAAAAAAAAATTGGTTGCCTACTTGCAGCAATACCATATTTAAATCAAAATATAATGATTTTGCTGTATAAGTCACTCATAGAATCAGTACTAAGATATGGAGTATATATATGGGGAGGGACCAGCTTTAATCATCTATCATGTTGATACATGTTAATTAAACGTATTACCCTAGTAGAGAAACAAATATATCCCTATAAATGACCTGTATTAGAATTAGAAAATGAAATGTATTGATATAATTATCTAGTAAATGAACTGTACCCAATATTTAATTGTAATCGAAGCAATACAAATGTTATGATAAATCAGAATGCCTCAATAACATAATGAACTTCACCTTACTGAAGCTACTCCAATATGTTTTGGGCAAATTGAAAATTGTGACTACAAAATGTATCTAAGATAATAATAATAATAATAATAATAATAATAATAATAATAATAATTCCGCAAAATTTGAGTAAGAACTTGTCTAAACTCCCAGGTAATTCAAAAGACTGGGAAGTGCAAGAAATTGCTTTATTTGGAACAGCCCACATTTTGCGTAAAGTATTGTAGAGGCACTGATAGTCACCGGATCTGCTCCTTAGGTAGCTGGTTGCAACCTGGAGTAGATTTTCTATTCAGCCGACTCGTAACATCTTAAGTCGTGATGTAATGGAATAATAATAATAATAAAGAACAGTCACAAAGACAGATGTTAGTAAGATTTTCTATCCAAATATTGTAATAGGAATAATTATTTTCTAGTAATTGTCTTGTATCGTAATGTATTGCCCGTTAGACATTGAAATGTATTCTTGAAATTGTACTTTATAATTATGTTTATATTTGTATTATTAGACACTAAAAAGTATAAAAATGTATAAAAATTCTTGTAACTGTACTATAAATCATATGTATTTGGTGATGAATTGTAATTCCAAAAATGGGAACCTAATGATGTCCCTGGACTTATTAGGACCCACAACTAATTGAAACAATAAAAATTATTTTATTATTATTATTCCTCTAAATCACGACTGCGCAAAATGTTTGCGTATTATTATTATTATTATTATTATTATTATTATTATTATTATTATTATTATTATTATTATTATGTATCTAGACGTTGGTGCTGTGTCTGCATGAGGTGTCGTTAAAATTGGCCTACAGCTGTAGGGCGCAGCTGCGGATTCTCCGAATTTTATTTGTAAAAAAGCAGCGCGCGTAATTTCGTTCCTTTTTTGTGCTCTAATTCCATCCCCGTTACGGCATTGCGAACTCTATGATAAATTGGGCATTCTTTATGTATGGACTGCTGCATTTCCCAAGAACAGTTCTCGAAAAGAAAAACACTAACAACAACGACGACGACGACGGCAGCAGCAGCAACAGCAACAATGGTTCTGTTTCAAACGGACGCACGAGAATTGCTGTCCGAGTTGTCAAAAAAAAGATATATTGTCAAAGAAATAGTCAAAGAAATATTGTGTGATTTCTAAATTCTGAATATGTCGGAAAGAGTCACGACTGTGATAACCTTTATATCAATTATACAAAAGTAAAATTATTTTCGTAAAGTTATTCTGAAGTATGAAACGAAGTTTATTCTTTAATGACGTAAGTTGCACCAGTTATAAATCCAGTGCGGTGGTCTTTTAATAGCTTACAGGTATTCAGTGTAGTCACCAAGTGTCCTGTTATGTGTTTAACGTTTGTAATAAATAACCAATTTTGTAAAATGTAACACTATCGTAAGATTTGGTTTCGTAGCCATTTTGAGCATCGCACGCTAGAATCTGAGGGGCGAAATTAGAAACACTTTTCTTAGGCAAAGTGAAGGATTTCATATTTTATTATTTTCTTTATTTTACAAACTGGAACTGATATTTGGACTTTGTTGAAATGTTCCAAGCTTCTATCCAAGTATTTTCAGATTTGGGGTTTGTTTAGTTTATAAGTAATAAAATAAATAGTTCATTGAGAGGATATTTGATGATCTCATTCTACTATTTTTGAAATTGATATCCCAGCCCCGGAATGTGTTTGTGTATACGATCTGTGTTCTTCTTTTGTATCTCTGGGCTTTTAAATTCATGAGTATCTGAATCATAATTTTGTTTAATTACAGACTGTGCCGAATATTTAAAAATGCAATTATTGAGCAATATTTGCACCAGACCAATGTCGTGAAATGCTGGAAAAATTGTCTTCATCGTACTTCAAATTATTTGGTGTTGACATTATTTGTTCCGCCAAAATTATTGGTATATCAAGCGTCATTATGTTTGAATTTAATACCTTCAAGAACGGAGAATGAAGAGATTTTTCAAATGGACTCATTAGAGAGTCGTTGGCCATATGTGAATTGTGGAGAGTCAATGCGGTCCTTTGCATCGCTGCGTCCCTTTCACTGGAACCGATTCCAGGGCAGTGATTCATTAGGCGCTGCAAAAGGCTGCAACCCGCCAGGCCCTCGTGCGGGGCGCACGAGGCTGTGGCACAGGCGGCGCCTAAAGGGGATTTTCGCGGGCGGGGCCACCCGCTGGGCTCCTACGTGCGGAGCCGCCGTCGCCGCCACCGCCGCCACCGTCTCCCCCTCCAGCCGTCTGCGCGCGCGTCCCCCCGCCGCTCGCCTCCCCGCGCGGCCCGGCGCTCGGGCTAGACGCCATAGCAGTATACAGTCCCCCTCCGTCGGCGCGTCTCCCCCTCCCGGGAGCCGGTCGGCGAGAGCGTGACGTAGCCGCCTGGGACCGCCACGCCGCGCGGGACGGGGGTGGCGGCAGGGGGAAGCGGCGGCGCGGCGCGGTGGGAAAGGGGGGGAGCGGCGGAGGGGAAGCGAGGGCGAGCGGAAGGGAGGGCGGCTCGTGGCCGGGAGGGGAGGGGCGCCGTCTGCGGCGCGCCGGCCGGGCCCAGCCGCCACCCAGTTGGTTTCCCGCCGTCGCGCGAGAGAGAAGTGCCAGGACTCGCGCTCGGCCGGAAGCGTAGTAAGCGAGCTGTCATAGTGAAGAGACGCCGCTCTGCGCCGCAGCCGCCTCGTGGGCGTCAGTGTTGTTCGTCCCAGCGCTGCGCAGCCGCCCGCCGCCCCTTGGAGCCGCGTCCGAGGCCACAGCACCTGCTCGTCGGCCGGGCCACGCGCCGCCCGCTGCTCGCCCGCCACGCGCCGCCCGCCACGCGCCCAGGCGATCGAACTGCCGCACGTGGTGAATGAAGTTGATAATGTAAGCGGTCGTGTGCTCAACGTCGCCGACCTCTGTGATTAGCGAAGTCGGCGTTATCACTTACGCAGAACTGTGTTGGAACGGTCGGTGAACTTTGAACTATGAGTACGGAGAAGCACTCCCGAGGGAACGTCATCGTGAACGCAATCGCCAAGTTTCTCAAGATCGGCACACACGCCAAAGCCAAGCGAAAGGTAAGGAGCTGTCGTGGGCTGCGTGCCGGAGGCGTACGAATTGCTAGTAGAGGGTGCGTAGGGAGCGCGTGGGGGTGCGTGGGGAGAGTCGGTGGCCTTCGTGATGCCGCGGGGAGCGTGGGGCGACGCGCTACGACCTTCTCTTTACTCCTTCGTGGACGTTAATACCAGTGCAATTGTCTTTTCACGAAACATTTAACGCGGCCCGATAATTTGAAAGTGCTCGTCATAAAAGAATGATGAGTTAACGATTCTTCGCACCAAGAATTATTGCTGATAATGCTCTTGGAACTCTATCTGATAATAGGTAAAAGATTATCAGGTAATTACGAGGCGAGAACGGCAGTGTTTACACGGCCGTGCGTGGGTGTGGTGCGGCTACTAGGTGAGTTACTATTGCTGTGGCGAAACGCTCTCTATTTGCACCGTGGACGCCGGAGGGAGGAGTGGAAGGCGCCTCGGATCAGTTACCACACCCGGTGGGCGGGTGGGCGGGTGGCGGGCTGGAGGGTGGCGGGCGGCATCGCGGGCGGCGGCGCGTGCGGCATGCGCCGTTGGGAAACTCCTCGCTCCAGCTTTCCCGACTTCCCGCGCTGCCGCCCCCGCACCCCGCCCCTCCCGCGTCCGCCACGCCACGCCCGCACCGAGCAGCCCCTTCCGCGCCGCTGTGTTTACTTCCCGGCCAGGGGTCCTCGGCCGGGGCTGCGGCCCCCGCTCCGCCGCGCGCCACCGCCCGCCGCCGCCGCCGCTCGCCTGGGTGCAACGGCCGGAGGGTGGATGCAGTGTGCGTGATGTATGTGCGTACGCGGTGCGGGCGGGCAGGAGGGAGGAAAGGACCGGCGCAGGGAGGGCGGCGGGGCTGGCGGAGCAGGCGGGGCGCG
>JAHLJT010008446.1:193036188-193167734 GCA_031308135.1 Acheta domesticus
CAGCTGGAATTATGACGCACTGTTCCGCGGAAGCTGGCGAGAGATGTTCGAATCCTCTCGCGCCGTGCGCCGTGCCGTCGCGACGCGTCGCCTCGGCGCCTCAGCGTTCGCGTCCCGCGCTGGGCGCGGCGGTGTACGCAGGGGGCCTGCCAGGGTCTTGCAACTCTCCATCAAAATCGGAGACAAAGCTTGAGGGTGCTGCTATAGGAGGCGCTAGTACGGCCGTCGCCGGGTACAGCTGAAGGTTAGCTCGCCATATCCGCACATAAAATTGGCTGATTTCGGAGAAATACGAAGTGTGTTCATATAATATATACTTCGGTTTTTATTTCTTGGCGCGTGGGTGTGTGTGTCACCAAAATGGAATATCTCACGGTATTTGGCTTCGTTCTCAGTTGTGCCGCTAGGAGTCGCATGATCGCTACTGTATCGAGCAGTGCTGGCGATCATGTGACTCCTAGCGGCACAACCGAGAACGACGCGAAATACCGTGAGATATTCCATTTTTGATGACACAAACCCACGCGCCAAGAAATAAAAACCGAAGTATACATATTAGAAACCTCTGAAGAAAGCGCGAACATCGACGCTACTTTTTGTAACATTACGCGCCTACTTGCGTCTCGCGAACCTACGCAGCAGCCACGCACGTTCGAAGTATCGTTGGCAGCAGTTTTTAGTTCCTGTAAGAAGGTGATGCAGGACAGGGCGCCACTGAATGGTCTCCACCGAGCGTTGTATGAAGTTGAAAGGCCCTGGGCCTGCTCCGGCCAGCTGTAGGCTCCGCCGAGGTGAAGAAGATCCCGCTAGCTGGAATGCGTGGGATTCAGATCGCTGCGTGTTCATGCGATTCGGCGGAGTTCATAGATGAGCAATGCCTGCCGCGAAGACACGCGGGAAGGATCCGTAGATTAGTCAAAGTGCTCTCAATCTTTACCCAAACTTTGATTTTTCCTTTTCAAATGCCGTCCCGCCTCTTTTGAACATTCTCCTTCAGTATCTATTACCTTCATGGGCGACTATGAATTCTACTGTGCGCGGAAGAGCCCGTTATGCTGTGTGCAGTATAAATTCAGTTGTCCTTAACTGACTTAGCATCTTTTGTCCACAAGATCAAAACGTCAAAATTATCTGGAAATGAAAACAAACGGAACACATCTTCAGGCAAACGTTAAACCGTGTTACAAGACCACATCCTTCCTAATGAGTTTAGTTAGAGTTGGGAGGCACATCTTCTCGTGGTATTGAAAGCTGGGAATGGGAAGTCTCTCTTGGAAGGAAACCTTACAATGTTTTTTCTTCAGATACATCTCGTGTAGCAGTCAACATAAACAGAATAGTCAATTGCGATATTCGATTTTATAGGAAACTCCAATGCGTCTGTCAACACGTGGTGACGCTCGGAGAATATGCTACGAACGTCCTTGTGAATTTTAGTTTCAGGTCAATTTGCTCTCATAGTAACTCTACATTAATTGGCAGTATACATTGACAATATGTGATAATAATACTAATAAAATGTAAATATTACACATATTCGTTATATTTAAAGAAAACCTTGAAAACCAACAATTAATTACTCTTACTAATTCCTGGACTTCGACATTTTTCTTCATTTACGCTCAGAACCGAACTCGGAATTCTGCCCATGCCGATAAACTTCTCGCATATTCGCAAAGGCCTTAGACCAAAGGCGACGAGACTGGAACTTCATTCCATCGAGTGTTGCCAGTGTATAAGGAATACATGAACTAAACCTACTTCGTCATCGTGCTTACTCTATCGCCAGCTTAGACCTTTCCTGCTAGAATTCTTCAGCTGGAGTGGGAAGGCTGGTTCGGTGGCCAAGCCCACGCCGTATCTCCCGTCTAATATTCCCGTTGCATATCCGCATTCCTACGCGCCGGTATGTCTGCGGGTGGACTCATCGCATTCTTGCGTTCTTCTCTTGTCGCCTTGCAAGACTAGATAAGGGCACCTCTGATAGTCCTTCACCAGTTTGTCTCACGTGTGAGGTGAACGTTTGTAGTTGTTGGAGGATGTGATATGTTTAAAGTAAAAAAAATAATTTTGAGTTAACAATCGTATCCTCCATTAACTACAACTTTGAAAGTTACTAGTAGTTTACTACCACAAACACAGTAAGTTACTTGTCTATTAAACTAGTATGAGTTGCTACATACATTGGTTTTTGGGTAAATGAGGGCAATTTATCTTGACGCCTCATGCCACCTGAAATGATTTTTGTAAGAGTTTAGAGTGGAACTGAGCATCAGTGAACGTAGCTTGTCGACACTTTTCCGACGGTTAGCGTGTTAACTCATTACAAGTGTGTTAAAGAAATGCACATCTGTATTGATGTGAAAACTAATGACAATTAATGAATATTCCTGCAAGTTTCGCGCGTTTTATATTCTTTGTTTGACTTGGTAGTGGCGGCAGGTCTCGCCGAAGACCGTTCTTAGAAAGGCAGCGTTCCAAAGACGACAGCATGAATGTGAGATTTACGCTCCTCATGCATGCTACACACGCCCACCTCAACCTTTTGCAGGTCGCAGCTCGCACTGTCGAAAGACTTCTCGGAGCTTGACGGCTTTAAAAGAACCCGTGAATCATCTCGCCGCCGCGGTGTCCTACGACTTTCCCATTACGGCTCACACCGGGCCGTAGTAGTGCGACGGAGGCGGCCGGCTAATCACCGAAGCAAACTCACGCTTACCTAACTGCCACTCGCACGACGCGCGGGGGGTTCCAACGCACCTCCAGCGCCGGCCAAGTTGCCAGAACGCAATGATTAATTTGGCTAGGACTCCGCGTCTCGTGCCATGACGTAACCGCGTCCCACCAGTCGCTTCCCCGTGAGCAATCTCTGGATCGGCGCCGATGCGGGGGCGTTGTTTACCCCGCGGGCGGTGGCATCGGCGACGGGAACGCGGCGCGAAACGCTAGGAGGCGGCGGCGGCGGCGGCGGTGGCAGCGTGGCGGCGCAGTCTGTATCAGCGGTTTGCTGCCGCTGCCGCTGCCGTCGCCGCCGCCGCCGCTGCTGCTGTCTGGCGGGGGCTAAATTTAGAGCGGGCCATCGATATTCAAGCGGCGACGATGGCGGTGTCGAGAGGGCGGCAGAGCCCCCGTTCGAGTCCGAGATTGGCTTTGCGGACCGCATGGCAAAAATCCGCCTGCGAGCAAATTTTGGGTGGCGGTTTGCTGGTCTCGCTACCGACTATCTCATTTACAGCCAGATACTTAGGTTTCGGGGCTGGCTAAGTCGACGCGAGTGCTCGGACAATTTTACCTCGTTATGATGCTTTGATGGCTGTGGTTGCGCAACACGATTTCGGTCGTGTTGGTTACCTTAGCGTTCATAACCATAATGGAAACAATAGGGTGATAAGTGAACTGACAAATAAAGTTGTCGTCTATCCATTGAAACAGGTTTGTATCCTCTCCGAAATATGTTTATGACTATAACCATTGAAATCTTATCCTAAAATGTAGCACGTAATGAACTGTTCATCGCCAACTCGACTGGATGCGAAAGACAAAACCGCGATGAAGAAAAAAACTTTTTTCGTAGAACTTTGGGTATCGTCATTGATATTGTATTCATAATTGGTTGTTACAGAACGTCTGCAACCTATTCCGTATAGTAAACATTCGAAAAATAGCAATTAAAAATTGGCACGACGCAATTAAATTTGATAATAGGACACAGTAAAACAGTCCTTATTTATTTGAAGGCTGCGTTTAATCATTCCATTTTAATCTTTCCATTGAAAATCCATATCACAGAACATATTTCTTAATCAGCATCATACTTGTTAGCCAAGACGTGACAGTTACCGAATTTAAATTTGCTGCACCCTAGTCATCAGGTGTTTACGAAACGCAAGATTTTTTCCTTACAATTTCATTTGTATCTTAAATGGTAGGGGCAGTTACCTGAATATGTTTCTCTGAAATAAATTTCTTTATAGGGTGCTGTTCACTTCCGAGTTGATTTCAAAACTTGAATAGTAAAAGTTGTTCACGTTCGTTAAGTTGGCCTGAAGAAGTTTCGAATTGACCCGTGGATATGCCATTGTCGTGGTGGCGACGCAGTCTCGTCTAGGGGCAATCATGTCCACTGAACCTTATTGATTGCATAGGAAACTACTGCTTCTGGCGCCACTAACGAGGGTTGTGGAAGAGGCGCCGACGTTGGTTAAAACGCTCATAAAGTCCCGAGTCTCTCCGCCGTAGACGTCGATTCGTTAGTGCCAGACGCCCGTCTGCGCCCTCTCGCGCAGTGGCCGGAAATTCAATTTCTGGCGGACAAGACGATTAACTCGTGCATTAGTATAAGGGTCCTCTTTACAATATCCCGGAATGTGAGAGCATTGTTCAATGTAATTTCATCGTCAGTTAGTGAAATGATGACTTGAAAGGATAAGGCTTTAGGGCATTCAATCTCGTCTAAGACCTAGTCGGGGTGAACTTTATTGTGTAGAGTTAAATTACCAAATATTATTAACGCGAACAAATGTGATCTCGAAAGTGTACACTGGGAAACAAAGAATATCTCGGCGCCTTGCGTGAAGCAGGGGAGAGCCTCATGCTCTCTCCGTTTATTTTGGTCCTCGTGGGGAAAAGACGCAGTGAGGCGAATGGCTATATTGATCTTCAAGTCCGGAAGTGGAGAGAAGCACAAAAGTGTGTCCAATGAAACGGACGTGTTCCTCAGCGTGTGGTGCGCCGTCGCGCCACCCCGTCGCGTCTCCCTCCTCCCCTCCCCCACCCTCCCCTCCCCTCCCCCACCCTCCCCCACCCTCCCCTCCTCCCCGCAGCCATTGCTATATTATACTCCGTACGATAATCTACCTGCTATGAAACTAGCAGCGATCGTTAAGAAAATACGGCGCCGTCTGCCTGGTGCGACAATGAGGTTCAAACGGTCGACATAAAGCGTCTCGCCGCAGTAGCGCTCAGGACGATTGTCGACTGGGCGTTGACTCGGGCGCGGGCAGCGCTGTTTGTGCCCTCGCAACTAGATACGACGCGACATTACTTGGGGGGAGGGGGCCGCGGGAGGCTAGGATAGCTGGAGTCATGCGCTTTAAATTTTTTTATTGCCAATTATCGCGGGAATGGGTGCCAATGTTAAGATTGGGAATTATGTCTTCGCGAGCAGTTAAGATAAGACGAGATAGCGGTAACCTCGCAAGAAAATATATCAGTAGTAATTCATGTAGTGTGCTGACGTACTGGCGTAAAGATGCTTGAGGGAGGAACATTAAGGGTTTTTATTACATCAATAACTTCTTGCATTATATTATTTGGAACGAATGTTCTTTTGGAGTAAGCTTACAGTAATTACAACTTTTTTCAGCAATATTATTTTGAACACTTTTGTTCAGTTTCACATTCTGTGTCCGAATGCTACATTATTTTTCTTTTGTTCCAGGTAAGTGGCCTGAATAGCAGAGATCAACCCAATGCCTGTTGCGTAAGTACTAAACGTGGCCAAGTGCGTGCGTGTGCGTGTGTGTTTGTGCGCGTGCGCGTGTGCGTGTGTGTGTGTGTTTGTGCGCGTGTGCGTGTGTGTGTGTGTGTGTTTGTGCGCGTGCGTGTGCGTGTGTGTGGTGTGTGTGTTTGTGCGCGTGCGTGTGCGTGTGTGTGTGTGTGTTTGTGCGCGTGCGTGTGCGTGTGTGTGTGTGTTGTGCGCGTGCGTGTGCGTGTGTGTGTGTGTTTGTGCGCGTGCGTGTGCGTGGTGTAGATTCTCTATATCACGTGTTCGGTGTACCCACAACTTTCGTTTTCAAATAATTTATCCCTGTAAGAAACCAATGGAAACACTGGATGAGCTATTTAGGGAATTTCTAAAAATTCTAAGGTATCTGTACATCGATGAAACGCGAGTCAGTTTAGTACAAGTTAGTTCGACTGCCACAGCTCATTATACGCGGTAAAATTGGCACATCACTTAGAATAAGACGTTGAATGCAATCTAGAGGTAAGATTTCAATTTTTTATGAAATATTGCACAAGGTGTAAGCGGTTGATAGTCGCGGTTCTTGCGATGAAGGTCATGTTAAGACTTATCCTCTGTAGTCCCTATCTATCGTGCAGTTTCGTGGCGCGAGTGCAGCCGTCCTGACGGCGGATGTTTGCGCATTGTGTGTGGCGCAGCTGGTCTCTTCCGGTTCAAGCGTTCTGCCCGCGGTTACTTTTCGCGCCCTCTGCACATCGTGCGTCCTACCTACACCCCCCAGACACGCTGAATGTAGCTCAGAGCCAGCATTGCCACTCTCCAGCGAATCTGACCGACAGGCCCTGGGTTCTATCCCAACAGTGTTGGATTTCTTATTTTAGGTATATAGCTAGGGCGAATTCAGCCGCTGTCTGGAGGAGAATTCTAGCGGCCTGCTGCTCTGATTGGCACTTTTCTTCGGTTTCTCCTATCAGTACCAGGCGAATGCGGGAGCAGTATCTTAATAAACGGACCACGGACCACGCGCCACGCGCGATCTTCACATCCTCTTCCTTGTCCTATCCTCACCCATTATTACACACACACACACGCACGCACTACACTACCACACGTCTCGGGAAAGCGGTCGGGAGATTTGAGCTTGTACTAGTGATACGATGCCCCGCTGGTGGGAGATACCTGGATAGGGGAAACCTCACAAGTATGTCAGAGCCGGATCTCTTCACCCAGTGGGGAGGGTCACCGCCGCCACCCTGCAAATAAAGCATTTATTACACTAAAGGGGATAATGACCATAAGTTCACATCAAGTGCCCAGAAACTGCAATCAATCAATCCACTGCCTAGTGGGCGAAATGTAAGTTATTTTCGTGGGGGGGAGAACCTTTCTCTAGGCTTTGAAAAAATGTTAAAAGCAATTGAACAACTGAAGATGACCAGTCAGTTTTCATTTTCTTCACTAACTCTACTTATGATGAATAATTTCCACTCGTGCCTCGAACTGTTCCTACAAGAGACCCCGATTGTTATCATGAAAGTAGGTCCAATTCACAAT
This sequence comes from Acheta domesticus, assembly GCA_031308135.1. Classification (NCBI taxonomy): domain Eukaryota; kingdom Metazoa; phylum Arthropoda; class Insecta; order Orthoptera; family Gryllidae; genus Acheta; species Acheta domesticus. Next base: position 193,043,210 of record JAHLJT010008446.1, read on the forward strand.
GCAACTAGGCCAATAAACTTTCCCATATTTATTCCTTACAGTAGTAAAGTGCTGAAGGAAATACGCGCGATAGGGAATGTTAAAGAGGAAGAAAGAATGTTGTTCATAATTGTATATGCGAGTCGGTCTTCTACATTCTCTGCATTCAACAAATACCTGCTAAATTGGTTTCATGTTGTTGTGTTCTTGTTAGATCTGAAGAAAACGCGTATTATCTCATTGTTTATAGTGCTTACAAAGTAGTATCCTAATTGTCAAGGCTACAGTTAAGTCTGTTTGTTTAGTCTCCATGAACAAATTTAATTACCTGGACGTGACAAGGCAGTAGCTCCGCTGAGAACTGTCGTGGCATGGCTGTTCGAAAGTGCAGACGGTGTCGTTAGTCATCCTGTTTTTCCTTCCAGGGGACTGTTTGTGTGTTTTCCGGCGGGTCGGTGCACGGAAATTCCTCATTGCATATGTGTGTGTGTGTGTGCGCGTGCGTGCGTGCATGGATAGATGTAGGTCGATTGATAACATAGTTTTTACGTCGCTCGCCAAATATTTCTGCTACGTTAAATCAACAAATGAGTAGGCGTGCAAATCTCCACAAAGCTATCTCCAGACATGCACAGCGAGCAAAACAATATAAAGAATGACTGACGCAGACAGCTCGTACAAGTGATTCATGTATTCATCTGTAGTGTTATTTAAACATTTACTAGGAATGATTGCCAGATGTCTTAGCTTATGTGCAAATGTTTGTATCACAAATCTGCGGTTCGGGATAGCTAGTTCGTGTAGTTTGTGATACCACACATGTCAATGTTAGGGTTAAGATTTTGAATCAATAAAACAATAACTCTTAAACATGTAACTTCAATGATTGTTTTGTACGTTTATAAAATATTTTTAGTGTGAAAGAATGACATGAACTGATATTATTCAGTGTTTCCATTAGTTTGAAAACCAGGGATTCAATAAATGCCCTGTAAACTATTCCAAGATCAATTGTTTATTGCGAGTAGGGAAAGTGGCAAACAAGGAATGCAATTTATAATGTTTTCAACATCACACCTACTAGAAAGCTGTTGTTCCTTAACTGATTGCCCGTTCATTTCATTCTGAAGAAGGAAGGCGAAGTGGCTCAGTGTGCGACGTGATCGATCCTACGTAGAGAAAATGATTGAAAACTGGGAAAGTATGGAAAATCCCGCGATTCCCCGCTTTTGTGGGCCGAAATCGGAAGCGGAGAGCCCGGTCTGGTCGCTGCGCCTCGTGTCGTTGTGGGCCCCCAGATTAGCGCCTCGCGACTCCTAGAGCGTGTCGGCGCCCAAGACTCTCCAGCGCCGCGTCACGCGCTCGCCTGTGCAACCCGCGCGCGCTCCACTCGGCCACGGGATTTGGGTCGCGCGACGCAACGCCGCCGCCCCCGCCCCCGCCCCAGACCCGCGCCGCCATCTCCCAATTGCGACGCGATCTCCTGGGCGACACGACGCACTTTGAACAGCGGGAGCCGGATGCGCTTACGTTGGGCCGGAAGCGTCACCGAGTGGCTTCCCAGAAGACAGCCCTCTCCACAGCTCTATCCCGCCCGCTTCTCCGGATCTCCTCTCTCTCTCTCTCTCTCTCTCTCCTCTCTCTCTCTCTCTCTCTCTCTCTCCTCCCGCTCGCTTGTTGAGCGCAGGTGCCTAGTTAACAGGAGCACTTGCGTCGTCCTGGCGGACACTCGTATAGCGTTTATTGCTGGCTCGCTTCTAGGAAATTTCCTCCGCTTCCACCCGGTTTTTTGCGCCCTGGAACTGTAAAAGTTTTGCGGTAGAACAGATCTGCTTGTCCCTGAATAAATGGATTCCGGGTGATTTCGAAACGAGCATTCCGCGTTAGAAATTCTGAAGTGTGGAGGTGAAGCTGAACTGCTGTTTTTATTGCGCAGATATTATTGCCTAGACTGTGCATAGCAGCGGTGTCAGAGTATTCTAATTGTGAATCTCCTATTAATATAAAAGTTAAATTGAGTATATTTTTAAATTTCTATTAAACTACACAGAACATCGTGCATTTTGAAAACACCAGGGCTAGATAACTCGAGCATTATCTCCGCGTAATCTAACAGTTCTACATGAGCCACCAGCTGACTAATGTGGGACATACGAAGGTCATTCAGAGTTGGAAGGTTACGACTAATTCAGGATGAACCTCGACCGAATGGAATGTGAGCGTGCGCACTAACATCAGTCTGTGTCATCCCTTTGATTCTCAAATGGAGTGAACTGACGGAGCAGCCGTGGGGGCATCACGACGAAGCACCGTTTCACGGCGAGTGCTCTGAGGCCTTTGGCGTTCGCGATGTCCTGCACGGGGCCTTCGCACGCGGAATGTAGGTTACCGCGGTGCGCAGCACGGCTTGCTTGCTTGCTTGCTGCCACGGGCACCGCCTCCCCGCCGCCTCCGTTGCACAACGCGCTTGCACCAGCGCGCCCGTCGCCCACTCCGCCCACAACCTCCTCTAGCCCACCTTGTCCGCCATCGACCCTGTCACGTTTCTCGCCGCCTCCCGTACCGATCGGTTCCGCACCACGCTTTCGCGCCCCCCTTGCCTCCCTCCACGCCATAGCGGTGCAGCTGCCTGCCAAAGCTTTTCACAGCTTCCTCCCCTTTTCATCTCCCCTCCCTCATCTCTCCGACCAATCGATTATGAAGTAGTGTCGCGAACGGTCCGCCCCCCCCCCCCCGTTTTCTGCTTTCGTTATTCAGTTCGTAGAGATTTGGGGTAACATTTGAATGACCGACTTGCAATCATACCGTTGAGCAATTTTTATTTACATATTTTCCTCTAGTAAAGCGGCGAATGCTTAAATGTACTTGTTATCCTGTTAGGCAAGCGAACGGTAGCAGACTTACGTAACGCCAGTCCACCAGTCAGCATGCGTGTCTTATTTTCCATGTCGTATGGAAGTGCTGCTTGAATATGACCGTGATTCCACAGTTTCTACTTGCATGTTTCTGGAAAATATTGCAGGCTATTACCCATTATGAGCTACCTCCCATCTCAGAGCGTACTTGAACATCATGCACGTTATTTTGATTTGTTTGGACTTTACCCGTGGATTTGTGAATGTGTTTGCAAAATTAGTAGTTTTTGCATTTCATCAAAAATAAACCATGCCAAATCAGATCAAATTCACCTGAAATGAATTAAAATCAATATTTTAAATTAAATGAAATTTAATATTAAAATTTATTTATTCATTAGGATTTAGACCACTGTTTTTTTTTTACTTCCGAGAACTCTGAATTGTACGCTTCTTTTTTTCATACAAATAAACGAACAGATGTCTCTGTACTGAAGGCTGTTGGAGTTCCATACTGACTGTCATGTGCTGACAGCATTCTGTCAATCGAAATGTCGTGATCGTCAATCGAAGGTCGATAAAAGCTTGCGACCGCGCTATCGGGATGAGGAAAAACTTCGATAATTTCATCCAGTGGCATAACTCAATGTGTTTACCAATGGTACTAACCTCTAATACAAATGAGACTCGTGTTCCTACTAGGTTGGCTGTTGCAACTCGTGTTCCATGAATTTCCTTTTGTCATTAGTGATGTGAGTACACTCGACTCTTAGCAGCATAATTAGATAGCACATTAGAGTAATTTGTCGATTATTCTCTTGATCTTTCTTTGTTATCAGTTCTGAACGTGTATTACAGATTACGTTTTGATGCCAGTTGAGTTACATTAGTGAAGGTTTAATACAAAAGCAGGCCGTCACAAGTACGTATTTCTTGCAACTCATTGTATGTTCCGCAACCTATCATAATGAAGTCCAAATGACGAGGTCCAAACACGTGATAGGAAGTGATACGTGAATTTTACATTGCTGAAAAGTACATGTATAACATTGTTTATTCAATAAAGTTACCCACAGTTGTGTTGGAAATGTTACGACAAACCGATCATATTAAAAGAATGCAACAATGGGAGTAAAACTAAGAAATGACGATGTTCTAAACTGAAAAGAGCAAATTGGATTAAATTATATACTGCTTGGAATATTTCGTATTCTTCCCAATCCTTAAATTTTCTTATGGATTTAACCTCCCAATAGTAGGCTACGGAACAAATCCAAACCAATGACCACGCCCATGCCCCCATTAGGACGCACAGTGCTCCTAGCAGATTTTTCGCTCAACCGTGCAAGCCCCGTATTGGCGAGTCCAGACAGTTGTGATGTGCTTTGTCGACTCGCTCCCAGGATCAGCCCTTCCGCTTCACGCAGAAGCGTAATTCCAAAAAATGAGTCTAATGGATTGGTTACGTCTCTTTGGAATGGAGTAAAGAGTTGGTCAAATTCTTTTAGAATTCGCAAGCTTTATTGCCTGTCCCGATCGAAATAAGATTGAAACGGTTGAAGTCACTTCTTAAAATTAAAAATATTGTCCACGCACCAAAGAACTCAAGTTTTGAACTTTGTACGTTTGCAGACAAACGACACGCTAGTGCCCCCAGCAGGAGTTTGGCTCGTCCACGCAATCCATTTAACGTGGGAGGGGTGGGCGAGGAGGGCTGAGGGGGGGGCGGTGTGCTTCCAGTCGGGCTTCGCGGTATCGAGTATTCGCTCGCGCGCACTCGCGTGGCTGCAGGTGCGGCTTAAGAAAGGTCGCGGGCGCGTCGGCGCGGCTGCGTGGCCTTTAGGGCGGGAGCGCTCGGAACGCGGCAGCCTGCCTCCGCCGCCGAGCCTCGAGCGTTACCTAACGCGTGCGACCTCCCCGCTACGCATTACTCATTTATAGAACGCCCAAGGACGGATCATCCGAAACCCCCGCTGGAGCATTCTCCCGTGTTGGGAGTTCGCGCCGCGCAGCTCCGCCACGCCTTACGTAAACTCCCTGCCGTTGGACGGCGCTGTTGTGACCAGGGCGGTGTTCAGTTGGTAAGTCTTGTTTGTACAGCCCATAATTTGCTTGAAAAACATAATTTTAAGTGGAAAATTAATACTAATGAAAAATATATTACAAGATAATTGAATAATTCCAGTGAAATAAAATGTAACTGTGTACACCTAGAAGAAATGGCCTTAAATTTGAAATTCACCAGCACATTTAGTCGCTCGGGAACTAGCCGCTATAGGAAGGTTTCCAAGCAACAAAATGTGTTGGTGAACTTCAAATTCAAGGCCGTTTCGTCTTGCTGTACAAAGTTACATTTTATTTAACTGGAATTATTCAATTATCTTGTACTATATTTTTCATTATTTATTTTCCACTTAAAATTAAAGGTTTTCGAGCAAATTATGGAGTGCACAAACAAGACTGTTACAAACTATATGTACTTCTGTTTATCTGCGGAAATCTTACTGTTATTTATAAGCGTCAGCAGTTTTCTGGAAATGTTTTTTTCCGTTAAACCTATTTGCACTCCAGAAGTATAATGCTTCAACGTTTACGTAATATATTTGTAAGGAAGACAAAAATTTAAGATTCTTTTCGAGGTGAAACTTTCTTACGGCTCTCTAGTATAAGTTTAGAAATGTCAATATGATGGCAGTGTTACGCAAATCTCCATGAAATAGTATAAGGAATCATTTTGAGTCTTCTGAGCGGTGTTATTGAATGCATAATTAGGGTGGTAGTAAACGGTGCCAGGTTGAACTGGACGTAATTGGACGGGCGAAACCCGATTGCACCCCACGTACTTTTAGTCACTTGCCACCTCAAAAAGTCATAGTTCTTTTGCATTCGATTCTTTCCTCCTGCGTTCAAGAAGAGCTCCCTCAGGTTTCGGTGCTTCCATGATCGCTCTTTGCACCAATGCTTCTTGTATCATTGTTCATTGTCATACTCTTTGTTTTGTACTAGTCACATAGAGGAAGGAAAGCTTGCTATTTTTTGAATGAACTGTATAGATTTTTATTCATTTATTGAAACTCGTTTGTACGTATAGTACATCGTGAGCTGCTCCAAGGACGTGGTCCTTCCAAAAAATATACAAAATTAAAATGATTATAAGTTACATAACACAGGTTTCCGATGATTCTGGCATGTTCACCTTTGTTAGAAATTTTCTCTCGAGTGTTGAGAGAACACCTAGGTATGTGTTACTCATGAATGGAAACTTGACTACTCTATTTTCTCCCTCCCATCTCCCGAAACACCGACCGGGATGCAATCGGGCCATGCCTTGTCAGGTGGCTATAGCCGAAAGGGGATGAATTGGGAAATTCCAAATATTAAATGAATTGGGAAATCGGGAGATTCCCAATTGGACAGTCTCCTTGGGAAATGTGGGGCCGAAAACTTCGATGAGAATAAGAACAAATAGGGACGCGGCACTGAACCGATAATACAACCAGGAAATTTTGCCGCCTTTGTCTCGTGATCTCAGCGCTGCGCCTCCGGCTGCCTCCGCCTCTGCTTTTGCCACTGATCTGTATACAACCGCGTTGTATACAGATGAGCGGCTTCTGCTTCCGTTGTGCGTGCTGGTGGCATCGGCGGTGTGCCGTTGCTGCGAGCAGTCGCAAGTAGTGGCAAGTGCTCGCTCCACAAAACATTGCCTGTACACACACTCATCGCGCTCGGGTCAAGGGTGGGCCTCCCTTTCCAGGTTGCGCAACCAGTTGCAACGCACTTGGCATCGGCGTGGGAGGGAATGTGCAACAGTGGCGCGTGGGCGTACGATCGTGAGGAGAAAAGTGAAGTTGAAAATTCTTTAGAAGCGTTACGTAAATTGGCAGAGAGGGGAAGTGACGAACCTTGGAAATGACCTTACGACACAATGCGGTAGGAGATATTGCAGTAGTTTACGGTTCTCAGTTCTTTTCTTTTTGTTTCTAGAAAGTTCAGCTAGTGGCAAATTTAAATTATAACATCCGAATAAATGACTGTTTCAAATATCTTAGCCACAGTTACAGCGTATTGAGAGGTCATTTTTACTTCTCAAAGATAAATGATAGGCCATAATTTACATTGATCACTACTGAAGATAAAAGTGATCTAAATGTTCCGTCGTAAATAGACCATGAAAAGATGTAACAAAGTTTGGCAGCGCTCAAACTTTTTGTTGGGTCTTATTGAATTGTGTATCCGCTTTATTACAAGTTTTCTGGAAAGATATTTATTGAAACGATCATGACGAACTATGAGAACAATGCCCTCGAAAACATTGTGGGGCGAATGATCGCGAGCGAGAGAGGTTGAAGGTGAGGGTCAGGTGCGGCAAATGCCCATAATTGCGGCGCGCCTAATTGTAGGTAGTAGAGGGCAGCCCTGCGCCGTTGCCCGACCATCGCTGGGGGCCGCGCGTGCGACGGAAAAACAAACCCTTCTTCCAAGAAGACCGAAAATAGAATGCGCACGGGATGGGTGGCGGGCGGGGCGGGGCGGGGCGGGGCAGGGGGTCGAAGGCGAAGGCGTGCGAAGACGCCGGAAGTCGGCGGCGGCAGCGGCAGGTGCCTGGCTGGAAATCCCGGCTGGGGCAGCGCCGTGCAGTGTTCCCCGAAGGCCAGATGCGTCAGTGACGTGCTGGCCGGCAGCCCGGCTCGGCGCGCGCGGCGGCGGTGGAGGGAGATTGCGTGGGAGCCTCCATCAAGTTCTGCGTAGTCATTCTGCTCTTCGGAGTACGATGGAATCCCACTTTTCTTTTATCAGTTTGGGAGAAAGGGTATTCGGAAGTAAAATAGTGGCATGCTGAAGTACGAAAGATCTTTTTTTTATCCAGGACGTTTTTGAATGAAGACCTTGTAAGGGATCGTCCATAAATTACGTAACGCTAAAGGGGGAGGAGGGATCTGAGGCAGCGTTACGCTGCGTTACATAGGAATATGGGGTATTAGTTAAGTATTACGCAAAATTGTTATTTTTTTTCTTTTATATTTTCAGCAGTTCGTGAAATAATAATTTTTTTCTTTCCCTGTACTAAAACATTAAAATAACTACGTAATTTGTTTTAAAAACATAAACTAAGGTCCGATTAAATTAAGAAGGTGATTGACAGTTCTGTGTGACGTCAGGACGCCTCTCCCGTTTCCATGGCAGCTGCCAACCAGAGAGACAAAACGTGACGTGTCAGGTCGCTCAGTTGCCACTGCCGAACACGGGGAACATTTGAGTATCGCACAGCGACTTCCCTGCCGTCGCGCCGCACGCGTTTCGGCCTGTGCTGCGCGCGCAGTGTGTACTGTGTTGTGATGAGTTGCGTTGAGGTTAGGCTTTTGTCGTATTTTTTACACTTTTACACGTATTTTTTGAAGTGTTTGTTTTCGTGTCCCGGTAACACGTGCTCAGTGGTTTGCGCCCTGGCAACGTCGCTCCCCTCCACTCACAAATGTCAATCACCTTCTTAATTTAATCGGACCTTACAGTTATTACTTGTAAATTGTTACAGTAACTGGAAGTATTTTTTCAACCTTTTTTAAATCTGTAAGATTACGAAGAAAATATTCAAAACTGATATGAAAAGTATTCTAGAATCAATTTAAATTGGCCCTGTAGACTCGCTCTTGCATCACCCACGACGGCGTGTGCATAGCTAATCAGCCACTTCTCTCTCAAGCTTTCCTCTTTCACTCACAACTTGCCCCAATCTTATTGTTAGGTGCAGCCAGTATTACCAACTAATTTCTACTTTAATTATAATTAATTTTAATATTTAACACAAAATAAATACAAATTGTTTTTACTCTATTATAATGTATGTTTACTTATTGCATTTAAGAGGGGAGGGGCTTGTCGCAAGCATTACGTAATTAATTTGGGGAGGTCCAAGCGCGTGTTACGGTTACAAGGGGTAGAGGGGGTATTGAAAATATTCGAAATTTGTGTTACGTAATTTGACGGCCCATGGGTACAAAAAATTGCAAATCTCAATACGTTGAATACATTTTTATTTGCTATTTCGTTAATCTAAACTGTTGTTTTTACATTTGATAGTACGTGGAATTAATTGCAGAAGATCTCTCTTCATTTACCGTTAATTCTCTCATTTTCTTGTAACAAGCTTCATTCCACTGCGTCCCATCTGGGAGTATCGAATCCCTGGGGGTCGAAAAAATTGTATAAGGGATCGGTAAACGAATATGCACTTAATCGATATAATGAAGATAAAGGTCAAATTGATTACAAAAACTATTGAAGTTGATAAATTAATGATTTCCTTATATAAAACATCAAAACGTCTTAAAATTACAAATTCGCTCATCTTTTGGAATTACAAATCATTCTCATGAATGAAAATCGGACTTTTGTGTAAGTTAGAATCTGTGATTTGTTTTTTAAAAACTTGCTTGTTTGTAAAAAAGAAAAGTAATAGCAAAAAAGCAAAAAAATCTAATAAAGCATTTTCTTCAAAACTGGATCATATTCGTCTACTGGTTTTCTTAGTCATTAGTAGAAACACATGAATAGGTGTCGATGATGCAAACCAATTCTTTTAAAAGAGGGCGATGCAAGAAAAAGTCCGGGAACTCTTCCTTGCACTCTCGAGGAAAACTACACGGGATGCAATCGGGCTATGCCTTTTTAGGGAGGTAGGCAAAAGGCTTCGGAAAAGTTGACCGCGGGATGCAGTCGGGTGCGTCCTCTGCCGCAACGATTTTGAATATGAGCGATCTTCTGTAACTGCCGGGCGTCGGAAGCGCCGGCTGCTCCAGAAAGGGAGCGCTGCTGCCACCCTGGGCGCAATCTTCTCGCGCCACCCCTCATTTATCACCCCTGTGGAGGCCGCAGAATGTGGTTGCGCAGCCCGATAACGCATCTTCCTGTGGCGTCTGCGCCGGGACCGCGAAATTGAGTGCCCTTTTCCTCGATTGGATGAATACGAGGAAAACGCGCTGGCGGAAACTGGCGTTTTTGACCTTGTGTATTGTAAACACTGTTGTATTATCGCCGTCACATACTTTGCTGAATAGCGTGCCTCGGGCGAACAGCGGTGCTTCACCGTAGACTGCTTCATCAAAACCCGCATTACTAATTAATCCCTTCGTATAATCGTAGGTAATACGAATGTATTGGAAATTTCCAGTGTGCGAGTGGTATTTAATAGGGCAAACGAATTTCATTCGTGGAATAATAAGTGGAATACTATTAAGTTACAGAATGCACGAAATATGAATTATATTAATGACATTTGACTTTGTGTACGCTGGCGCCTATGGCTGATGTATCGCTGCTTATATATATTGTGGACAATAGAGGGAAGTCGTTAGAAAATGGGATAGAAAACGCGAGATTTCTTTTTATAGACCGCTGTTATTGGAACACACCAGATGTATTGTTAAAACGCTATCGCTGTTGATTTCATTAATGAAATTGTCACTGTAAATGTCTCAACATAAATTGTGTAATCTGGACGTACCTCAAAATTAAGAGTTATGACATCTAAAAGAAAAATAACACTACATTTCAGTCTGTACTAACTACGAATGAAGCAAGTTAAATTGTATTTCTTTTGTGAACAAAGGAAGTCGTTTAATGTAGTAATGGTGTAAGTAGACGGTGGGACAAAAGTCTTGCGTATATAATTCTGAATGCACGGTGCGCATGAGCGGAAAACCATTGGCAATATCGGGGGGAAAGAATTATTCACTATATGCATTTCGGACGTCAGATACATTGCTATAGTAACGCGTGTGCGTCGTAGGTTGTGCTTGGTGATTGATAGAAATGAGGAAGGAAGGGGTCACAAAGAAAGGCTTCCATTATCGTCAGAACAAGGCTCCAGTTGAAATGAAATCTACATATTCAGTGCCCTTACTATTCACTACTATTTGCAGATGGAATGGCCCGCTTTACTGCAGTGGGCTTGGAGCTATGTCTGTTATCGAGTGACATCGGTATCGGCAGAGAATGGCGCTCTATCCTCAACGTATTTCCTGTTGTTCTGCGTTTGTCCGGAAGTTGCGACACTTCCTTGCTCTCTAGTAGACCCTGCAGCCAGAAGAACGCAGTTTATTAGCAAATGGGCACGTATGCATGCAAGTGAACATAAGAATCTGTTCCAATATTTTACTAAGGGCCACAATTATAAAACGTATTGTTTAAAAGAGAAAGTTTCTCGAAGTTTAATCTACCTCCAAAAATCCTGAAAAATGTTCCGTGTTTAGTCTCTAAATTGTCTCTAACACTTGCTGAAGGTGACATAGTAAAATCCTTGGTATTATTTGGCACAAAAGGGTAAATTGATTGTATTTCGAACTTTTGTCGTCGGAATTCATGACTTGGCCATCGCACTACGTGCAATGTAATGCGCAGCGTGAGAAGGTTTACGCACCGTGTGCTTCTGCGCTTTCGCATTGAATAAGCCCGTTTTACATTTCTATAGACGGGTGCTTGCAAAATGCGAATTCGCTAAATGGTCGGATCGGGTGAATGCCAAACTAATAATGACGCATGAAATAGCGATTTGCTGCAGAGGGAACAGTGTAATGTCTAATTTCGCGACGAGTACTTCGGTGCCGAACGTGCGCAGTCGGCTGGGAGGAGGATGCAGTTTCCCCTCTTTGTTGTACGTTGCTGTGTAATGGTCCTGTCAATTGCGGATATCCAGCTGATGTAATGCTAAGGTAGTTTCGTACTCCGACACTCGGGTAATAACAGGCTGTAGTCCAAGGTTCAGCCGAATAACTCGGTCTGCGAATCACAATATTCAAAGCGGGGATCAAGGACGAAGTTAATTGAAGACTACAGTGGCGGATAATGCCTGGGCGGGACGGCATCTGGTAGGTAGTGAAGTAGGGAATGTGTGGCGTTGGAAGGACGACAGGTGGCTCGACGCAATAATACTTATTGACAAAATAGTCGCACACATAGTGCGATGACTAGACTGGAGATATTTCGTCAGCCATTACTACTTGGATTTCTTTAAGATCTATTAAAACAAGTGTGGCTTTACGCTTAGAAAAGGAAATGGTCATCGTTTTCAAATTCTTCGAATTGATGCTGTACAATTATTAGAGTAGAAATTTCGTCTTTTCGATTTTTTATCTCCCATTTATAGGGTGTAAAGTTTGGATACTGGTACAGGAGCAATTTACAAAAATTGAAAACCCCTGGGAGAGCACAGATTATGAAACATGAAGTATTCCAATCTTCAAAACAGTGTCCAAATGATGTTCACTCCCTCTCGATGAGCAGAACCTCCAGCGGTACGCCCCCAGAAAACAAAAATCTGATCCGTTCCGCGCGAATAACTTCCTTTTTTATGCGAGAGTCGTAACAATCGTTCGCTTGCCCGGGCAGGCACGTGAATGCGCGCGAGCTGTAGCGAGCGTACGACGCGCACCGTATACGACCCTCCACAACGCTCGGCCGCGTCGAAAATCACTGCGTCGGAGCAGGCAATTGTCTCGACTGACGCAGCGGAGCGGCGGCGGCGGCGGCGGCGGCGGCGGCGGTGACGCAGCGGCGCGGGGCGAGCGCGTGACGCCGCGTGACGCGGAGCTGTTGCCGCCGCCGCCGCCGCCGCTGCCGCCCACACCGACACCAACGCGCACGGCGAGAGACGGGTCTGACGTAGCGGCCGCCTGGAGAACAGCCTTCTGTGGGCCAGCCTCCGAACATTTCGGTGGATGTTTGGTTGTGACGCCAGGTCCGGTATATTTGTGTGGCACCTTACGTAACTCAAGTAGACTTAAAGATCTAGTAAAAACTGCCTCTTTCCATTTCGAGTATGGTTTACTTTCCAGCGTTAGTCAACGAACGTACGTTATTACTGTACAAATTAACACAATGGACAGTACATGTAGCATAAAACAGTTTTAATTGTAAATTGCGCTTTTGTCATTAACTAAATATACATGTTTTATCTTGGCCTGAAAACATAAACATATTATCTGAAAGAAACTCAATTGGACCAACGATTTTTTTTGTGAGATATACTAGGTAGTTTCATATACCATATAATGGCATGTTTTTCGTTCGTCGTTCAGACGTGGTTTCAATACCTGAACATTTATTGGGACTTTCTTTCTCAGTGGCGTTGTGTATTGAAGCATTTTTTCATCACGAGCTCCCCTCCCGATATGCCGAGGGCTGTAGTAGGGCGCGCAGGGGCCGTGTTATCTGGCGGCTGCTCTTAGCCTCCGCGCGACGATCTGGAACCGCTCTGGATAACGGTATCGCGCGTGGCGCAGTCCGCCTCATCCCCACGCCTGCCCCGCCCCGCCCTCCACACACCACCCGCGCCGCCACTCGCCCCCCTCCTCCTCCCAACCCCTCTTCTGTCGCGTGCCGACTCCCGCTCTTCTCTACTCCCGCCAGACGTTCCATCCCGACGCGCACACTACACCTCATCTCGTCACGTCACGTCTCGTCTCGTCCCTCCCACTCCACCCCTGTCTCGTCTCGTCCCTCCCACTCCACCCCGTCTCGTCTCGTCCCTCCCACTCCACCCGTCTCGTCTCGTCCCTCCCACTCCACCCCGTCTCGTCTCGTCCCTCCCACTCCACCCCGTCTCGTCTCGTCCCTCCCACTCCACCCCGTCTCGTCTCGTCCCTCCCACTCCACCCGTCTCGTCTCGTCCCTCCCACTCCACCCCGTCTCGTCTCGTCCCTCCCACTCCACCCCGTCGCGTCTCGTCCCTCCCACTCCACCCCGTCGCGTCTCGTCCCTCCCACTCCACCCCGTCGCGTCTCGTCCCTCTCGACTCTCCCAACCCGTCCTGTCCCTTCTCTCTGTGCCAAACGCACCGTTAGTTTGCCTTTCTTACCCTTCCGTACCATCTGTTTCAACCCTCCTCGCCAGCCTTCTCACTTGCGTCATATTTTGTTTACACCCCGGCCTCGATCTTCATTCTGCCACATTTTGTCAGCGCCTCACATTTCCCCGCCACTCGTCCCCTCCTTCTCCTTTGCTTCCTTCCTTGCTCTCTCTCTCTCTCTCTCTCCGTCGGCTGTTTTTTGTGCTTTCGTTCCGTCCGCCGGGCCTTCCTCGGGCGCCGCCGCGCCCCTTCCTCCATTTCGGTCTTCATTCAGCCCGAGCCTTCCTCACTCGGCCTGAGCTCCCCTCCCCCGTCCCGCCGTGACGTGCGTCTGCTCCGCATCTGGAGCCCCATCCCGCCCTGCGGCTCCCGCGCCGGCGGCCTATCTCGAGAGCGGTGCGCCAGCAGCTTTGCGCCGCCGGAGAACGCTGCACTGTGACGCAAGTGGCGCCGCCGGCGGCGGCCCCCGCCCACGGCCCGCTTATCGGCCGCAGGATGCGTGGCGTAATGCCCCGCTCCCCGCGCGGTTTTCCCGCCTTCGCGGTGGATGTTTTTCAAACGCGAGTGGCGTGCGCCTCGGCGGCGCTTTGGCCCAGGTGTCCTGACGGTTGTCGAGCCTCCTCATAACAACTAAGACTTCGTACACTTCGATTTTTTTATAGTGACCGATAATATTAGGTCATTGTTACACCTACTGCCTTTTATTATAAATCTTTTTATCAATGGTAAGCACGTTTGAGGCCCCGAGTCCCATTGTGAAGGACGTTCGCGAACGAATTAAAAGATTCATTTTATAAGGCAGGAGGTGTAACAATGACCAAATGTCATCTCGCACTGTAGAAAATTCGAAGTATACGACTGGATTTAGCTCAGAGTCAATATTGCCGCTGACTAGCGATTCGGGGTCGAGAAGGTTAAGTTGTCTCCCAACGGTGGCTCGAGAGCTAGTGTACATAGAATTCAGCCGCTGTCTGAAGGAGAATTCTAGCGACCCGAGATCGGTAGTTTTCCGTGGTTTCTCAGGTCAATACGAATGCCCTTACAAACAGGCCACGGACCGCACACGGTGTTTCATCTTCAGTGTTCTATCCTCTCCCTTTACACACACGCGCGCGCGCACACACACACTCTCTCTCTCTCTCTCTCTCTCACACACACACACACACACACACACACACACACACACACACACACACACATACATACGCTTAGAGAGGAACCTAGAGCTTGTCCCGGCTGGTGAAGTGCTCATTGGGAGAATATTATATTTATTGGAAAATAATTTAGGTCACTATCAGATTCAGTTATTAGTTATGAAAACTATGAACATTACTATTCCTGGGAAATAGTGAATGGGCCGAGGAATAATCATATATTGTAATTCGTTATCATTGTAGATATTTCAGTGAGCATTTGCGGATAAATTCGAAACCATGAAAAAATTTGAATTCCATGTGTGGTTCAAGAAACTTCAAATAATTTGACGTGATAATTTGTCTTTATTTCGACACTTGGTTCTTGTTTATTTCGTTAGTTTTGCAGGGAGCTATTGAAAATATCTTTCGTAATGTTCACATGAACAACATGTGGGGGCAAATGTTTGCCATGTGTTGAGCTCGGCTAATAGTAAACATTTCACAGTAAGATTCATTCTTTGCCTAATCACGAAATCATTGAGAATCTCTGTAGCACCAAACATGTTTGTTGGTACGAAAAGATATCAAGCTGCTGTTAATACTTGGTCATTTTTCCTTCATAGTTCTAAGGAACATCAGTGGGTATCTTTGTCTCCAGATACTGTCATATTGGCGCATGTGTAATATAGAACTTGCTGTCGAATGTTTCTTAGTTGATCGGGAATGGGACAACCTTCGATCGGGAAAGTTTTAGACCAAAACAGTCTGTTTGAAGCGTTTCTCAATATAAGCGGTGATAAAACGGTTGGAAAACAAAACAATGTCCTTTTCCTTTATGGCAACGTCTTTTCTGGAACGATTAGATGTCTCGGATGATATTTGTATTGTAGATAGAAGACTTCCCAAATATAGGTTATATGATTCCACCCCCCCCAGAGGCAGGTGAATATCTTGCAGGAGTTCCTTAGTACAAACCTGTTTGGTAGTGCCCATCCTCTAAGATTCTTGCCTCCTTCGTTTGATTTACATCTGCTCGCATTTCTACTTTCTTCTTTTTATAAGTCACGATAATAAAATGGGATGTCGGTGGGTTTCAGACGGATGGCCGTGAGACGGCATTGGAACGTTTTAAGTCAGATGCCGCAGGCACACAATTATAAGGGAGCCTGTATGGTACACCGTAGCATTTCATGCTTGACACCTCGATCTGGTGCTTGTCTTCTCTTCAACAATTCTGAGTGTTTTGTCCTAAAATGTTTTGTCACAAGATATGATTGTGGGCATTTCATAGTCATCATTTTGAACGTATCTGAAAGGGCATTTTTGTTAAAGTTTGATATTTACAGGAAAGCCTCGCCTGACTAGCTTGTCTCCCGTTGTTTTTGTGGTAAAAGGTAAACAGAAACGTTTAGGCTGTTCCGTATCAGTGGTCAGAGCAACTGAGAGTAAACCAAAAGCCCTATTTGGATTCCCGGTTGGATAATTTGTGATTTCAAGTTGGTACACAAAAACGGTACGTAAAAGCTCTTGGCCTAACGAAATGATTGCAGCGAAACTTGTAACGGAACGGTTATCGACGCCGTGTGCCACTAGTGTTCTGTTTAGTTGACACAAACAGTACCATGCAAGTAATTCGTCCTGAGGACGATCCTTTAAATTTAATTAATAAACGATAATAAAACTGAATGATCGTAATGCTACAATGCAACCGAATGACACGGAAAGCGCCAGGGAAGATTCATTGTTCTCGAATTACTCGAAATGCCCCGCTCCGCCCCGCTCCGCCCCGCTCCGCCCCGCTCCGCCCCGCTCCGCCCCGCTCCGCCCCCGCTCCGCCCCGCTCCGCCCCGCTCCGCCCCGCTCCGCCCCGCTCCGCCCCGCTCCGCCCCGCTCCGCCCCGCTCCGCCCCGCTCCGCCCCGCTCCGCCCCGCTCCGCCCCGCTCCGCCCCGCTCCGCCCCGCTCCGCCCCGCTCCGCCCCGCTCCGCCCCGCTCCGCCCCGCTCCGCCCCGCTCCGCCCCGCTCCGCGTAGCCGGTTTCCGGGCACGCCGCGCGGCGTCACGGCGTCACCGCGTCCTGTCGCGGATGCGTTGGGAACGCGGATGCGTTGGTATGGTACCCCATCTCTCTTCCCATTGGGCGAGCTCTGGGCTAGCACTCCATACGAGCTTCCGCTTGCCTTTTCTTTTTTTTTCTTCATGAGAGTTTAAGAATGGTTTATTAAAGCAGACTTCCCTTATTAGCAACATTATTATCATTTAGAGGGACTTTGGAACGAGTTTCGAAGATGATTCAATGGATTTTCAAAAGGCAAATTCTTACAATGTTTTTTTTTGCCCGAATTCTTGTTAATGTTTTGATAACTGCAACCACAGCGTTGGCGACGGGAGAATATCGTTGAGAGTACATCCTTTTAGCGTGAAGGTTAATTAATCCCCATGGAGCTCGGGTTTTCCTTGAATTGTTCGCTTAAATAAGTAAGGAGGGACGAGTGACTCACGAGTCAGTTCAGTGCGCGTGCTATCAGAACCGCCGAAGAGGCCTTCCGGCAGTAGCCGTAGTAGTGGAGGAGGCAGTAGCATTTGCAGAGACGCGCAGTAAATAAACTGAATCGGACAAAGCGAAACCTCGTCTGCGATATATCACCGGACAGTTTGGCACCTGTGTTTAAAAATAAGTTTGACTGGTTCCTTGTGATTTACTGTCGCGTTAGACCTTACCTTCATTATTTCCATCTGCTAGTCTACAGCTTCCATTGTTCTTGGATTTAAGATAAATACGAATATTTAGCTTCTATTAATGTAATCGCAATTTATGGTAGAAAATAGTACATTCTTGCATTAATTATGTAAGCTATATAAATGTGGAGATTACTTTTTGTAATAACCTGACGTATTAGTGCCAATTGTACCTTTCAAATTCATTTTCTACTTCAGAAGCCGTGATTGGTTCCAATATTTAACCATTTTGCCAAACTGCAATTCTCATCTATTCGTATTAGTACTACAGAATTTTATTCTGGATTTTAAAATGTTTCAATTAATAACTACGTAAGTCTTTTCGCTTTATAGTCAATATAAGTATAATAGGATAAGGTTTCCAGTTATATTAAAAATCCAATATAATTAAAAAGACTTATTATGAATGCTATTTTTATTTTCCTTCGCAACGTTTTTACGTTCCCCCTCCCCTCGCATCCCATTCCCCTGTGGGCGGCGCCGCGGGATGCGGGTCGCGGCAACGTTTCGCCTGTTGTCTCTCCGCGTGGGTGGCGAGTGACGTGCGCTCTCCGCGGAATCCCGCCGCAAACAAACACGTTCCAAGAGACCTTTTTCCACTCGCAGCCTCCGAGAAGCGGGGCCCTCCGTGCTTCTAGCGTTTCCTCCGCGACGCTGCTTTTCCTCGTAGCGTGACGGGACTGTTTTACAAGCGTGTCCGCCTGCAGGCGCAAGACGCGCGAGGGTGTCTTGTCTAGCGAGTGTGTCTCCGGGCAGGCTAGCTGGGGCTCAAGGTTGAAGGGAAACTCGTGGGCTTACCGGTCAGTGCTCGTTCACGCGTCGTCGTCGTGTGCTCCTTTGTTGTTCTGATCACCTCGACAGAGGACTGTTGTGGTCTCACGATTCGGCTCTCGAGAACAATATAAAGGTCTGGATGTCGCCTTGTCAGTCATTTAAGTATTGAATAGAAAAATGGGTCAGTAATGTTTATTTAGTGTACATACAAATCACAAGATAAAGGATAGGCTTCCACGTCAAGAATTCTTAAAAAAATGTGGAATATATGCTAATATGGTATTGAACATTTCTTATAACACAAGCGTCATTTTCTACAACGTAATTTAGAACTTAGAAATTGTTTACATTTCTTAAATTTTGTGTTGTTCCATTTGTAAAAAAAGGGACATCACGTTTATATTCTAATGGAATACAAAAAAGTTAACTTTCTAACTCCTGAAACATAACCTCCTACGGCTGACTGGAGGTCCTAGGGTTTGAGTCCCTACCGTGGTGGATTTTAGTCACTAAATAGTTAGGTCAAAAGCAGCCGCTGTCAGTCATGAGGAGAATTCTAGCATCAGAGTGCTCTGATTGGTAATTCTCCGTCGTTTCTCAGATCAGTACGAGGTGAATACCGAAGCAGTACCCTAACGGGCCATGGACCACACATAATATCCTTCCTTCCTCGTCGTAGCCTCTCCCCTTACACACACATTTCATACACTACGCTAACACACGTGTCGGGAACTTAGAGCTCATCCCGGCTGGGTTACCCCGCTGGGGGAGATACTTGCAAGGAGAAATCCCCCGCAAGCCGACGTGTAGGTCGGTACAGGATCTCACCATCTAGCGGGTTGGAACATCGTCACGTCCAGGAATAAACATTCACCACACTAACGGGATTAATGACTACAGCAGTTGACTTTCTCGGAAACAATAAAAATAGGAGAAGAATGTGGAATATTATAGAGAAAATGCAGTGTTAATCATCTTTCGTGTGAATAACTGCAAAAGTTGTTTGCAAACAACAGATGTTTCTAATCTTGTTGGGTACAGAAGGAAAAACTAAACAGATAAAATATGAATAACTTTGCGTAAAAAAGTGAGTGAATAGTACAAATGTGTATACATAAAATTTGGTGAATGAAAGCACGGTTGGTCTTATAGATTTTCGATGCAGAATGGCAAACGAGAACACAGCGGTCAGTGGAATACGAACAAAAATATTTAATTTTGTAACATGATGGTATTTACGAAAATAAAATATTCCCAACTGTGAATAAAACTTCGAATTGCATATAAAAGCAGGTTAAATGTTTAGCATATATCGATGTAAATAAACTTGTATTTTTTGAAATGAACGTAGAATATATCCTTTTCCGTGAAAACTACTTTTGCCTGCACTGAAACGGCTCCGCCGGCCGACGGTCCGCCCCGAATGCAAATCGCCGATCATGCCGGGCGAAAACCGGCTCGGTGGCAGCAGTAAAGATGCCGCGTGCTGGGCCGTCTGGGCCGCAGTGCACCGGGCTCGGCGGGCGGGCGCCGGGAGCCGGCTGCATGGCGGCGCACGCAACGCGGTGTGGCGCGGCGCGGCGCGGCGTGGCCTGGCCTGGCGGCGGCCGCGACCGCAGACGTCGCCATGGCGTTTTCGCGGGCACGCGATTACCGGGAATCCGCCGCCGGTAGTGCCCCGTGGCCATCCTTATTGATTTTCGGGGCAGCGGCGCCGGCGCCGGCGCCACGCCGGGTGCAGCGCGACCCCGATAAGATACAACCCGAGGCCGCGTACACGTGTACCCTCGAAACGTGGCGGCGGCGGCAGAGTCGTCAACGGATTGAGCGAGGGCAGTGAAACGACGTCAATCTCTGGTTTGAAAAAGAACTTTCACGTGGCAAGTCGAAACGGTGAATTCCTAAATTTCATTCGAGCGAAAAATTCAAACATCGTAGATTTTGTGTCCCTGTAATGTTTCTATTATTTGAAATAAATACGTTATTTTTGCACCAAGGACGTTGCAAGGGTTCTAATGATCGAGCGGCAACAAAACTCCCGAGATCATTAGAACAAGTTAACGCCCCTGGCAGATAAGGTTTTATTTTTTTACCTAATTTTAGTGATTCAGGTTGACTTATTTTACTAATTAACTAGAAGTTAACTTGACTCGGTTTGCCTTTTCAGATCACTCCCATAAATCCCTTTCATACTTATCTCCATAAGACCGGGTAGCATCATTCAACTGTTTCATATTTTCTCGTATCCACGATCCTCTCGATCCAGGAAATTTATGCAATGTATTCGAGCTCCGTATCGATGGCAATAACTAGCAATAACGTAAGTCAAAACTAAAAATATTTTTCTTTAATAGTTAATTCAGGTTTTGAATTTATTTTCCCGATTGTGTAGTGTTACAATTGGTGCCAATAGGTAATGAAATGGCACGATCATTTGAGTCTTCCACTAGTGTGTTCGGTCACTAAATTTCCTATCCAGTTCCCAGTATTTAACCGTAGAGGTGGAGTGTTTCGCAGCCTTTACCAAGTGATGAATGTCGCCTAGTAACAACCTACTCGACAGTGATCACCTTTATCTTTCGCATTCCTGGGGTAGCTGTCCGCCTTCCAGCTCCCCGGCTACGGACCACGCGCCGGTCTCATGACTCGGGTGGGGTGGGGCGACAGCGAGTTGGCCCTCCGTGCGGTGAACGGTGACGTCAAGGCAAAGGCCGGGGGTCCCGAGCAACCACCTCCACCTCCGCCCTACTCACCGGCGCGCGCCCACCACCGCCCCGAAGGTCGCTGTCTCGCAGATCTCGGCGTGGGGGAGAGGGAGGGCGGGCTGGCTGGCGGCCCGCCGCGCCGCTGCGCTGGCCCACGCCTTGCGGATGTAGGCAGGCGACAGGCGAGTGGGACATGACTTTCAGAAAGCGCTCCACTCGTGACTGCTGGAGATGAAAATAAACGCGTGAATTAATTGAACAGGAAATCAATGAAAGTTCTAAGTGCGTCGCAATTATATTGAGAAAAGAAATGATGTATCACGCGTGTTTTTCTCGTTCTGTCACAATGTTGGCCTTACTCAATCACCGGAGCGAGCAATATCTCTACAGTAGAATCTACCACTTTTAATCTACTAGTTATGGGCCTTTCCGTTAAATGTTTCCCTTCGTATGTTCAAAACTCACAATTTTTCAATTTCAAATGGTCATAAAATTGCTTGTGTGGTTTAGTCGCTAATATTCTCTAGTTTGACATCCATATAGTGGTTTCTCAATTCTTATTTTTCAATTTTTCTCAATTTTCTCAATTTTTATTTTTGATTAATTGTTATGATTAAAAGTAAAGTTACAGAACTCATGAGTGTTACCAAAGTTCCCAAGTAAATTATGTTTCCTACTCCGGGGCAAATATTAACGCCTTTAATAACTGACATTGTACCAATCTATCCCGTTTTCTAGTTCTAAACGTTTGTGTTTCCACATTTCGGCGTTTTCAAACTTAATAATGTGTAAAATTATTAGGAAGTTGGATAGTTTACAGATGGGAGAAATGATGGCAATGCTCATAAGAATAAACATTCACCTGCGCGCGTACCATCCTCTCCCTCTGTGATAAGTAAATATCAATATTTCTACATGGGAGGCGGGACAGGTAACACTCATAAGTTTTTAAAAATAATTACGTATTCTACTCATCGCCATATGTCAGCGTAGACTAAGAGGTAAGAAATCCACAATACTTGAAAAATTTGTTGTTTTCCCTTCCTCATTGTCTTATCAAATACGCTCTTAAAAACGACAGGGACTGAAAAAAGGGACATTTGAGAGAAAATTGCCCTTAACCGTTTTTCTACTATGCTTTATCTATATTTTTATAACTTGGTCTAATTTTTAAAGACTCAAGAACATTGTGTTGGACCTTCGTGATGTAAAATAAAAAATATTCTTTGCTGTTTGCCTTTGGTCTCCTTTTTAAAGAAATTTTGAAGATTCATGTGAAATATTTGGCACGAACCTTGGAAGTGGCCGTTTACCAGTTTCTCGGAACACTCAAACCAATGTCCTCCGCGAACCTTCATTTGACGTTGAATTCTGGAAAGCGTCGTCTATATCCTTGTCGCCCAGTTCGTTGAGGTATGAGGTTAATACTTCATTTCCTTCTCTTGCTAAGTTCCCTATTACGGGCGAATAGAAATATGTTGCTTTCGCAGGATATTTTTCCGATAAGCGTATTACCTGAAATGTATTTTTCTTCATTTTTTCAATCTCAACGATTTGCACTTGCTGTGGATGTCAGTTTTGTAGGTAGGTGAAAAATGAAATGAAATCAAATTAAAATTTTGTTTGCAAATTTCGTCATGGTTATGCACAAATTTCCTTTGTGTTGAATGATTAGTCATGTTCTTCCCGATATTTTAAATTATGTAGTAATTGTCTCCGTGCCTTGTAAATTCGTTCTCCAGTGAGCGTTGCGAAGGCTGTTGCGAATTTGCGGTTTCGTCCAGTCTGCGCGAGACAGCTTTCGAGTTGATTGACAACAGGGGCGACTGGCCGGCCGAGCGCTTTGTTGCTTCTCAAGGACGCGGCTGGAGCCAACGGTGGCGAACTGGTTAGGCCTCGACTGTTACACGGAACTGGTTGCGGACGCGAAGCGCGCAGCTCCCAAGTAGAGCGGGGGCGCATGCAGGGTAGGGATGCGACATGGACCAACAAAACGTCGATGTATCTAAACATCGATCAGTTAGAATCATCGAACAGTATAAAATCATCAGAACAATGAACAAATCTTGGAGTATCTGATTCGATAAATCAAAAATAATATCGGCTTCTTTATTGACGAAAACTGGATTTGAATTTCTCGCTATTGGTCACTTTCGTCTGAATATTCAATTTATGATATCTAAAAACAGAATTTTTAGGATGGCTTTTTTTTCTCTTCATTTTAAAAATATCGACCACGTAAAACCATCGAACACAGAACATGATGTTATCGATGATTATCATAAATGCATCGATGATTTGTATAAATGCATCTATATCGCAAACGTGGACATCGATGTCGCATCCCTAATGCAGGGGCGCGTGCGGGGGCAAGGCGTGCTGGCCGAGATCCAGGACCACGCGACGCGGCGTTGTGAACGCACTGAGCGCGTGACGTTGCGTAGCGGCGAGCTCTGCCTCTGCCTTGGCACGAGCGCACGCCAATACCACATGTTTAACGACGTTATGGATGAAGTTCTTGTGGTGTCGTCTCTAGACCCGCGTGTTGGCGATCACATTTCCGAACTTTCCTCTTCTCCAGCCAAGTGCGAAGGTCTGCGAAGGTTAACTGAACGCTGACTTGGAGGTTTTCTTGTCTTGTTTTTTTTTTTTTCTTTCTTTTTTTTACCAATGCGTCCTCTTCATAATTATTTTGTCGGAGATCATTTCTGTGATATTGGGAATTGAAGGGTGATATTTGGGTATTTCATGTACGAAAGATCTCTATTTATGAAAACACGTACAGTTTGTATTGTTCGCTTTACTGCCAAGAAAAGTGGCTTTAGATTTATTCCAATTTCGTCGAATTTCATTGCAAGTACACGAGTGCAACAAGCTTTTAGGCGATGACAACTCGACTTATGATGTAGAATTGTTTAACATGGCGTAATTACTTGTGCAAATATTAATTATCATGCGTAGGAACTACATGGCTTACAAATGATGGGTATTGCACTCCACAAATAAATTTCAGTGAGCTTGTGGCTTCACCAAAAGGACAATAGTTCTGAGCTACTTTTTTTTGGCATGGAAACGCCCCAGGTCTTAGAAATAGGGAAAATAAAATGCGCTTTACGATTTGAGATTCTCCATATCAGTTGCAAGTAACTTGTAAAGTATTTTTGACGGTACTAGATTATTTAAAATATTCTCCTGTATAAGTGTTAACATTGTTCTTTCACATAAAGGTAGCTCCTAATGCCATCGCACATATGCAACGCCTCATCATTAATAATTCATTTTAATTTCTGACAAGATTTTCACATTAATACGCCTTAAAATATTTCATCGGCGGTGCGTATATGTAATTAGAGATTGAGTCGTCCTTGGACGGAATGCGTAGTATTAATATCTGCATCCTGCTTCATATTTTCTTTTGCGTAGTAGTCATGAAATTTTCCGTAACTAGATCCGTTTCGCATATTTTACCTCTGATATGGAGTGACTGTTGGACGCTGCTCAATCAGACGTTAGTGAAGATATATTTTCAAATTAATGGACAGATTATAAAACGAAACTTTAATAATGAAAGTAACTTCAGGAACTTATTTGTGTTTATCGTGTTACATGTTACATGCATTGTGACATTTCGATACTATGGAAGAAATTCAAAATGCCGGCAATAAAATATTTGTAAAATGCCTGAATGGAGCGAAAAATGTTTATTTTTTTCAAAAGTTGCTAATCGCGCGCTTTTTTAATTTAATTTTATTACTTATTTTTCTTCATTTATTAAAAGCTGTATCTTTCAACTATTTGTAGTTAAAATGTTAGGAAGGGATGCTGAAGCTCAAGAAAATGTGCGCAGATGGTACTTCTTCCCTTTACGTTACACGTTTATTTTACTGTTCTTTGACTAAGTAAATCAAATCATATGAAAACAACGATCGTCAGGAAAAAGTCTGAATCAATAAAGCTCAAACGCGGTGCCCAACTCAAAACTGCGCTGTTTCAACGAGAACACACATCGACGTAGCGAGACGACGCTCTTTGACGTGCTCCGTACGCGTTGTTGCAGTCGCCACAATAGTTTGCACTCGCACTGTTTGACGCCGTCGCCACGTCGCGTCGCGCCGTCTGCGTTCGCCGCCGCCGCCGCCGCCGCCGCAGCGCGCTGAGCGTACGGGGTCTCCATACGTTTACGACCACGACGCAGCCATGAATGAGCGCGGCGCCCGGCCCGGCCCGGCCCGGCCCGGCCCGGCCCGCGCCGTGTCGCCGGGGCACGTACTCCACGCGCTCGGAATGGCTGCGGACGACGCGTGGCGGATGGGGGTCTACCGACCTCAACGCCGATTCGGGCCTGGGCACGATTTCGATGCGGTGTTGTGCCTGCCTGATGCACATAGTAGATTCATCTAAATAACAAAGTATTTATACCCGTGCCATTTGTAGACGTAGTGGCCAATTAGCTCTTCAGAGATGTTCTGTTCATTGGTTAAACGGTACTTGCATGTGTTACTGCATCGTCATAAAGAATTGGCTCTCATTCTCATTCTTAGAGTTGTGATTCAGTGGCGTTTTGAGGACTTTCCTCAATGGAAAAAATCGACCGATCCTAGTTACGAGAGATCCAGAATATTTTCATTTAATAATCACCCTAATCCGTATTTTTAATTCAGATAAAAAGATTCCAAAAAATCTACTAAACTTGGATCAGTCATTTGCTATTGAAATCTGAAACTTCTTCTCTGACTAGTTCTAGAAAACTCGTAGTCCAAGCATTAAGTAGATTCTGACATAGGCGACGGTTCAGAACGCAGCAAGACTCCACGAGATGAACCATGCCCTTTAATCACTGTACCCGGTCCTATAAATACGGTTCTCTTCCCAGGAGTGAAATGCCGTTCGCCACGAGGTCTCGTTTACAAGCCAGAAAATGTGCAATCGGTTCTCAATCTAAAGCGGCCTTCGACATCAGTAGAAACTTAAAAATTCGCCGGCAAAACCTGTGCTGTAATCTTCTCCAGACGCGTGTTCTAAGCGGCTGAGTTACGCGGTCTAGTTTATCGGCGCTGCCCGAGAAAATTCGCTCGCGACGGCGGCGGCGCGCGCACACAGCCGCCCGCGCCCCCGATGCCCACCCGCCTGCATCCGACCACATCGCATCTTGTAGGACAACCCAACTAGCCTGCCGCTCGTCGCCATTAGTAATACATCGATGTCGATGTTTTGAAAACATCGATGTTTTTGTAAAATCGTAGATGGATATAACGTAGATTTTTTTGAAACCGATGTTTTTATCATCGAGGTTTTTTTGTTGGATGTTTTTATGTGGTTGATATTTTTTTAATGAAAAAAAGTACCATCATAATATAAACCTGAAAGGCGCGATTCATAAATATTCATAAATTGAACGTTCTTCGGATCAGTGTGATCAGGAGTGAGAATCAAGAGTGAATTTTTCTTTTTGATAAATTGTCTGCCCAATTTTTTGATTATCCACTCAAATGTCAAGTTTTGTTAATTGTCCTGGTCATTTTTCAGTGTTTTGTCTATTAAATCTCAAATAAAAATTAGTAAACCTTTGAACCAAATTACCCCCACGTGGCCAGAACAGTTTTAAAACCTATCAATGCAGTTTTAAAATCGTTGATGTTTAAAAACGTCGATGGTTTTGAGACGATGTTTTATGAACATCTATGTTTTAATCTTGAACATAAATGTTTTTTGTTGGCGATGTCGCATCCCGTGTCGTCTGGGCTCAGGTACTTCGGGATGCAGGGAAGCCTCGCGTTAGATTAACAGATCCATGGGCTTGTAGAGCGGAGAAAATTTCGAGTGGCCGCTTTCGGGAGCGGAGTTAATTATTTTGTTGTGTTTCAACCGTGTGTTGTTGTTTTTTTTCCACTGCGTAGATCCAAAGAGCCGTGGGGGGCCATGCGGCTCTTCAAAGTGAATCTTTTTGTTGTTGTTGTTGTTGTTGTTGTTGTTGTTGTAGTTGTAGTTGTTCTCAATTTATTCAAAACAATGGCCATCTGTCGGTCACATGGTATCTAAAGAAGTATTCCTATTATAGACATACATTTTTAAATCTCAAGTGAACAATTAAAAAAAAAGACAGGAAAACGAACTGAAATCTCCCCGCAAATACTTACTGTATTCGTACTTGCTGGTGTAGGCCATTACGATCTGTCCTTAGTGATACAAGAGCGAGAGGTTCCAAAGCTGTTTGAAACATTGTTACTGAATTTTTACGTATCTTCTTAAATTTATAGGGTTGTTGGAGTTATTTTTGCTTAAACCCAATTTTGTTCAGAGTACAGGTTTTGTAAGGCTGTATTTGATAACAAGAGCACAAAGTTTTTATTATTCCCGTTAATATTTGGCTAGAAGCAAGTGTGCCGAGGGAGAGTCAGTTGATAACCTAGGAAGGTTTCCCAAAAATAAATTTTTTTGTATAGGCTGCTCCATCCAGCGAATGGGTGGGAGGACCGCGATTCATTTAGGAAGACTCTAAAACGGAATCGCTCTCGGTTCATTCATATAGGCGTGTGAGCGAGTGCGAGCTTTCCTTCTTGGGAATAGGGACAGAAATGTGAATGGGTAGCGGTGCGCCGCCGCCGAGGGAGGCGGCCTGTGTGGGCTCCTTGCGCCAGCGCGTGGAGCGTGGGCGGCGAGAGTACAGCGCGAACGGTGTGGCGCGGCGCGGCGCGGCGCGGTCGAGGGCCCCGGGCGCGGGGCGCGGGGAGCGAAGCAGACTCTGACGTCACTCCCGTGACGTAAGTCGTAGTTTGCCCGGCGGGGGCGGGGGCGGGGGCGGCAGCGTGCGTGCGTGGGAGTAAGCCTGCGGCTGTGGCGGCGGAGCAGCGGAGAGGTGGGGAAGCAGAGATGCACGTTCCGATCGATGGATGCGCGTCAGAGGGGGGGAGAATCGACATTGACGCTGGCGCGGAGGCGGCGCCCTGTGAATTCGGCCGGGGGCGGGAATGGAATGGAATAGGATGGGCTGGGGTGGGATGGGACGGCGCGGCGCGGCACGGGGGAAGGCGGGGCAGGGCGCGGCAGGGCGGCGCAGCTCGGCGCGGTGTGGGTGTGGCAGGGAGGAAGGGCAGCTGTTCGGGGCTTTTGCACGTGCGTGAGCAGCGCGGGAAAGGGCAGATGGGCATGGGATGGTGTTGAAAATGCCGCGTCAGAGTAGGAGCTTATTTCTGTAAGCCTCCGTAAAACAGAAAAGCGAGACCTTGAATTCCGATGTTGTTTTTCTGGAAGATAAGAGTACGGTATTTTAAAACTGAGGACTCTTGGATTACTCGTTCGTAGAAAGGTATCGACCAGGGTCAAATTCTTGAAATTCCGAATCTGGATGAGATTCTTCAAAATAAGTCCTCATTAAATTTCTAATTTAAAAAAATGGAATATTAAATTACGTAGAAAGCATTTCACGAAATACCTCACTGCTCATTTATCTGAGGTAGCTGATGAAACCCGAAATCCAATAATTTAGTTTCTCGATAGCTGTTCTCATTAGCTGTTCAATTCCACTGGTATGTGTCTCTTAATGCGTTATACCCCCATTCCAATGTGAGACTTTTTTTGCAGTTAACTAGAGCCGTTAAATCGTCACCTCTTCTGCGATGAAAGCCGAAAGACCTGCATATTTCGAGGCGGATTTAAGTAATGACATGCCTCTCCCCTCTGATCCAACATTTTTAAGTAATTTTACTCGGTTCATTAAAAAAATATAATACAAACAATTAGGTCGCATCACATTCCAAAGGAGCATTCGCATTGTGAATACATTTAAAATTTCAAGCTACCAATTCATTATTTATTACTTTAAAATTGTGTGTGTGTGTGTGTGTGTGTGTGTGTGTGTGTGTGTGTGTGTTTGTGTGTGAGTTTATTGGGGTGGGGGAGATCCCAACTGAAATTGCCCTCATACCCTTAAAATACTTTCTGGGTCCGCCCCGGCGAGTTTAAATGCTGGCTCAAGGTTTCATACTCTCAAGAATTACTTTTTTCATACAATCATTGAAAAACACTATCGGTCCGAGCGTTGTCTGTACATATGTTATAGATCAAGAATGATTGTGTGCTGGATGTTGTAATTAATGCTAATCATTGGTAATCTTTCATTAGGATTGATTTAGACTGCTCTCTTAAAGAATTTTATATTTAATCATTCAAATAAAGTCAATTCACAAGTCGTGCAATTGTTTCATTCCGAGCATGCGCACACTATGCGAAGTTTGAAAGTCTGCATTGTAGGACTCTGAATTTGAAAAGAATTTGAAAAGCATTGATGGGATCCTCTTTTATCCACAGCGCATCGCTACGGCTCTGCCGGTCCCTCCGTCGGAAGCATCGGTCGTCGTGACGATGGCCATGCCAGCCCCGGCGAGGACGTCTCAGCTCCACGACATCACCAATTTGCCCCCGTCGTCGACGCCCCAGAGCCCGGCGGCCGCCGCCTCCTCGGCCCTGGGCCCCGTGGCCAGCCCGCGCCCGGCCCCCGCCGCCCAGCCCCCGGCGCAGGCTTCCCCGCAGAACCGCCAGTCGGTGGAGGGCGTCGCCCCTGCTCCCGCCGCCGGCTCCTCCCCCAACCCCTCCTCGTCCTCCGCAACCTCGACGGGCTGCTCTGCGGCGGCTGTTGCCACAGGGACGGCCAATAATGCACCGCCCGCCAAGCAGTCCGCCAAAGACTACATTTTTGGGAAGGTCATCGGAGAAGGCAGTTTCTCGACAGTGTACTTGGCGAAGGATATTCATCACAGCAAGGAGTATGCAAGTGAGTTTGTACTGATAGTGTTCATTTAAGGTTTTCAAAAAAGTGACAATTTTGGAATAGTTTTTATCCTTTTTGAAAAAGTTCGCCAAATTTATTTATTTATTTATTTTTGTTAAATTTTGAATATTTTTACTTCAGAATAAGTGAAGATTTTTTTCTTAAATAATTTTCGTAGATAACTAGCCAATAGTGCAAGAAAGTTCAAACAATTAATCCACACAATTTTCCATGGATTATCTAAAGTAGACATTAAAATAATTGTACAATTTAATCAGGCAAGCCAGAGCGGCAGGGGCACATTAGGCAACTTGCCCTGGGCCCTAACTGAATTGGGACCCCTATTTTCTTTATTATTTATTTATTTCCTTATTTATTTAATTCTAAACAAAAATGTATGTACTAATCATATTAATGGATGTAAGTTATTTATCTTGCTGGAGAGATGAATTCTGTTCATGTATTGCAGAGGGAGAACTTTGTTTGAAATAAGAGATGCCCATGGATCTATTGCATCAGACTCAATGTTCTCTCGGCCCACCTGCAATGTCTCATATGGCTTCACTCTTTGCACTCATAAATGTAAAAGAAAATTTAAAAAATGTAATTTTTAAGTTTTCAGGAGTAAAATTACATTTTGAGTATGGCCAAATATTTTCAACAGTGAAGTTGTACATAATTTTCAGTATATTACAAATTCCAATAAACAGATTCAAAGAGTATAGTTTCATTTACTTACAAATTATTTCAGCATAGAGATATTAGAAAATTTTGCGTGCAGTTTTGCAATTTAAAATGTATTGTTGCTATTATAAAGGTCCAGAATAATTGTAAAGTTCTTGTTTTCTTTGTTTTTTTCAGTTAAAGTGTGTGAGAAGAGGCACATAGTGAAAGAGCTGAAAGTTGAATATGTGAAGCAGGAAAAGGAAGTACTGAATATATTGAATTCCAATCAAAACAAGACTGCTCCATTTTTTGTGAAACTGTACAGTACATTTCAAGATAACGAGAGACTGTGTATCCTTTTATGTACTATATCTACAACACGGTTGAAATGTACAACTGCAAATCACACTGCAGTTACTGAGTATGTAGGCCCTACAACATAATAGATTTACCTACTAACTTAGCAAGGTGCCTCTGGCAGGTATTTTCCTGTTACTTTTGTGCTACACGAGTTCATAATAAAAAGTAATTTTAAATGAAATACAGTACTTTGCTCATCCATCTTCAGGCAGAGGAAAGTACATGAAAATACAATAATATAAATATTTTTTAAAAATTAGTTTCATTACAAAACTAAGTTATTTTTTTCATAAATCTGATGAATCAATTAATGATTCATGTATTGCCTGAAAGACAGGACAGCAATTTCAATCACTGTAGGTGCCTTGAAACACCCCCAAGAAACTTTTTTTTTTCTCCTCTAGAATTCTTCCAGAATATTGTAGCAGGAAATGGTTCTACTCAATTGTTTTGTCGAGATAATTGAATGAGGTGTGGGTCATCTGAGCTCCCACCGTTTTAGGTGCCTCCCTGCCTCCAAAGTTTACAATAACTAGGAAATCTCCAAAAAACATTTTAATAGAATTGTTCTTGGAATGTTTTGGAAGGATCCATAAACTAATGGTCAGGTCCCCGTCAACAGACAAAAACATGTTCAAAGACTCCTAATTTGCCCCTAATGGTGGATAGAGAGGTCTAACCATGAGTAGAGGACACTGGGCACATGGAATGTTACCAGAGTTTTGTAGGTAGAATTAGTGTAATTAAAACTGTACAAAAATTATATTATTCTGATTGTTTGTTCAACTCTCATTGTTATTATTGTAAGTTGTATCTATTTCTTACATTCTATTCTCATGATTTTTTAAATGTAATTATGTGACATTTCCTTAATGATACTTTAGACTTTGTTTTGTCTTATGCGAAAAATGGAGAACTCTTACCATACATCAACAAAGTTGGATCTTTTGATATTGCATGTACTCGATTTTATGGAGCAGAAATTCTTAGAGCATTGGAACACCTTCATTCGTTAGGAATTATTCACAGGTAAATATATTCTTTCTTGTGTACTATTGCTTACTATTACATTTATAGTATTTAAAATACTGTTAAAAACTTTTAAGTTCTTTATACTTTCCTGTTCTTAAGAAGAAGAAAAAAGTTCTAGAGAGCCGATTTTGTTTCTTTGTTTGCCAAATGACTTCATCCTAGAGAAGTTTTAATTTGAAACTAGAGATTAAAAATTGAAAAATTGGACACAAGTTACAAAAAGTATCAGAAATATAAAAACCAGGGCAAACCCTCCTCTCCAACACACTCTAATATTTATTTAATTGGAAAGTGTACCTTATCATGCTTAAGAGTTATTTGTACATTAAGTACATGCTTAAAGAGTTATTTGTACATGTAATTTGATCACATCAATGAAATTAAAGTTTATTTTAAAAATTTTTGTTCAAGAGTATTAGTGCGAGAAATGGAGCATGGAGTGGCTTTTTGGGCCTTCCTTCCTCCCTCCCTCCCTCCAATTCTTTGTTTCTGTAAATGTACCATTTATCTGGAATAATTATCAAGGAAAAATTTCATTTAACATTAACATATTTTCAAGCCTGAACACAAGGACATATAATGTGGATCTAAATGTGGTTTTAATGGTTTTATTTATTTTACAGGGATTTGAAGCCTGAAAATATTTTGTTGGATGAGAGGATGCATGTTCAAATCACAGACTTTGGTTCAGCTAAAATTTTGGAAGATAAACCACGACCTCAACCTCGGCGGCGAGGTAGAATCTCTTCATATATTTTATCACACTGTTAAATAGTGTTTACATCTATTTTAAAAATTATTTCTTTTTGTAGATGGAGAACAATCATCATGGCAAAGACGAAACAGTTTTGTTGGTACTGCACAATATGTATCACCTGAACTCCTAACTGAAAAGTCTGTTTCAAAAAGTTCAGACCTTTGGGCTTTGGGATGTATTATATATCAGATGGTTGCAGGATTACCTCCATTTGTTGCCAGGTACATATTCAACATTTTTGTTTTCAGTCTTGGATTCACTTTTTTAACATTCACAAAAGTAACATGCTACTAGAAAATTTCATCTTCATCGATATTTTGTCTGATACAGGAGTGAGTATTTGATTTTCCAAAAAATTATTAAATTGGAATATGAATTCCCAGATGGATTTGAACCTAAAGCTAAAGACTTGGTTCAAAAACTTTTGGTAAGTAATAATTTGTTTAGTATAAAGGTATTTTGTGATTTTGTACATGATAAATTAAAAGTATAATTGATCTGTATGTAGCAACTTAAATCTATGAATTATCTGTTCTTCTGTAGGTATTGGATTCTACAAATAGACTTGGTGCTAAAGATGTTGGAAATTATACATCAGTTCGGTCTCATCACTTTTTTGCTGGATTGGATTTTGAAACGCTCTATAAGCAAACGCCACCTCCAATCTATCCCTACTTGCCTGGGACATCTAAAAATGAGGAATTAAAAAGCCATTATAGGGTGAGAAAAAGCAAAAAGGAAATTGGATCTTTTATTACTTATTCAGTTGCTTCTTTAAGATGTTAAGGTGACATATTGTATTGTACTATTTCAGGTTCCAGATCATTTAGAACCTGGTCTAGATGACAAACAATTGACGAGGCTTCTTGGGCTCGATCTTCAAGATGCTGAAGCTATTGAGACTCGACCTAGAGAGCCTGTAAGGCCTCGCAAAAAAGTCCAGCATAGTAGACTTAAGTCCAGGAGAAATAAATGAAAGACTGGCTACTCAGGCCAGAGAAAGCAAATGGCATAATTTAGTCCAGAAGAATCTTATTCTGAAGTCTGGGCTTGTGGACAAAAGGAAGGTATGTTGAATGAACGTCTTGCACAACACAGAATTGTGCAATGTCATATTTCAAAATGTAAAACTACTATCTCAAGCTAAATTATTGATACCTTCATTGGAATGAGGATGGTTTGTGTATAATTTTAATTTACTAATTGATTCTTCCTTTTCTGTGATTGAATAGTTACTTTTGGGTTGACATTAGTCCAGAGGCATATCTATGGTTTGGGAGACTTGGAAAGTGCCGTGGGTGCCCTCTCACAACAGGTGCTATATAGAGCGTACCTACTAAAACAAATAACATCAACCCTAATTTGTTGTGTCCTGATAAGGGTGTAAATTCCATGCTTGTCATGGGTACCTGAGTATATAGATATGCCTCTGCATTAGTCAACAATACAAAAAACAATACATTTGTATCTGCTCACTTTTCCAAAAGCAGAAACATAGTTTAACATTTCTACATGCTTAAGCAAAAAAATGACAGTGGTGATAAATGTGCTTATTTTTTGTCCTAGGGTCTCTTTGCTAGGAGGAGAATGTTATTTTTAACTTTGGGACCTCACCTTTATTATGTAGATCCAGTGGATATGGTTTTGAAAGGAGAGATACCTTGGAGTCCAGAACTAAGAGTTGAACCAAAGAATTTCAAGATATTTTTTGTGCACACTGTAAGTTGAATTGTACACAGCAATGTATTACTAAATGTGGTTGTGGGTGTGGGTGTGTGTGCGAGTGTGTTTTTAACTTTATTATTCAGTTATTCTGATTCTCAATTTGATCAGGCTGTGTTTCTATACAAATATCACATCCACTTTGTCTTAAATTGTCAACTAAAGAAAATGGTTTCTTTTTCTAGCCAAATCGTACATACTATTTGGAAGATCCTGAGGGTTATGCCTTGGAATGGTGCAAAGCTATCGAAGAAGTGCGGATTCACACTTATGGTTTACGACCATAAGTTTAACTAGAGCACCAAAGGGAAGATGTTTGTTTAATTAGGCAATTAAATTGTGATCTAAACTGAGTATACATTGTTAATGCAGTGCCCCCCAAGTTAAAGGTGTATGAAAGTTTAAAACTTTGGAGAAGTGAATCAGTGTCCAGAAAGACTCAATGTTCCTCTTACTGAAGCTACTCGCAGAATCATGAAAAGTATTGATGACATATGATAGGATGGAATAAAGTCGCTTGGTCATGTGTCAATGAATCAGTGTTGTAATGAAGTAGCGCTTTGTCTTGCGCACCTAGTCACACAAGCTGCTTACCAATCATGAATTCAATCGTGATGAGACTTCTAGGATAAAATAAAACCTGACAGCTATTGTGTGTCTACATTTGAACATGCATGGACCTTGTTTGAATGTTTACCCAAATTATCCTGGATTGAACACTATTTTGTGGTAACATGTCTGCAGTAGTAGTAAAATATACATGTGGCTAATGAATACATGATTGTGCACATATTTTCTATCCTAATATATGCAATCTATGAAGAGTTACTGTACCTCTGTGGTAGTTCAGAATATAGATTTTTAATGGAAGTTATCTAGCAATAGTGGATGCGATGTACGATTGTATCTATTCTGTATGGATGATATTTATGTTTCATTTTGAATATAAGGATGTTTTCAGAATATAAAATTAAAATTACATTATCCTGATACAGCCAATTTGCTTGTGTGAATGTTCCTCCTTTACAGTTTCTGTTTTGAGTGTTGTATTTTAGGTTCCACTTTTCATTCCTGTTCAGTTTTAAATAAAGTACCATTTGTAGTGTGAAGGGCTTGCTATGGTAAGCATTCTCATTGTATTTATAAGATCACCGAGCTAAACATGATGTGTGACGGTAAAAGATTGTATGGCTACAAAGCCTAATGTCAGTATTATACTATAATGTATGGAGGTTTTCTGTACATGGAAGTCAATAATTTTGTTTAAAAAATTGATTTATTTATCTGAACATACTATTTTGAAAGGTTGTACATTATTTTAACTCTGTTGTAGTTTTGTGTTGTAAATAAAATATCATATTTATGAAATGAGCTTTGAATTTTTAATACATTTTATTTCCCTAGTGTACCATCTGGTATATTCTAAATATGTAGTAGTATCCTCAAAAGGTATATTTAAAGTGATCCAAATCGGTTGAATATCCAAAAAATATTGTAATTTTTGGGGGTATGAACCAAGTACACAGTATTATCAGTTTCACTTAGGTCAGTTATGCCCGTTTTTATGGAAAGTATCTTGCTACAGTTTAACACAAATGACAAACTTATTTATTACTTTGGTTTATTGTGGATCAATATGGCAAAATTTTATTTGGCCCCAATAGTAATTAATCTTTTTTTATCCTAATGTCAACATCAAACTTTATAATAGATGTTCTTATTAACAGTTCTTTGAACGAAATAGATTTCTTGTACAAATATTTAGTGTTCTGCATTATGACTGGATTGCATAAGGCAATTTGATGTTAGGCATTTGATGGTAATGTGACGTCTTATTCCTATCAACATGTTTTGAAATCGCTTTATGGATACAGAGTTATGTTATATAGGTGCTTGAAATAAGTCTTCATGAACAAAAATCATTGTAAAAATATTTAGTTTTAACCAAAAAATAAAAGGTGATTAATGTTAAAAAAAATATACATCATGAAGTTTAGTAAACCAGTTTGGCGGTATATAATATTAGAAACTTTAAAAATGATCTAGAAAATTGTGTATTGTGGACCTTGATCATTCTTTATCTGCACCATTTTGCTGATCTTGAAATAGCAATCCTTGGATTATATTTCATGTGGTTGCCACTGGACTTGTTGCTAGATTGGGTGATCAAATATTGACAAAGTCAAATTAAATTAATTGAAAGTGATAGTTAATAGTTACTTATTTAAGAAGCAAAAGAATACTACATGCTTGTCACCA
The DNA here is from genome assembly GCA_031308135.1 of Acheta domesticus. Lineage (NCBI taxonomy): Eukaryota > Metazoa > Arthropoda > Insecta > Orthoptera > Gryllidae > Acheta > Acheta domesticus. Next base: position 193,079,801 of record JAHLJT010008446.1, read on the forward strand.
TTTAGTATGCATAAAATTGGATATTAACAGATTTAAAAATTACTGATGGTCATGGAGTTCAATTAATCTTCAAGGGAAGACTTGATCGTTTTATTACCCCCTCCCCTTCTCAAATTGAAGTAAATTATTTGAACTGCTCTTTGAATGGCACTAGTCCTCAAAATATTGTAGTAAGTAATGTTTATCTTCCTTGTAGAAATGAAAGATATTGAAATGTGAGCAGGAACTGAGATGCATTTTTATTACAATAGACATATCCACTTTTTTATCATTATTTTTTTTAAAAAAGGATGTTTGAATCCTCCAACTGTACACCAGAGTCTGTGACAATGTGTGAATACCTATATATCTTCCTGAATTTATGTAATTTGCGAGGAAGATCACTGTTTTCAGTGTGTTAGATACAAACATAACAAGGTCACTGATTTGTAGCTTCAAACTCATCCACTGTCATTCTGTAAACATTCTACTGTATTTCAGAGATATTGATTCTAATAGCTTGGTCAGACCTGACCCACGCCTGGATGAGAATTCAAGAGCCAGCCGCTCAGATTGATTTTACATGGTTTCCTCTGATCAATTCCAGAGGAAGGTGGAGCAGTAGCCTAAACAATGGGCCACAAATAAAGAGCTATTCTTCCTTCCCCCTTACGACCAAGCCTGCCTTCCTTGTAAAGGCCATTCTCCATTGATTGACAAAATCTTCAAAATATCAGAATTAGGGATGCAGCATTCAGTTGCCAAAGAGGATGATCACCGAATTTTAAAAACCTAGTTTGTTTTTGTTTTGTATGAATTCTATTACCAGCAATTGTCTCAATGCAGAACTAATACAAAATCTCAAGTGCTCACTGGAAATCAAAGCCAGAACCATTTGTGTGGAAGGCGAATGTACCTGACACCAACACTACGAAAAAAATACGTATGTAATGTCTGAATATAGACATATATTAAACTTAGTTTTAATTAATTTACATGAAATGCTTACATTTTACTATATATTAGTGTTCTGAATTTTGGAAATTACATTTCTCACTTGATGGAGCTGCAACCCCCAGTTTTGTTGGGTCACCAGGAGCCACTGAAGTGGGAACAAGTTAAAACAGAATCTCACCAAGGATATCTCACTAGGTAATAAAGATATTTTTGAATTGGAAATTGAAGAAACCTTAGTCTTGTAAGAAAATTTCTACTAAAGAAATCTGGAGTATACCAGTGTCACATGAAATACAGGTATTTTTAAATTTCAATAGAAGTTGGAAGGGAAAAGAACAGAAATATATTGGATCAATTTGGAAAGGAAATACAGTTATAATGATAGAAGAATTGTTAAAATTAGTAAAAAACTTAAAATGAAAGTTAATACTTCCTTTCAAGAAAAATTATTGACAAATATAGTACATCAACTTCCGAAAGAATATAAATCTATCTAAAATGATAATGTATCAATATTGAATGATAGTAGGAATAAATTTGTCATCAAGAACCTCATTTAAATTTTTTAGCAGATCAGGGATAAAATTTCTTCAAGTGTCAAATGGTATTTTTAATATTCTAGCAATTTTAAATTTTTGTTTTATGTCGAAATTAAGTCATGTTATATTTGATAATATATTGTTTCTATGTCTTTTAAAATCATTCGAGAAAAAGTTTCCTACCATCAAAGGTTTTTAGTATGTAAATACCAGTAGGCATATAAAATATGAAATAACAGTAAGAAACAAGAACATTCTTAGTGCTATATCATGTGAACTGAGATAAAAGAGTCATTTTCTTTGTTGTGAAGTAACAAAATTGGTTTCAAGAGTTATTTTACTAAATGCAAAAAAGATAGTAATTAAAAAAATGTATCAAAATGCAATAAAAAAATGCAGTTAAAAAAATTGAAACAAAAACATGGTTTAAATGGAAGATCTTATTCACTTGCTTGTATTATATTGAGCTTGACTCCATATTACAAATGTAGAGAATTGAGGGTAGGTCAATAAAAGTATTTTTTAAATTTATTTATTTATATTTTATAATATTTATATTATATTATAATCTTTTTACAGTACCAATGTTTCATTGATTTATTTGGCCTGCTTCATGGCTATGGTCATATGTACAGTCGATGACACAAAAAATGGGCGATGTCCTGACCCGAACTTTACCATAGATTGCGTACCCTCCCCTCTTTTATTTATTTAGTTAAATAAATAAAAATGAAATTGGCAATTAAAAACACATTTTAAAACAATTTTAATACTTTCTTTTTTGCAAAAAATAACACTCGACAACGAGTAATAAGCTCCATATCTACATTTCATCGTTTATTATAGTAGTATACAATGCAAATAATTTGCCACAGTAACCTGTCTAATCTTGTTGTTTTATTATAAAAAATAAATAACTTCAAAAATACGTTTTGGAGTCAGTTGCATAAAAAGTCTCCGAGATGGCAGCGTTCAGTTGTGAAATACTTCTTCCTTCGTTTCTCAGATGACCGAATGCAAAAATACTATATGGTTGCGGAACATGAATATATTTTTATTAAAAAAATTGATAAGTAAAATACTAAACAAAATAAGAGTATTTAAAGTTCATTTAGTCACAATGTCAGTTTTCTACTGCAGACATTATTGGAAAGTGCAGCTCTAAGCAAATGAATGATGTCTGATCTTTTATTTTGGGGATCACAATTATTTCACGTCAGTATAACATAAGGGTGATTGCATTTTACACTGTATTCTTTAGCGCGAATATTAAATACCATATGTGATACCGTCTTAGAGGAATTTTACGTGAGAAGAAGGTACGAGATACGACTCTTATAAAATATTTTAAAATCTGAATGTTTGCAAAGCAAAAACACCAGCTTTTGTCGATTGCGTAATCACTTGGGAGATACACACATCAATATAAAGTATTACTTACGTATAAATTTTGTTTAATTTCCAATCCAAAGCAATGAAATTAATGGAAAACAATTTGTGTTTTCACGTTACGATATTTTTATTTTCGGAAGACGAGCAATACACACGTTTTTCACATGTCATCGGAATGAAATTGTGTTACACCCACTTCTTCCAGATAAGCAAACCTATGTAAAAACTTTTTTCTAACCTATTAAGGATCACTAGAGAGTAAGTCATAAAGCATTTCAAAATTGTTATTGTTAATATTGTTTCTAAATTTTGTAAAACGTAGGAGATTTATAGCACGATAATCTATAGAAAACAAATAGGGATCCTTTTCTGTAAAATATCGTTACAAAATTGAATTTTGCTTATTTTTATAAATTTTTTATGTTTTTCATTTTTACATTTTATACAAAATTGCCATTTACATTTTTGGATGTATGTCCAGTAACGCATTTCCAATGATATTGCATTGCATATTTATACATTTTTATTTTTGATTTTTTAATAAATATTGTAAACAATATAAACAATTAATTTTTTAAATTATTTTGAATTGGGGAAATTTCACTCAAATTAAATGTATTTATAAAGTAACTTAAGTAAAATACAATAAAATGAATTTAAGTCGTTTCTTTAAATTATAACGAAAATATGTGTTATTGTTCAAAGGAGATTCTACTGTATACAATGCAACGCTTTAAAATGAACTTCCTATTGATTTATAGTTTATGTTCGTATGTAGTATATTTCAGGCAGAGACAATTTTGCAAAGACGATCTAAATAACAATATGGCCTCAAATTAATTATTCATTCATATTCGGTCGCACTCTTCGGTAACATTTAGGGGAAGGTCGGGTGATATCGGACAGCGGGTGGTATCGGACAAAAGTAGTTTAGGGAACTGGGCACTGGTGGTAGCACTTGTCACCCTGTCACAAGCCCCCACAATGCCGTGGACGGACAGTTCAGAACACCGGATAAATTGAAGGGAGCCGTGGCCGCCATTGTAGTGGATGACTTGCGCGGGCGTTTCAAAGTTAAAGCTGTGTTTCAGTCGTGTTTTGAGTGTGTAACAGAAATAATAAGATAATCAAACTCCACAACAAATGACCACACTGCGGTCATTGTTTTCATACATGTTCTTTATGTCATTATAACAATATTATAGATACGAACATTTTCATTAATTTCTATGTCCCGTTTTGTTTTAGACAGTCATATTTACAGGTTTATTATTAACTACATATTGAATATATACTTAACTACATATTGAATATATATATTGCTAATAAAATAAATACTACATATTGCTGCATAAAATAAAAAACAAATAATTGGGGACAAGATATATAAAATTCCACCTTAGATTTTTTTCCCTTCTTATTCAAATTCAAACATCTAACAGTTTGTCCCCTCCCCAATTTTTCTGTTCAGTGTGGCTTCTGACACCATGGAAGGTGTTGAGGGCTTGTTTCTTTACAAAATGCAAAATTTTTTTAAAATTACAAATAGATTTTAAGTAAGAATAACATAAGCTATCAAGGTAAGCTCATTTTGTACCTGGTACATAATTATAATTTACACCAATTTCTTTTACTTAAAACATAAAAGGTAGAAAAAATTCAATTTATTTTAGTTAATTTGTTTTACTGAAATCCTAAATGTTAAAAAATTGTAATTTAGCTTATAAGAATTTCTTTTTATTTAAAATAGACCTGAAGAAGTGGAAAAAGGCTCCTTGAAATGGTAATGTTTCACAAAGTTCCACACTACATTTTAATAAAATTCCAAATATAAAATATTTTTAACCTTTGGCTTTCAATAAGTACGAATATGACTGCCTAAAACAACACTGGACAAAGAAATCTAATTATAACCCAAAGACAGAAGATAGTGGAATATGAACATTTTGACATAAAAGGCCTACTAACGGTCCAAATTCATTTTTTTCCTTTGCGAATTCAACTGAATGAAATCTAGAACAGGCTATGATTTGTCCCTTACCTTCCTGGTCATGCTGGTGACAAACACAAACATTAATCAGAATTTCATGTACATTTTTCTACGTAAACATATTTAATATTTCTTTATTCCATTTCACAAGAAAAGGTGGAAACCTACCAAATAATTTTCCTATAATATCTTTTTAAATATTTTCTGTTTTGAAAAAGCTTCACAACTACACAAATAGACTATTGGTTGATTAGATAGCTGTGAGATTCCAACCTGTCTAGATCTGTGTGTACCCCTTATAACTTCTCAGAATATACAAGAAAGGTTATTAGTTTTTTCTCAACAAAAAGAAGTCGCAACATGAATAGGGATATTATTATTCCTCTTTTGTTTATCATTATTTAAATTATAACATAGAAGTTTTTAAAAAAACTGAGATTTATTTATTACATCTGATTGGTTCAAAGCTAAAAATAAATACAACTACACTCAAAGGCATGACTGAGCCGAGTTATTGGAGGGAGATGTTGGAGGAGGGGACTCTTACTTTAAATTAATGATAGTTATTATAGAGTAAGTATTAAACACGAAACACCTGAGAACGAATGTTCATTAACGTTATTCATCTTTAGTAACATCTTTTAAAATAAATTTTAAAAACTTCTGAATTTGAGGGTGAAACAAAATCAATTGTGCATGAATACAACTTTATTCGTCATTACTATAGTGAAAGGCCTTTTATCCTTCGCAATTAATTATTAATTTAGGAACAATACACTTTTGTTAAGGTGTTGCCTCAACATTTGTTTGTGGAGTGTCACACTGTTTGTAGTTGCTACATGGTGCAACCTAATTTTCATATAAATGTTCACTATAGCTTTGACTAATAATATGGCTTTCAGGAAACAAGTTGTCACTTGCATGCATTTCTAGTTCCTGAAAAACACAAATGTCCTGCACTTTTTCCAGTACTTGCATTTGCACACTTAAACTCACATTGCCTTTGGGTGGCATTCCATTTTTCATTACCTTCTTATATCTATCTTTTTACATAGTGAACATATTGTTCTTAACCATCTTATTTCACGAATGTTTTCATACACTGAAATATATTTATACTGCAGAAAACAGCCAAAGACAAACTACTAACTCGCTATCAGTCGCAATAAACTCCAAATGTTACTCTCTACCCATGTTCTAAGCACGTTTCTTCCACTACAATGGCGGCGGGCAACCCCTTCAAATTATTCCACGACAGCAGCGCTCTCAGTGAGTCTAGTTTATTTCCAATGTCTTTGCCCTGTCAGTATGTTCCTGGACACGAATTAGCTTTGCATACGCCGTTTGAGGTGAGTACATCAATCAGTTTGGTTACTGCGACACGCATTAGGTTTTTTTTATGTTGACCAGTGTACGGAGATAAGCTTTGAAACTTTTCTTAGGATAAGTTTAAATACATTCTACTGTGACTAGTATGTTTACTTACGTGTATTTAGAACGTTACAGCAGTACAAGGTTGCTTGTACAATTTATATCTGTGTTGTATTCTTCTGAAGGATGAGGGTCGTTCGGGTGGTATCGGAGAATCGGATGGTACCGGACAGTTACATCTTCGCCTTTTCACACTTATCCGTATTTCTTGTGTGTAGGTTGTTAGGACGTAATATTCGAATACTAATGTGGATTTTGTCAGTGTTTCAGGAAACTATAGGTAAAATTCGAGGGAAATGGGAATAAATAATAGGAAGATAGCCATTATGAAGGTCATTTCAAAAGAAAAACCCTTCAAAAATGATGGTTGTGAAGCTATAAATTCAACATAATAGTTGAGTTTTTGTTTTTTAATTTAAGAACTGTTCTTTTCCCATGTAACCAAATACTCATTTTTTCTTTGTTTTAAGCAATGAAATATTTGTCTCAATAGTGAGCGTATATTTGATGAATTGCTTTAAAAAACTCCATTAAAATTATTTTACCATCATTTACTTACTTGTCCGATATCACCCTCCACTTTTCAGACATGTAAATTGACAACGATTTTTACTATCCCCAAATAATCATCTTATTTAACTTTCAAACCAAACAGCTTTGATAGAGTGTGTGAGTAAGAGATTGACGTTTAATATTCTGTATTTTACGAATAGTTTTAACTAACCTTAATTAAGAAATCAAATTTAGAGCTAAGGTGGTCGATACCACCCGACCTTCTCCTAATACGCAAGAAGGCGTCGAAGCCTTTTCAGGTGAAATGTGTGTTATCACTGTTGGCTTTGCGACCAAATCTTGAGGGTCACCATTGCGTTTTTCTTACTTAAGTCTGCGGGTTCCGGAAGTGATACTAAATATTACAACATTAACTTGAGACTACATTTTGTATGTCATGAGACAGAAATGATGAAATGACTTCTCTTGAAATGAGAGTTTTAAAATGTTCTGTCTTTGGAATACTGCATACTGCTATAGTCCTACTGACAATTGTAATTAGATTTTCTGTCGTTCGTCGATAAAATGCCTTCCACTAGAGAATTATGTGATCCCGGCTAATGCGAAAGACAGATTATTTAGAAATGTTATTGATGGGATGAAAATATGATGTAATCGCGGAATTGACACTATCCATGTGTGCAACATACTCGTACAACAAATGTAAAGGGTACCCCGGATAAGATGGTAAAAAATTCCCCTAAACCTAATGATATATGGGTTACACTATAATCCTAAAATAAAAATAATATTTTTGAAAGATTTCTTAGCCTCCGTCCCACCACAAACACACACACACACACACAAATAATTCTTACTATATCTTAGAACCCTGGAACAGGCTCGAAAAAAATCTCAAACGTTCTTCTTAAAACACAAATTGTTATGAATAGTTTCTGATTTTTTCGATTGCTGGGGTGCAGTTAAAAAAATAAAAACCTTTTTACCGCCATTAAATCACTTTGACTTTAAAAATACTTTGAATACTAGCTGTATATGACGTTGCCGACGTTTTAAACTACCTTCGGTTGACTTTTCTTTTCTTTCTGCGTCTTCGTCTTCTTCTCCGTTGTCTTCTTTTTTTTGGTCATCTTCGTCTTGTCTTCTATGTCTTCGTCGTCTTCTTTTTTTTCTCTCTCTTTCTCTTCATCGGTATTGGTACTGGAGTTTAATCAACGTCACCTACATTTAATTAGATTGCGTTGATTTAGTTCCCGGCATACTCACCAAGCTCTCAGCGCCAAAACACGAAAAAACACGTTTTTGGAAATTTCTTAGAATTTTATGGCCGAATATGAACAAATTACCAGTCCCCCAGACCGAGTCACTTCCAATGAACTATCGTATGTCTCGATTGGTGCAATGGAAGTGGTCTAACCGTGAGAGACGGAACCGCCAATCCACACGCACGCACACGAGGAGCTTACTCAAATACTCTAAAAGGATTATTGCAACAGTTTTGTGCATTTATTTTAGTGTTTAATATAATTTGTATACATTGTTGTAGCAGCCACTAATATTTTGACCTTGAATGTAGTTACAAATTAACATGTTTTAAAGCTTTCTAATTCTTTGTATAAGTATGTCAAACGCTAAGGAAAGACGATGGTTTTGGCAGTTTCACAGAAAGCATCGACACAGAAACTTGTAAGAGTGATACTGGTGGATAGAGAATTACACCTCATCCTACATCCAACAGATTTCAGAAGAAAAACTAGAAGTTTGCAGATTATGACGTACAAAAAAAAAAATTATTGCAATACACATTATAATCGGTAATAACTTGAAAGCGACGCATCCTATACCTTTTAATCCAGGTTTACGTGTCTCTTAGGGACACGACTTTCTTTGAGGACTAGTTAATTCTTACAGATGACGTGTTTTAGAAAAGGGTTTTAGGGAACGATAGATGGACGACATGGGGAAATGAAGGGAGACAGGTTGGACCTGATGTTTTTAGGCACAATTCTACAAAATACGACTTTTATCAACACCCTCTCTCTCTCTCTCTTTTTTTTTTTTGTTGCAATTTTGCATATTTAGTTCTTTTGGATGACCCTTTCCACAGCTTGAGTGGACAGAAAAGAGAAACCCCCATCAATGTAAAAGTAAATTGAAGGAAAATACCGAAATGATCTTTCACGATAAAATTAAAGGGACTATTTTATTTTCTGTGAATTTTTATCTCAACGCTCAGCAATTTTGGAGTGGGTTCTCCCGCACAGTACCGGGTCTATAATGCTGTAAATCACATTTTGGGGGATGGGCGTTCGCAGTTGGATGCTAAATTAAATATATTTTCAGTTTTCATGTAATTATTATTTACAAAGTGCAGAATTTTCGCACGTCTCCGTATTGTATATACTTATTTATACGTATACAAGAATAAATACTTAGGTAAGAGAAAATACAACTTTTCTTTGGTCTGAAACATCCACAGATGTTGGAGCGTAGGTTTCCGCTGCGGGAGTCAGTAACTATTTAGATGTCCGAGAGACGCCGCATCCTAAGTACAATTGCCAACGTTTCAGTCGCTATTCAGTGACCTTCCTTCTGGAGGAAGGTCGCAGGTCCCAAGGACGGGGTGTCTACCGGACAGCCAAGTACTTCGTTAGAAATGCTTTGTTTTTTTTTTAAACTATAGCCTAGCAATTAATTAATATGAAAAAAATCACAAGTGTTCTGAGATGAAGTTATAATATTTTTTCTTGCCTGAGCCGGTGCTCTAAGATATAATAAAACAGTTCATGTAAATCCGTATCCAAATTCTTCCTCTTCATTTCCCCATTCCCCACTTATCCTTCAGCTGCGACTGAATTATTTTCTCATAAACTGCCAAAAATTATCGTCTTTAAATCTATTTTATATATGCTAGCTTCTCCAGAGTATTACGCCATTTCTGAGGTGTGAAACACTATGCACGCTACTTCCTGCAAGCATGATGGCTGAATGAATTTGATTTAGTATTAAAAAATTCTGACTACGGAATTCTTTATTTAGTTTTCAATTTATTAATATTGATATCCTATTTGAGGTTTGACTGAATTGAAAGACCCAGAAATTTTGTTTTCTTTACATCAGTCATGTGCAGATTGTTAATATTTTGTGACGCATGCGATTGCTGATTTGGAATGCAAAACTGGATTGAAACGGTTTCTCGTTCGTTAACTATTAAAATGTTATTACGAAAACAATTTTAAACTTGTGATATCGTACTTTTTACTGTTCCTTTTGTTATAAAGGACATTGTTGTCTTTAGCAAGTAAAATTCTTCTTCCGCTCTTCGAATGAAGCATGAGTTCATGTCGCTTATGCATAAAGAAAGACGAGAACCTAGCGGGGCCCCATGCTCAATTGGGAATGAATAGGAGGATGAGTAAATTATATATTTTCGTGTCAGCACGATAATTCTACTTTTTGCCATCGATGCTTCGCAACAGAATATCCAATCCACGGCATTACTTTAAATGAAGTTAATTTCCAGAGCAATATGTAATGGTCAATGACGTCAAAAACGTTTTAAAGATTTCAAAATATTTCAATAGCCGTTTCATTTTCAATCACTGATGAAACATACTTTTAAGAAAATAAAATATAGCAGTTGCCGTTGATTTTGACTTTCTAAATCCATGTTGAGAATCTGTAAAACTTTCGTTTATTCTCAAAAAAGTTTCCATTCATATATCGGAACACCTACCTAATATTTTTTAACAAAATGATGAAAGACGATAATTGTGAACTTAATTTTTGTTGGTTTTTTATAAGTTGCCTTAATTTTCGCTATTTTTAAAATATCTTAAAATATTCCTTGTCCAAGGAATTATTAAAAATGTGAGTTAACGGGTGCATAAATATAGGTGCACAATTTCCAATGAACAATAGGTAAATACATCAAAACACATTGAACACTTATTGCTTAGACCATTCTGAGAATTTCACTGGAAGAAGTTTCGGAAACAAACATTTGTCGAAAAATTTTTGAGAAAAGTAGACGTTGACTTTTGTGGTTTCAGAGCTTTATTTTGATCAAACGCAAATCTCGAAAAGTGTTGGTGCCTATGTTCTTCCCGCAAGTGCAAGCAAGAAGTTCACATAGTTTTATCGCCATCGGATGAACGGTAAAGCAACGCATTAAGCATGGACCAACAAACATTGATTTTTATGTATTAGATGTATAATAAAGATTTCAAACAATATTATGCATTTTATATGATTTTTTATAAATTTTGAAAATATTACATATTTTATAAACATATTATATTATTTAAGACACGGAAATCGAAAATAGCACGGTAACAAAATCGGCCCACCAGGTAAATCAAATCCTAGACATTTACCGGTTTGAGCACTCAAAAGCATATGAAATTGTCTACATTTCATATGTAGCACTATCAGAAACTCCTTCTGGAAGTTTATGAACTAGATGAATTTTTATAAAAAAATTAATTTTTGGTTAACATTTTTATAGAAAAAAAATATTTTAATCAATTTATTTATCTATTTATGAATTGAAAGATGAAATAAAATGTCATAAAATGATTTTTTCTTAATTTAAACACGAAAAAGCTGTTATTTCTTTGTGAGTACTTACCATGTGGAAATTTTAACATCATATTTTGAAAATATCAATATTTTCTACATCCAAACATGTGGGAAAAATCTGAGTCGAATTGTAAACTAACCCCCCCTCTTATCCGCTTAAAGCCTTTAATGTACAAGTTGGTTTTAAAACATGAGAAGCTTTTGCAATAACTCGAGACATTATTCTGGTGTCAACAACCTCGTAAAGTGCAAAATAGAGCATAAGTGATTTTGGGAAGAACCGTCTTATAGCTCAGTTGGTAGGGTGTTTCCTTTGTAAGCAAGAGAGCTCGATTTCAAGTCTTGGCCAGCTCATGGCCTTCTTTATTTTTGAACATGTTTGTACGTATGGAGCACAATTGTTGGAAATTAATTGTAAACGTGAGATTTTTATTAAAATTATTCAATTTCAATAATTTAAGGTATGTATTTTTTTCGAATCTCTCGGTCATCGTTTGATTAAAAGTTTTAAAATAAGGATGAATTGTTAATAATGTGAAATTTGTGATATATTAAGCAACCATTTCTAATAACACGAGAAACTAAGAGCTTCTTTCTTTGAATGTGAGTAGGTCAAAAGAAAGAGAAAAATTGCCTGATGATATGTGTTTTTTCTTGAAGTCGGTATATGTTTCTTAGATACTAGTGAGTACTTGCTGCAAATGAATTCATTCCTGAATTTCGGACACTGTAGAGCAGTGGTGTCAAGGTCTTCTACTGGAGGCAGCGGCACGCGTCGTGGCACCGTAGCATGACACGAGCTTCTCTGCGCAACTAGCGACGGAAAGGAACTATTAGTAACCCCGCCGTTTTGCAATAGTAATGGTGTTGTCTCTGGTGGCGGGGTAATGAACTGCGTGCAGGGGCGATTTCGTTGTCGCATTCGTGCCACGGACTCCCGCTCGAGGCATCGACCTTGACAACACCGCTGTAGAGTCTAGCGACTGCTACATTTAGTTCAACCTTATCACGTCTGCCAATCTCATCTTGGACAGAAGCGAAAGGTTCAGCGCAACGGTAGAAACGAAGCGCCAGCTAACGAAAATTCCATTGTGCGGAACCGAAACATTTATAAGAAGAATTACTTATATTATAGGTTTGCATAGATTGTTTTGCATTCTTATTGTCTCCCAGAAGTAGTTTATTTAATATTTTAAATTGCAGAAATGGGAAAATGCAATGAATGTGAAGACAAAAATTCGTATGATTCTAATCAGCATCAGTTCGCGGAAACACGTGTCTGTGTTAGGAGCTATGACTACAAAACATGTTAGAGGAAGTAATATACTATACTGCGATTTTTGTAGGAAGAGCTCTCAAGGCCACTCAAATCCCATCTTCGCGATGGAATATGTCACGGCATTTGGCGTCTTTTCTCGGTCTTGCCGGTAGAAGTCGCATGATCGCAAGCACTGCTTCATACGGTCGCGATCGTGCGAAATCTAGCGGAACGACTGTGAATGACACGAAATGCCGTGACATATTCCATCGCGAAGATGGGATTTGAGTGGCCTTGAGAGCTCTTCATACAAAAATCGCAGTATATACTTCGGTCTTTCTTTCTAGGCACGTAGGGGCGTGTCATCAAAATGGAATATCTCACGGTATTTCGCATCGTTCTCGGTTGTGCCGCTAGATCTCGCATGATCGCCAGCACTGCTCGATACAGTCGCGATCATGCGGCACAACCGAGAACGACGTGAAATACCGTGATATATTATTCCATTTTGATGACACACCCCCTCGCGCCAAGAAAGAAAAAACGAAGTATATACATAGGTAATAGGTTTTATTCACTTTTTCGTTACCAGCACCCGGTATTAAGAGTTTTTCTGTCGATATTTTGCCGTTTTTTCGGCGCAAGATTACAATACTTTCTCTTAGGGGGTCATCTCTTAGGGAGAAAGTAATCATCTTTTTTCTCAATCCTCTATTAACTAAGTCTAAGTGAAATCTCCATTCGTTACATAGGCATAATGTAGGATGTTGGAGTCCACATCGCAATTCAGATCACTGCGGGTAGTTATGAAAATATGTATTTCTTTCTCTCTAAAGAACACCAGCCCAAAATATTTCAGAATGCCTCCGTAAGAAAAGACTCGAATCTACATTGTATAAAGCTCTAGTCAATAAAAGAATATAATAATCTCAAATCAATTAAATAGGAAGAGGTTTTGAAAGACTATTGCTATATGACAGAAAAAAGAAAAGAACAAAGGAAGGGAAAAAGTGAAATTTAAAGAAATGTATAACAATATAACAATATGAGATTAAGAGAAAGTTATCCAATGGTTTCAGTGCAGTAGTATATCACAAGATCTAGGAAGATACTGGCAAATTACATAAATCTGATCCTGCTAGACCAATTTTTCTAACATAGTTTTAAGGCACATGAAAAGAAAAGTTTCCTTTTAAGGGTGCAGAATATTTTGTATAACAGCAATCGCTCAGGAAGCCTCTAGAGACCAAAAGAAATCTTGTGGCCTTTAGTTCCGTGGTTAGACTTACATAACCTGAAGTTAAATAGAAGAGTAGATAAATTAATAAATATTATTACATTAAAATAACTTGTAGAGAAGAGAACAAAAAGAGATAAAGAAGTTCATAAACAATTCATCGACCTTCAGAAGAGTTATGACAAGTAGGTAACAGCCACCAGATAATGGAAAGAAATGGATCATCTTAAATATGTGAGAAATGAATTGGAGTCATCAAAAATGTGTGAGGGCTTTCCTGTTCTTTAGTTTGAACTTCCTATTTATTTAGAGAAAATAAGTTCTTTTAATTTCTTGGAAGTTTCTCAGCGAACAGGTTTAAAATTTCTTCAAGATTACAGTAGTGAGCACAAAGAAAGAAAGAAAGTGTGAAGGTAATCATGTGATGAATATTACTAGAGAGTAAAGAATTTGTGGAGATTTGCACGTTTCTTTTTTGAGCTATTTTGAGGCAATTGTTTTGACATATTTTCCCACAAAATTCCATTATAAGTCAGTTTCTGCATTTATTTCTATGAATTCACTTACTTTTTTTCCTTAGCAAACTTATTGGCAGTGAAGTATTTGGGCCGGGACCATAGCCAAAATTTCTTTTGGGAGGGGCACAAATTTTTCCTGAAAGAGGGCAAAAAATTATTGGTAAAATTATAATCTCTGTATTTGTAAATCTCAAAACTTTCTTATTAATTCATATACATATTTTAATCAGAGTATTTGTAAACATAAAAAACTATCATACACTTCATGCTGTTGAATATACCAAAGTATTGAACAGAGTTGTTGAATATACCAAAGTATGTTGTATTATTGAGTATACCAAAGTTTATTACCACGGTCTGAGAGAATGTAAACTACTCAAGAACATTTGCAAGAGATTTACAGAGATAACAAAAAAAAGGTATATTTCTTTGAATTATCTCATGGTTTTTATCAACTGTCAAAAGATGACTTCATTTTCTATGTCAAACTCAGTATAATAATAATTATCTCTTGCAATGACAAATATATCTCATAAATATGAAAACATTTGGACAGTACCGGCCATTCCACTTGGTGGCCGGTACTGTACCGTTTCTATGGAGGAAACAAATTTTTTTTTTTTTTGGTGGGTATTGGACATAGTCGAGAGCTTCCTCGAACGACAGAAAGTGGATGTTAAGATGAATATTCCAGAAGACACCGAGAGTTCCATGTTACAGACTATAATGTTGTGGTATGACGCTGCAAACATTTTGAATATGCTCTGGCGCAATTTCGAATGACCCGCCACAATAAGTCACATTCTTTGGGTTAGAGCGCGTGGTTGTGAACTGAGTGCCATCCTTATAATACTCTCTGGTGTCATCAGTGATGATCAGAGAGTATACAATTATTGGACCTTCTTTGTTTGTTGAATACTTGTATTCATTTTGTCAGTATTAGCGAATGGGATAACGGGAAATCGGGAACTATTACGAGTTGTGAGAATTGTTATTTTGTGTTGCGTACTTAAGGTATATACCTGGAGTAGCTTGTGTCTCATTTAGTCATGTTTCATTTGTAACTTGCCTATGTCGGTCAAGTGTATTTCTTTGAATATTAGTCTGTGTACCTACCTTGTGTGTGAGTACAAATGTCATATTTTCGGAGGTTATATGATAATTTGATATGTCAGTTTTACTTGCTCCCCACTATTCGTTCAGATAAAAGCGTTTGTTTTGAAATGCAAAACAGCAGTACATATGTTTTCAACCTCATTATAATGTACAGCTTTCTTGGAGTTATGATGTAGAGTTTTAAAATATATTTTATTAAAAACTTAGAGTTTTTTGGGTGCAAAATATGAGTGTGGTATGCTTTAAAGTTAAACTCAGTCATGCCTTACTCGTAACAGGAAATCTATTTCTGCAGTGGTAAAACATGCTAAAAAATTAGTTTTAATTCAAAGACAAATAATAATTGCTCTCTGAGTGCCGTATTGCATGGAGAGGCAATTAGTAGAGTGCGCTTCATTCTTACACAGGTGATTCCGTGTGAATCAGCATAAGTGTGGTGGCACTTTCATATCAAATATATGGTATTGAAAGTGTGAGACTCCATATAAAACATCTCTGGAAGCGTTTTTAAGAACTGAAAGAAATTAAAGAAAAACACTATTTCTATTAAAACATTTATATTGATTGAGCAACTCGAACATAAATTAATAGAAATAAGTTATTTTAGAATGATATAGGAGACTGACGTTCGTAGCAGAACAAGTCAGTTTTCTCAGTATTTCCAGGTTGCAGTTTATGCATGTTTTCAGAAAAGCTGTTATATTTAGTCAAAACCATGTTTTTTGAGATAGATGGCTCCAAATTGGTTTGTTGACAGTTGCATTTAAAGCGTAAGGGGCTGTCCATAAATTACATAACACAAATTTTGAGTATTTTCAATACCCCTTCCCCTCCTTGTAACGCATTTCCCTATCTCACTGTAACGCAATGTAACATTACCTCAGACCCCCTCCCTCCCCCTGTAGCGTTACGTGATTTATGGATGACCCCTAAAAGACTGCTTTAATACCGTTATATATTGGAACTTAAAAATGCTGATGAATCTGATGTATGTAACTATTAATCTCAGCCCCCTAAATGTACGTATACCCATTGTCATATTACCATTTGACTCGAGCATAAAAAAAAATATCAAGAAATAAATTTAATGTTAAGTGTATTTTTTATAAGATATGTCCATTGTTATTATTAATATCATTTAAAATTCTGTGCCCATCAAAAGTATTATAGAGAAACCTGACAACAACTGATATAATAAAGAATATTTTATCCACGTTGCATGTATTTCCTTGTTATACACCATGATTTCAGGAGTCTCACATCCCAAAATACTGTGACCTTTGCCTCTTTTTACTTTTAAAGACCCTTCATTGTTGTTGCATTTCCTGCATCTTTCAAAGTCCATAGACTAATTCAGGATAATAATGCTCAAAGTTATGGAGATAGGTGGGGGAAAAAATGTATCTTTTGCTGAAACTGGTATAAATGTATGTAGTTTAAAACTTTGTTATAATTTCTTTTTAATACTAATATCCTTGCAAGTTTTTCTTTGTTACTCATACTCCATTTTAAAATGTTGAGTCAGGGTAAGATAGTGCCAAACACTGCAGAAATTTCATGAAAACTAGAAAATTTGATTTTAAAAGTCTCATGAAAATTAGCTTGGGTCATGAGGCATTGGATGTAAGAACAGTGTCCCTAATTGTATTTTTACTGATAATCGAATTAATGGATTACTGGTTCTTACATAAAGTTAAATGTAACAGGTTAAAAAAAAATCCTTTTAGTCTTTCAAGCTATTCTCTTTATCTGTGATAATATTTTATATCTCCTTGTACTAAAATAAATTTTAATTTGTTATTCTTCTAAAATCTCTGATCAAATAAAATGATTAAAGTTAACATTTCGTGAAATTGAAGTTATTTTCATGGAAACTACCAACACTTCTGGTTTTTGTATGGTTTCCATGGTGATCTTTCAGTTGTGTCAAAAAAACAATTATTTATATTATAATTTAGTTTAGTTATGTGTCATGGTTGGGTTATTTGAGTTTTATTTTAAAATGCAAATGTTCTAATCTTGAATTTTGTTACCTAGTTAATTGGAATTGGTTTGATTAACTAATCAATGTAATTGTTTCCAGCTCTATCATGCTGTATTTATATCTTGCAATTTTTCTGACAACTACCTCCATGACTATTGATGCCATTGGAAGTTGCAATGAAGCCATGTGTGCTAGCGTTGTGAGCAAATGTATGTTGACTCAGTCTTGCAAATGTGATCTGAAGAACTGTTCATGCTGTAAGGAATGTTTCAACTGCTTGGGAGACTTGTATAGCGATTGCTGTTCATGTGTGGGTAAGTCTTCAAAGAATAATTTGTTCTGAACTAGTACCATGCCAGATGTTCTTTCAGGAAGGTAAGGAATGCTTAGTTAATTGAAAGAATTAAATGTTAACCCATTTTCATATCTGCTGTCACATTAGATGAAACAAAACTAAAATAGGGCAAGTAGCCATAGTACTATATCGGTGGCCATGGTATATTGTAATATTCCCAGAGTGCTCCTGGCTCCCTGATTTCTTGAGAATTGAAACTAAGGCACAGGGCATGTCATATGAATGCCATGTACTACTTCAAGTTTCATTTCAGCTATTGAAAATTTGGAGTGCTGTAATCTTGCGATTTTCATGATAGTTGTCTCGTAAATGGACCCAATTAAGAAAATAAGCTATTAAGAGGCTGATTTGTTGTCAGAAAGAGAGGTGGTCTGTTAACAGGGGTACAATATTTGGGATTCAGTGGGCATTCCAAGAAAAATCGGTTGTTGAGAAGTGTGGTCTTTTGGAGAGTTTTCACTGTAATGTAAAATTTGCTAACCAAAGCATAATTCTTTTGGGGGAAATTTCCTGAGAAATTTGCCAACAAAAGTACAATTCTTTTGGAGTTCTTTTAAAGATCGCAGATTTTCAAGCAACATTTTTGATTATCTTCCTTTGAGTATATTTCCATAAACTAGGTTTTCATGTATGGGATTTTCACATTTTTAATTATTCAAATACAATGTACTTTTCCTTTGACCTTTTATGATGATTGTTTTAGAACATTGCCATTTTTATTTTAAAAAAATATGATTTTTCTGTATGAATGGTACTACGGACAAACACGTATACTGAAGGGAATATGTCCAGATAAACAAATTTTTCACATGCCCTACGCTTGTGTGCATACGCACGCACATGTGCGCAAACACGCATGCACGCACTTGTGCACACACACCCGTACATGCTCAGAAAGTACGTCCCACATCCACTCCTGCACTGGCATATCAAAGGTTAATGTAATTTGTTAACTTCTTAGACCACCTTGATATTAAAAAACATGACAACAAATTAAATGGACTAGATTTTTCAATTGTCCAGCTCATATTTTTTTGTGGATGAAACATCATAACAGCCATTACCAAAAAAGGAATGGTTGGTTGAAGGATTTTTAGGGAGAAAAATATTTGGAAACGTACAGGAGAATGGTAACTAAGGGATGAAATGCAATTCTTCTCTAACATAAAACAAAAATAGTCTGGAATTAGTAACTAAAATTAATTTAAGAAGACTGTGATATTAATTTAAGAAGACATTTTAGCTGCTTTTTGGATTCACCCTTTTAGCTCACAAATGGTTGAAATGGATATGTATGGTAAAATTATAGTGTTAAAAATAAGATTAAAATAGATGAAACACGAAAAAGGGCTCTGTCAACCTAAACAAAAATAAAACTTCATTTCATTGAAAATGTGATTTTAAGAATCAATTGGGGAATTGAAATTAGAGATGACAACCTTCACTCTCTCCTGTATGTGGATAATCAGATATTAATTACTCAAGATGAAGAGGACAATGATTATATGCTAAGGAAAACTTAAAGAAGAATATAACAGATGAGGTTTAGACATAAAATTTAATAAAACCAAATGCATGTGCATTGGAAGAATGTTGACTCAGTAATAAGTAACACTGGCACATGTGATAAGGATATTAACTCGAGAATAATAATGGGAAAGAAAGCAACAAGAGCTCTACATAGCGTGGTATGGAATAGCAATATCCAACAAGAAATAAAGAAAAGAATATTCCAGACCATGGCAGAAAAAATAGTCCTATATGTAGAAGAAATGTGGCCTCAAATAAAAAATATCAGACAAAATACGAATGGTGGAAATGGACTATATGAGGGATCATATATTTAACACTGTATGATAACATCTGAAATGAGGATGTATGCAGATGGAGGTAATTTGTTCAATTACTAAAAGATTATAAAACAAAGCACTCCAATGATATGGACACATCCAGCAGATGCCAGAAGGAAGATGACCCAAGAAAATATTGGAATGGTAACCATCAAGAAGAAGGAAGAGAGGAAGGCCAACTCTGGAATGGGAAAAATACATCAATGAAGCCATGGTGGACAGAAGTTTGAGACCTGGTGATTGGGAAAACCAAGATCTGTGGAGGTCAAAAACGACAAATTCCTGAAGGGAAATCAATCAAAAGAAGGAGAATCAATTGGTAATAACATTCTGTTCAGAAACATTGTCATGAGGTCAACAATATAGATTCACCACAAATTTCTAAGGCAATTTTCATCATTATTGTTATTCATAAATTACGGGTTACCATGTTCTTGCCCACAACCTCTCAATTATTACATGCCTTTCGATCAGAACTGACACTTTATCACTTGGATATCTTCTCTGCAGTGACCTACCTACGCATGTGATGGATACAGAATAGTATTGGAATAAAAAGTGTTGTCATTACCAATATTTTTATGTGGTATGTGAGTAGCTTTTTACCACTAGCTATCATCAGTTCTGTCTGGAAGACAGAAATTGAAGACCTGAGTGCAAGAACCAGGTAATGACCATTTTTTGCGAAAATGAGATTTTCACATACACCCAAAGCCCCTCCTGCCCTCTATCAGCAGACATTGTCATTTTTACCAATAAGTTCTTAACCCCCCAGGAAATGCCATTGAAATTTTATCTTCTACTCTGACTGCAAGAATCAGATAATGGCCGGAGGTATCCACAAAAAAAAACAACCTAAGAAGAGGACTAAAAATGAAGAGCAATGGGAAAGAAACACATGTAATATGAAAATGACAGTGAAATACTTTACTTACACTGGATATGGGTTTATAACTTGGGTTTGTATTCATGTAAGACCAAATGTCATAAAGTGTATAAGAATGATGAAACTAAAGAGAAGAAATGTTCAAATGAATGTGTATGACTTCTTAAACCTTATACATACCTCACAATTTTAAAACCCTGCATTCTTCAGTGACAACTGTGCGGGGCAAAACAGAATATTTTGATGGCCCAATTTTTAAGCTCGGTGCGTCAGGAAAATTTCTTCAAATATATCGCCACTTCCCTGAACATGGACGTTTATTTATGCTACGTGATTGGCCTTTGCTGAAATTGAGAAAATCAAACTGGAAGGAGAATGTTTTTGTCCTGGAAGAATGGTAGGACATGTAGCACAAACTTCTGGGAAATTTTCATTTATTAGAGAGAACCAATATATGCTATTAAATTACAAATGCCACTTATAGCCATTCTTCAAGAATGCAAAACTAGCAGATGTTGAAACTTCGTTTATGAAGGAAGAGGTGTGTCTGTTTCTATTGAGCTTTTGTAGTATTAATAGTACCAAATTTTGTCTTTGGAAGCACAACAGCAACTCCCACAGTTGAATACACCCGAAGCAAACACTGAGGCACTTCCATTGAATTCTAAAAAGGAAAGTGATGTTATGAAATTGCCACTAAAGTACATTCTGCCTGTGCACACTAACTATTACAACAGTACTCTCTATAGACAAGAAAAACCTAAAAGAGGAATTTGAAACAAACACACATATCTTACAATGGCTAGCATTTCTTTGGTGAATAAAATTATGATCAGAAATTTCTTCAATAATGTTCATTTGTTGCATATTATAACTTTAAAGTTACATATTTTTAAGTATTTTTCAATAAAAAAATATGGAAATAAATCATTTATATCCAATAGTTACTTTCCCATAAATGTACGTATATACGGAGTAACGTCTGTCCGGCAATAACACTAGTGCTTAAACCATACGTGCAATTTCTTCCAAAATGGATATTCCTCAGTCAATCTGCTTCCACTGAGAGGTGCCGCGATTTGAAAAACTTTCTTCAAAATTTGGGGGTACTTTACATGAAGTCCCCGGACATTTTCAAAATTTTCCCAAAAACGGCTCCAAATTTTTTCTTTACATTTCTTGTAAGAATAGAGTAAAATACACTTAGTAAGGTGGCATAGGTACGATTTTCATGGTTAACTCTGAATTTTCGAAAATTGCAAAAGTTTGAAATTTTTTCGGCATCTTCCTAGAACTACAAAATTGAAGTTAGAGATTTTTCGTCCAAAGAAAATTTGTTGTTCAAAGTGAGTTCTTTCATTAAGGTCATGTGCATTTTTTTGAAAATTTTAGTAGTTTTTGCACAATATTGCAAGCAATATTTGCAATTTAAAAAAGATACAAAAATAAGGATTTCCCAAAAATGGCTCCAAATTTTTTCTTTAAACTTTTGGTAGGGATAGTGCTAAATGTGCTCTATGAGATGACATTAACACCATATTGCTCTATTCTTTGTTTTTACAAAAATTACAAAAATGTATTTTTTTTTTACTTGTCTCTTACGACGTTAATATTCATATTAGTGGTGATTAGTTCACATTATTATTTTTATGAGTACATGTGCTTTAAATAATGTCAAATAAAGTTTCTCGAAAATTGAATAATTTTCTGTGAAAACTAGCTCAAAATTCCGCATTTTCAGAAACGCTCAAATGCCATTTTCTCATAAATGGCTCCAAATTTTTTTTCAAACTTGTCGAAAGGATAGTGCTAATTACACTCGTTAATATGACATAAAGGTCAATATGGGGTATTTTTGTTTTTTTGCAAAAATTACAAAAATGTAATTTTTTTGAAAGAACTCTCACAACGTTAATAATCACCTTTCCAGCAATTTTTAAACACTATTGTAAGTTAAAATGCTTCAAATGACGTTTTTTGAAAACAAAAAAATTTTCTGTGAAAAAGAGCGTCAAATTTCGCAGTTTTAGTTGAACTTAAGTGCCATTTTCTTAAAAACTGCTCCAAATTTGTCAAAGAAAATTGCCATTTAGGTTGAGGTTTTAGTGTTCTTTAATATTCTAAAATTAATATTTCGTTCTACCATGAGGAAAGCGAAAAATTAAGAAAATGTCCAAAAAATGTAGTGTGGGCGACGATACATGGCAGCTGGCAATAGTATGTGGCAAGTATGAATCGCTAGCCGAGACCCAAGGAAATAGAAAACCAATACGGGAAGGTCTGTGCCATTCTGTAGCACTACTAGTTCTTGCTTGAACCCATTGTAGATATTTTGATTATTCAAAGTATCCAATAAGTATTTATCTAATTACCTATTTGTACTGAAGCTATTGCATTTAAAATTTAAGGAAATGTTCACATTGTTCCCTTCCTTTACCTCATACAAGAAAATGTGATGCATTTCATATTTAAAGTAACGTAAAATATTTTTATCGAAACTTTACTTTTGGTTATTATCTGATTCTTGCACTCAGATCTTCAATTTGACTAGATAATGTAATAAATAAAAATGTTGATAATTACAGAATCTTCTATTCAAATACTTGGAATGTCTTCAAAACATTACTAACAAACAAACTCTGACCGGGAGGTCCTAGGTTCGAGTCCCCACGGCGGCAGGATTTTCGACACTAGCTTGTCAGCTAGGTCGAATTCAGTCGCTGTCTGGAGGAGAATTCTAGCGGCCAGCTGCTCTGGTTGGTAGTTTTCCTTGGTTTCTCCAATGAACACCAGGCGAATGCTGGAGCAGTATGCTAATGTACATGCCACAGCCTGTGTGCGATCTTTCCTTCCTCTTGTCGTATCCTCACCCCTAACACATACACACACTCTTACACTAACATGCACTACACTAACACACATGCCGGGACACCAGTCAGGAGCTTAGAGCTTGTCCTGGCTGGCGGTGCCCTGCTGGTGGGAGATACCTGGTTGAGGGGAAAACCCCGCTAGTTGACGGTAGGTCGGCGCTGGATCTTGCCATCCAGCGGGGAAAAGATCACTACCACCTCCCGAGGAAAAACATGCACTACACTTACGGGACTAATGACCTCTGTAGTTGACAAGCCCAGTATTATGATCAGTCAATCAATCAATCAATCAATGCCAACAAACCAAGATGCAGGAAAGACCTTGTCATGTGTACTCTCATGCACTATGTAATGATGGCTCTATTGAACATTCAACCAATTCTTCTTGCATTTATGATTGAATCTTTATTATTGTGAATGTGTATGCCTTTATCATGTACATTAATTTCCTGACTTTTCTATTGTGATCTTGATGTATACTTCTTTAACCCTAAAAAATACACAACGTGAAAAGAAGAGGAAGAAGTAATCTGGCATATTTGATTGAATAATTGATCAATGTGAGTTGTGTAATTTCAGTGTAACTTCCATTAAATTATTCATTCCCTTTTTGAAGCAGTTGGTTTCTCTTCTTCAATGAAATTGAAGTTTCATAGAAATCTTCAAGACCATATTTTCTGCAGTCTAATGTATTAATTAATATGAATACCTGCACTTCAGCTTCAAGATCAGTTTCAATAAACACTGTATTACAATTCTTGATAGTTGGCAATTTTAGAAACAGTTTTTAACAACTTCTATATAATCTACTTTATTGCCCAAATTAAATTTTTTTGTGTGTAAAAATTATTTTAACATCCATTTTTACCCCATTTTTCCAAAATTACGTATTGATTTTGGAGATAATTTTTGACACAATAAAATGCTACAAAAATTGTGAAACAATGTTCTATTTTTACTATGTGGGCAATGACATTTTGCATTCACTATGTTCACAATGCCTACTTGGACCTTTAACTGTTTAGGCAAATTTTTGGCCTGACCCTTGCATTGCCTCCAGCTACCTGTGCCTGAAGTGTGTTGGTTTTGTCAGACTTTACAGGCATAAATATTACATAAACAATCTTGTGGCTGTTTATGTAATATTTTATTGTTGAACATGAGCTACACAACAGCTTGGCGGTGATATTATTGTCCTGACAAATCCATTTCTATGAGAGTAATGCGTTTTTTTCATTGTTTGATTTTCAGATATGTGTCCAGAGCGTAATTACATTGGTAGTTCTCTGAGCAAGAAAAGTTATGTGGAAGACTTTCCTGACCCACAGACTGTTCTATTCAGTGTTTTAACTGCAGAACCTGATACTTTAGAGAGATGGGTTACGTATAACACTGCAATTGACATAGACTCGCCTTTAAATTCAAAGTTCAATAAGCATTTTAAATATAATCGTAAGTATGAAATTATTTATGAGACATAATAACATCTCAATTATGTTTCTATCCCTTTCTTTTTCTTAACCCCTTTAGTAATCGTGCTGATATATTGTAAAAACCACCATTCAAGGATGTATATTTGATTTTAGAACCTTATTTTCAATAGTTAATTTTCATTATTTCAAGTACATTCACAATTTTCAGAGATAGTGGTTAAAATTCAGTGGTGAATTTTCATTTTTATTTAACATCCTTCCTAGTATCACTCCGCAAGTTTTTAAGTATCTCCCATGCCAGTGTTTGTGTCCACACTTGAGGGTAGGCTGGGAAATTTCTGCCACCCACGTATTCTGAATTCTGTGCCAGTACCTTTCCTCCTATCCCAAGGTGTTGCAGCTTGTGTACATGTTGCTTATTTATCATTTTGTCAAATGGCCTTTGTATAATCCAGATAATGATATCTGTTGGCTGCACTTCCATTGACTTGGCCCAAGTACCCAGGGAACTCAGCTGATTTGTCACAGTCCATGCATAAATTAGTGCTGTTATTGAGGGGATAATATTCCTGTCAGTGAATTTTTGGATTCTTTGGGTGACAATTCTCTCTATTACTTTCCTCCACCACTGTTCAGGCTGATAGACCTGAAACTGAGTTTTTTGGATTTTTTGTCACCCTTCGTGAAATTGGGTGTTAGGACAACACTTTTCTATTCATTCAAAACTTTACTTGACATTGTTAATTTCTCCTTTGTTTTAGAACTGATTCGAAACAAAACAAGTGGCTCAGTTTTTAACTAGGGATGGTGAAATTCCTGCAGGCCCAGTTGCTGAGTTGATATCAAGACTACTCAGTATTTGTCATATCTCAATTTTCATGAATTCTACATCTTTTAACATACTGTTGTCTTCTGGTGTTGATCAGGCACCAACTTTGGTTCTTCCATAAATACTTTTTTATTTCTGTGACCAATCATTCTGCTGTTCTCCTTGATTCCGTTAAGTGTCTCCATTTGGTTTTCTGAGCGTTGTTTTCAACATGATTTTTGTTCAAATAAATGAGTACACCTTCTTTTGACAAGATAATATTTTTCTCATAGTTCCGCCTACTTCTAATTTTTAGTTACGGTATTTGTGATGGACCTATATGCCCAATAGTCAGGCTCCTTGTCACTTTTCTCATGAATCTTTCCATCATGTCTTTTCCTATATCTTTTTTAATGCTTTAAAGTTTTGTGCGAGACATTTTCATTATCAAGCGCTTTATCCGTGGTTATACTTTCTTGCCCTTACTTTGTAAGAAGAGTATTATAATCGTGTGCTCAAAAACTGCAAATTTTTGACAGAAAAACTCTTATTGCTCAGCATTAGCAATGAAGAAATGGATAAATCTTGCTCCTTTGTAATAAATTACTTCCTCTAACACGTATAATCAGAATCCATGTTTTGTGGGTTCTTGATATTGAAAAATTGATTGATTGCAAAATGTTGCCATCTATCAATCCTTCCATCTTCGAAATTAATGCCTAAACCGTTCAGTTGATTTCTCCAAAATTGATATTCCTCAGTTGATTTAAAGGAATTCGATGCTTGTGGTGTAAGTTCAACCAAGGAGGCCCTTGGATGAACACAATGTGGTGGCCCCATAACTAAAGACATGTCATTAATTTAATTTTGTGATTATTAACTACATTTTGGGAAACATTATTACTATAAATTATTACAGAAAACAATCTATAATTTTTGCAATGTCATGAAATAATGTAAAATTAAAATTTTGATATTTTCTTTGCATTTACAAATTTATCAATGACAGAAATATTATTTTCAACACTGCCGTTTTTTGTGCTCAATTGATAAAATACTTTCAGAAGTTACTCAGATGGTCTTGAGCCATTGTACTTTGTAAATAATTTTTAATTAGCTTTAATTTTGAAAAGATTCTTTCGGTACTGGCCACCAAGCCATTTTGCGCAGCCACCAAGACAAATTGAAGCAAAATTTTGTTTTAAGTATAGGCAATTTTTGACCAATTATTTTCACAAAAATGGCTCCAAATTATTTCTTTAAATTTTCTCCTTGTATTTATCAAAGGCTGTTAAGAAAATTGGTGTTAGTCTCATTTCTGCAGACAATGTGTTTTCGAAAATTGCGATAAGTTAACACTTCAGAATGACAAAATTGAAGATAGAGATTTTTGCCTTCAACAAAATCTGTTCTGAAAACAGCTCTGTAAAAAAGATCAAGTAAAATTTTGTGAAAAAATGAAAATGTAATGTAATGTATAAAAAACAAAATTTTCTCAGAAGCTTCTCCAATTTTTTCCACACAGATAGAACAGGGGCCACTTAAAAGAATGGCAAAGGTCTCATTTTTGCTGAATTCAATGGATTTTTGAAAATTGCAAATTTAGAAATAATGCGAGAGAGAATGTGTTGTTGTGGTTCCACTAGTTTTATTTGCAATCCTTTTTTGAGCTCTGAATTTGAGTTAATTAGTAAGAATAATTTTGAAGATATTCAGTAGTTTTACTTGTCTTTATGTCATCAATCTCATTACACTTTGTTGGTATCTACTCATCTAACTGGCTCTCAAGTTTTTTGTAGTCAACTGCAAGACCATTAAATCTCTGCCTCATGATGATTTGTTTCTCATTTTAATTTGATTTTCGGTAGTCAAAATGAGGTGATCACTTTTAGGAGGTCCAAAGTGTGATTTATGAATGATATCATTCACAAGAAACAAATCCTAGAGTTAAGGCACTTGGTGATCTTTATATGATGTGTTAAGTTACTTTTTGAAACAAGTTTGTGCTTCAGTATATCTGTAGGAATTCGTATGCTACTTTGATGGATGCTTTTGCTCCTTAGTCCACTGTATAATTATAAAATTGAAATTGCCTAAGATTACAATGTAATCACTTATCCTATTGTCCAAAAAGACATATATATATATATATATATATATATATATATATATATATATATATAATCAGCGTAGTGGCGTAGCATCAGGAAACTATCAGATGCTGAGCATCCCTTTATATAATATTAATAAAGAATCCTAAATACTGTATTGATAATCTTACTAGTGGTCCGATGAGCGAAACACATTTTGTATTAATTTCAAATTGATTTCACATGATTGAATTCGGCGGGTTGTTGAAGCTGGCCTGTGATTGCTTGGAAGCTAAAATGCTTCTAGCGTCTGCCGCGAGATTGCGATGAGCAATGACGCATGCGCAGATGGCGAAGTTTCCCTCTCCCCTGTTCACCCCTGGCCCAGAGAAACCCGACTGCTTTACGCTAGCATCCACTGAGGAAAGAGGCTAATTTGAGCAAGTTACTCGTTTGTGCACGAGAGCACAGCACACTTCAGGCAGTCAGTAAATTCTCTGTCTCTCACTCGGGAGTCCCTGCTTGGTTATGGACACAAACTGTAGAAATAGTTCCTGTCTACTATTTCTTAAATAATATCCAAGAAATTGAATTATTCCTTAAATAGATTACATATTATTTTAGTCTGGAATGAGTGTAACAAGTCGTCTCATCGCCATTCACGAATAAGAATTAAAGCTGAGTCATTTCATAATTTACTTTCAAGATATCGGCAGTCCTGACTGCTGTGAAGATTTTGTGGGAAGCACCTACACCATCGTAAACAATAGAGATCGTGGAAGTAGTTCCAGTGTATTGTGTGTTGCATTCGCCTGTTAGATGAAGTACTTGATAGTGACATTTTGTGTGTTATTGTTGAGCATCCCCAAACGTGTGAGTCATGCTACGCCACTGGAATTTATCTGCTTCATTCTAATTATAATATCTTATTTATTTTATTTATTGAAATCATACAACTTCACTAGGCTTCTTTTTAACTTACATCTTTTCCTTCTTATATCAAACAACTCTCTCTTACATGTTTGTCTCCCCTTAACATGATTTTATGGCGTGTGTAGCTCACACAATACTCAATACTACAAAGCCATCAAAAACATTTTCTAGATTTCTTCCAGAATGTCCTAAAGGGAAACAGATATGAATTTTACCACTGAATTTGTCTTGTCAAGAAGAATAATTCAATTGAATTATTCAACAATTCAGTTATTGAATGAGCTGTTGATCACATATGTAGGTACCTCTCTTTGCCTCCCAAAACGTGTTTTAGTTGCCTAAAAAATGCAAAAACGCATGTTTTGAGAGAAAATCTAGATGGATCTGCAAAAAGTTATCACTTTCCCACCGGGAGACCAAGAGGCATCAAATGACACCTCATTTGTCTCTATTGGTGGACTGGAATGGGTCTGACTCTGAGTGACAGACTTGCAGGCTACTCGATTACTATACGAGGATTCTTCCACCTTGCTTATTTGATTTGTCTCTTTAAAAAGCAAAAAAGCAATCTCTTTACTTCACCTTCACCTTTACATAATTTGCCTATGAAAAATCTCCAAATACTAATTTTAGGCAAAGGCCATCAATGTTTTCTCCTTCTTCATCACACCGTATTTGCACCATTTTTCTTTTCACTCTGCTATATGTATTTTCTTGTTTCTGCCAATCCCATAATTTCCTTAGTGTTTTATGTTTTTATTTATGACCTTGTTTTCATAAAAAAATGTTTGTTTCTTTGTAGTAATCCCCTTTTTTGCTTTGTGACAATATCTGGATATATTAATCTGTCCAACACTATTCCATGTATTGTGCTGTGAAATAAATCTTATGTTTACTATATTACTGAAAATATATATGCAGATATCTACGAAGATCGCACGACAAAGGATGTGGCAGCATTTAATTGCACTGTAGCATATATCACACAGTGTGTGTCCTGGAACAAATGTCGCATGGTGTGTCAGTCAATGGGTTCATCTGCGTATCGATGGTTTCATGATGGGTGCTGTGAGTGCATTGGACATTCATGCATCAACTATGGAATTAATGAAAACAGGTATTTCAATTTTAATTTCATATCCTTTGAAAGTTAATTAATTTACAGTAAATCTTTAAAAAAAAAATTGTTTATATTCCATACTATACTCATGTGGACTTGAAGTTATCATTATACTTTTTAGAATACCAGTTCAATTGCATTACATTGTAGTAATTTTTGGGGGTGGAGTTAACATTCACATTATATATATTGTGTGGTGTGTATAAGGCAATTTCCAGTAGACTCTAGATTTATATACACTAAAAATCTTGAGGATGTAGATGTATGTGTAGCATGAGGATGTAGATGAATATGTTCTAAAAGTAGACTTTAAAAATACATCTACTTTCTAATGTACAAGTGTTTGTCTGATGTAGGTGACCCTAGAAGCATATTGAAATAGTTAAGTGACCAATGACAGTGTCTGTGGAGGTATGCTTAGAGTGCAATAGGGTGGATTGGAGACAATAATATTTAGTACTTGTAGTGGCTCATATTTCTCATATTTTTAAATTTCCCATAGTTTTGTTGTATTTTTAAAACTTTGTTATATCTGTCATGTTATTGAGATAATTTTTTTACTATTTCAACTTTTAGATTAAAAATTGCCAAACATGAATTTCTGCATTGATGATTTCAACAGTATCACGTAGAATTAAATTTATTTAAACTACCACAAAACTAATTCATCACTGAAATTACACCAGAAACAATTCATTATTGTTCTGCCTATTTCTTGGTTTGTGCCAGTTTTTTTTAACATGGTGTGATGTGGTGTGTTTGATATGTTGTGCGGTAAACACAAATGAGATCACTTATAAAATGAAAATGCAAATCATAGTGTAACTACAGAAATTTTTCCAACATTTTTTAGTTTATTTTAAAGTAAAGAAGTATAATTTTCTCAATGCAAGAGGCCACCTAAAATTTAAAAAAAATAGCAGAATTCAAGTGATCATAACTTCTAAAAAATGTCTTCCAAAATGAATGAATTCTTTTCTTAAAAGATGGAAGTGCCCTCTTTACAAAATTTTAGTTGAATTTACCTGTTTTTGTATGTAATTTTCATATAAGTCCTATTCTATTTTATGCAGAAGTGGGTGTTCAAAACATTCTGTTATATGATACTTCCAGAAGAAGAAATTTTCCAGCTTGAAGCTGCATAGAGAGTCAAAGAGAATACCTGGAACATAACATATGTAATGAAATTGTTTCATTTTGAGTAAATTTTTGAAGCCATTTGAAAATCATTTAGTAATATTTTTGTTAATTTAGTCATACTTTTCTCATATATTTTGACTATAATGATCTCGTGCAGCTCTGATATTGAAACATGCCCATTGAACCTTGAAAATGTTGTCAGATGATCCCAGGAAAATTGTGTAATGGTGTTGGCGAGTGTTATCCCTTTGAACAGGCTGAAGCCAAAATGCTCAAGATCAATTAAAGAAACAGTGGCTTTTCTGGAAAACCAGGGAAGTCGGGGAATTTTCTGACATATCTATAGAAGTCGGGGAACTTTTGAAGGCAATTTCTTTACTAGATATTCTATTAATAATACTGGTACAATAATTTTTGGTACGATTTTAGGGTAATATTGTTATGTCCGTTTCACAGAAAATTTGAGGAGTTGATTAATTAGCAGTTAGTACACAAGTGTTGTTTTTATTAATAATTTTTTAAAATTAATGTAATATACTTGGCAAATTTGAAAATTAGAGAAAATGAAAACATTAAAGAAATGTGTGAAAAAGAAAGGTGGAATGTGCTCCAGGATAACTCTGTAACACTTGGAGCAATTTCGTACTAAGAACATGTCACATCCAATCTACAAACTAATACTGTTGGGTTAATGTACTCCTAGGAGTGTGTGTGTGTGTGTGTGTGGAAAGGGAGTGACAAGAAAGGTCATGCAACATGCAATAACCCTAATGCAGGCAGAGCATTTGAGTTGGACAGTGGGAGCAAGCAGAACTGTTTAATAGATGATAATGATAAATATTGAGGAATTGCCAGGTAAGCAGCGAGTAGACCAACATTGTTCTCTAAAACATTCTCTTATTTTCCTAGGTGCCCAAAATGTCCATTGAAAGAGGTTGATGATGAGGATGTAGATGAATATTACAACTCTTTAGACAGTGAAGAACTTCCAGAAGAACAAACTTTGAAATGATTTTGGTTGCAAGAGGAAAAAGTTCTTTGCTTTGATAGAAGTGTAACTATTTGTCAATTTTATCAGACGTATATTTTGAAAACCACCAACAGTCATATCTTACTAGTTCAGATATGAGATTCAATGCAATTTTACTATTTTCAAAACTTTTCTTGAATCCATGAAAATGATATAAAAATATCAAAATACTCATTTGTGTATACTGTAAGTTTCAGCTTACACAGAGTAACTGGGTGCTTAAGCTGCTCACACATCTGCCATTTGTTTGTAGTGTACAAATAACTTTAATAGTATATAGATTGGTCTTCTTAAGACATTTTTTACTGATATTTGCAAAATCAATATTTTTGGTATGTTAATCATTCCTGCTTTTATATTTGAAATGGAAAACCACCTAGATTGTTGAGAGAACGTATTTGTATGTCATTTCTCCCTAAACTACTTCAGAAAACGCAGCTATTTAGAAAATTCTATATTTTGTATTTTTGTACTTTTTATTTACTTTTTGTATTATATTGTGCTCTGACATGAAGGATTGTGCCATTTAAGTGCCTCATTAAAGAAGATGAATCTCTTGATATTGTATATTGTATTCCATACATATATTACCAAGATATTTTCCCATTTTTCTGTACTGTGCCATTTTTACTGTGTATTTTTTACCATTGTATTATGAAATTATATGTATTGTTAAAGGGTTGATATACCCATTTAAAAAAAAAAGATTGTGATAATTAAATATTGTGCATATTTTTTTATTCATATGCAGTGCAATTAATTACAAATGTTGAGATACTTGTTTCGTGTTAAGTATGCCTAATGTAAATTCATTCTTTAAAAAATATCCCAATATGTAATGACAATGGTAAGATGATGGTCCTATATAAATTTGTAGTGAAATACCTTGAACTTGGTTCTAGGATCTGGTGCTAAATGTACACTTCTTAATTTAATATATTGAATATCTCTTGAGAGACTGACCAACTTCAAGGTGTTTGTATGTGTGTTTTTGGTTGGTTTTTTTTTTTTTTTTTTTTTTTCCCAATTAATTTTTTTGTTTCTTCTTCTCCTTAACTTTGTATTCCACTTGGATGACCAGACACATGCGGTGCAAATATTTTCAATTTCCTCTGTCAAATTTGGAGTAAAAGCAGAATTTTAAATGAACATGCATACGTTTGGTGTTACACCACAAGAGCAAAAGATATGTAAAATTATCAGATGTACACCAAGGGGGGAAGGGAGGGAGGAGAGTGTAAAATATCAAATTGGCTGCACACTACTAGCTGACATGATATTTTCTTGTAAAGAAATTTTCATTGATGCTGAATAATAAAGTGTATTCTTATTTGTTGACTTTTAGTTAATATTTTTAAAGTTAACAATTGAAATATTGAATGACTTTCATTTGTATAGAAAATGAGTGAAAGCTATATTTTTGAATGTGTCTTTGGCTTAGAGGGGGGGAACCAAAGCCCCATGAGCCTCCTTCCCCCTCCCACTCTGGGGTGTGCCACTGAAAGTAGTTACTGACATGTGCCAAATATGCATAATTCACTTTTATTGTAAATTATGTAGAATTTACTAGTGCTTTAGCTAGAAAAATCTCTATAGGTTATGGCACTGTTATATGCTGTTACTGTTAAGTTGATAGATTTTGAGTACCTAGAGCTTTTGTACAAGGCTGACAGTCAAACATATCAGATTGGGAGCATTTTCGAATATGTATAATAGTATTACAAAATAAATAATTAAATAAAAAATGGTTTAATTTTTTTGAATTTGTTCAAACATTTTTAGTATGAATTTTTAAAAACTTATTCTTTTGTTTTCTTTTTCTTTCAGTAGTTAAGTCAGTTCTGGAATTATGATATGATGTTAACAAGAATGGAACAAGAATTAAAGTTTATGGAGGTAAGTAATCTTTGAAGAGAAGCCATGTTTCTTTACAGTAATTGTGTTAAACAAGTTTGAACATCTCTTGTGATATAAAAAGAAAATTGCAAAGTTACCTGCTGTCATTTCATAAAGGATGGTCAAACAGTAGACAAAGGCAAGTCAAAAGAATTCAATTCCTCCTTTTTTTGTTGTTAACTTCACAATTTTTATTTCCAACGTAATGGATTATTTGCGCTTATCTGCTATCAAAACGTGGAGAAAATAATCTGGTTTGTGATTAAAGAAGGTAAAATTATTTATAAAAAATTAGGTGAAATTACAGTATTTTGTGAAATTGTGAAATTTTCCCCAAAATGGGTTTTTGATATCTTTTATTTTTTATTTCTGAAGCTAGTAAACATATTTTTGAAGCATGGGCAAACAGTTGCGCAAGAAAAAAAATAATTTGTGGGAGGTAATGTCACGGAAGTGATTTCCAATAAGTTTTATTCTCTTCCCATAGTCGTCTTGACACAATTATGTTTTAAATCAAATCAAACAAGGAGTGGATACATAAAATATTTCGAGTGGG
Organism: Acheta domesticus; assembly: GCA_031308135.1. Taxonomy (NCBI): domain Eukaryota; kingdom Metazoa; phylum Arthropoda; class Insecta; order Orthoptera; family Gryllidae; genus Acheta; species Acheta domesticus. Next base: position 193,114,263 of record JAHLJT010008446.1, read on the forward strand.
GGAAGGAGGACTTTGGACCTCCCCACTGAATTCATACAAGAAAAAAAAAACATTTTTAGAAAGGGAATTCTTAATCCTCCAGTTCCCAAGACTGAGTAAGAAAAATATTTTGCAATTTTACTCCATAATATTTCAGTTCCTGCTCATATTAAATTGGTGGCACATGGAGAGGTCATTCCATGCCAAATTGCACAAATTTAAGGAAAATTTGACCTTGTTGTCCCTGATTTTTAAAAACATTTTTTTCTATGAACAGTATAAGCAAGAAAAATGAAACCTGTATTTTTCATTTTTTCTCAAATAGTGTTTTTCGGGATTATATTAATTTTCAAAATTTTTGAAAAAATGCTTGCATTGCTAAAGTCAATAATTTTTAACTCGTATTGTAAATGTGACAGAAATTTAATATTTTGTGACTTTTATGTATGTGTTGAATTCATAATATTTTTTAAAAATCATTTTTTTTAACTATTTTATTTTAATTTTTATTTTTCCCCAAATATTGACAGTGTAAAAATTTGAAAAAAATACCATTGTATTTTCTGAAAAGTTCTACATAAGTCTAGTAAGTTACAAAGTGAAACACTGAGAAGAATCTGAGAAATTAAATACAATAGAAATGTCTTCTTGCTATTTTGCTGCAGCGTCTGCTAGAGCGTCATCCCTCAAGCACATTCCAATCAGCAGTAGATGATTACCATCAATATACTTCCACAGAGCAATAAACTGAAGTATCCTTCACATCTTACTATGTGCCAGCCATAAACTTACTTTGTACGTTGAAGAGATGTTGGTAGATTGAAACTTTATTTTTGGTTTCATTGTGAAAACATAACCTGCATATTTTCAATTGTACGTTAATATTTTCTTATTTGCAACGTATTTCAAATTGGTTAAAACCTTCAATGTGCAATTCTTTGTTGCACTTACTCAAATTTCTATTTCTTTGTGACAAAGAATGCAATCTCGTGTTTGCTTCGTATTCTTTGAGATTCTTTAGGAATATTTCCAGTTGTTATTCTAACTTCCAGGAGATTCTAATATTTGAAAAGATGTTCTGTTCAATGGCCCTGCAAAACCCTCAGTATCTTTTTTTGAGACTTGGTTCTGTTGATTTTTTTAGCAATTTACCATTGAGGTAGGCAGCATCAAGGATGAAGGCAAGAGTGGATACCACCACTTACGACCTCTCAGCGGTACCTGTAACAAATCACTGCATTGTATTGTATTTCCGAGAGAATTTCCAACTACAAGATATAATCTGCAAAGCCTTGATGACTCAACCAAATTGTTATGCCAAATTTGTCTTGCAAATAAAGTCCTAGCAATAGAAGTGGGTACCCCAAATTCTGTCTATGAAGCCTTGAATTTTTGCATCCATCAATCAGCTAATGACGCTTTAAGGAAAAGGAATACTTGGAGAAAAAAGAACAATTTTTCGCCTTGGTGGAATTCAAGATTAGAAGCCTCTGTAGAAAGAAAAAAGCAAGCATACAAAAGGTGGCTAAACAAAATCTGATGGTGATAAAACAATTCTTTAAATTCAAGAGAGAACGAATATTATGAAGGCAAGAAAATGAGTACTGGGAAATTACCTGTGGGGAAGTCGATCGATGCATTGGAAACACAAGATCAAATAAAGCATGGAAAGTAATGAAGGGATTAAGAATGGAAAATAAAGATACACCATGGATGAGTGCAATTAGCGTGCAAGAATGGGCGAACTATTATAAACACCTGTTAACCGAAGACAGAAAAATATCTGCAGCAGGAAGAAGAGGTGATAGAAAATATGGAATTGAATATTGAGCCCATCACCCCAAAAGAAGTAAGAGCAAATCTGGCATTAATGAAAAAAAGGAAAGCTCCTGGGCCAGGTCACATCAATGTAGAACTGCTGAAAGCAGCACCTGATTGTGTGATATATTAGCTCTTATTTTCAATAAATGCCTCCAAGGTGATGTCCCACCTAATGAATGGAAAAAGGTCTATATTACTCCTATTTGCATGATCTATAAGCCGTCGGACAATCACCTTTTCCATGACTTTGCTCACTGTGCTTGTCAGACTTATCGGTCTGTAGTTTTTTGATAACTTTTTGTCTCCTTTCTTGGAAACTGGTGTGATGACGGTTTTTTCCATGCAGAGGGCAACTTTCCTGATTCTAATGACTGTTTTGAATATTCTGTTCAGTAAAGGGGCAAGTTGTAATTTACAATTTTTCAGGTACACGGAATACCATCAGGGCCATCGGATGAGTTTGCATTCAGTCCGCATATTATCTGAGCAGTTTCGATGTTTGAAAATTCTATAGTTTTAATAATTCCTGTGCATTTCTCTTCAATATTCAGTAATGGACCTTCTGGTTCAACAGTAAATACTTTTTCGAAATTGAAGAGCATTCCGCGATTTCACTTGCATCAGTTATTACAGAATCTCCATTCAGGACAATCATAGGAGGACCAATTTTACAATTAGTTTGTCTTCGTATATAGGAGAAGAATCTTTTGCCACCATCCTGAACAATTTGCTCTTCATGTTTTCGTTTACGCTGTCTCACATTAGAGGTGAGTGAGTATTTAAAAGACCTATAGATGTTTCACAAAATTCTTATAATTAGTTTCAACATTGTTGTTTTCAGCGTCTTTGTTAATATCTGTGTTTAGTAATGTATGGCATTCAGTAAGGTGTCTCATTATTGTTGTGTAGTCTGCTCGAAAGAAATTGCGTTTAGTGATGGAGTTATGAGAAACACTGTTATTCATGGGCAATTCCGCTTGTAGCGATGTCATAATCACTAAATGATCACTTTGACCAATATTTGGCCTTAGGATCGGAGATGTAATGATGTCTTCATCATTAGTTAACACTAAATCAAGAATCGCAGGGGCTTGGTTTACAGTGTATCTAGTAGGCTCAAATACTATCTGAGAGCGATTTGAGTCTATATAGTGTTTAATAAATTCTTTTTCAATTTCTGTGTTTGGAATACCTCCACGTAATTGTGGCAAATACCTCCATGTAATTGTGGGAAAATTGAAGTTGCAAAAATAATAACGGGTACCTTCAGGTCGCATACCATAATCATTTTCTCAAATTGAGAAAATTTTAGATCTGATTGCCGAGGTCTCGTGTCGGGTGTTGGTGGTCTATATATTCCTCCTACGGCATATAGTATGTTCCCATATTCTAGTTTCAACCAGAGAGCTTCCACATCAGGGTCCTGTATTTTATACATGTTTGTCACTTTCACAGTCGTACTTCCAATTTTTTGTTTCACATACGTTGTTACTCCCCCTACTCGGTCCGGTCTGTCTCTGCGGTATATGTGAAAGCCAGGTACATGTATTAGGGAGTCAGGAATATTCGAGTTGAGCCGTGATTCAGTAATTACTATTACATCTGGTTGCACAGTGTTGACTTCTATCAGGAATTGGTCAAACTTTGGAAGGAGAGCGGCGATGTTCGTGTACATACTTTTTGTATTTGTGTCCAAGTTGCTTGTTACTGCCTTTCCTCGTTTCCCTTCCCGTCTACAATTCGAGGAACTCCCCTAATGTATTTAATGACAAGTTTTGGATTTGATTCTTGTCTGCTTTTTAGTTCTGCGCTAAGATCTTCCAATTAAGTTCTCTGCATTGGGGTTAGATCGTTTTTAGCTTTAATTCCATATGGAAATTTCTTTTGGTTTTTTAAAAATGTTTTTGGCAGTAACAGATTCTCTCAGAATTATTTTGACAGGTCATGGTCTAGAATCCTTGGTAGCAGTGGTCAGGATGAGTGTGCCACGGAGGAACCTTCAGCTGGGGGGGGGGGGGCACTCGCCCCTTCGGACAGCAGAGTTGGAAAAAAGAAAAAAAATCCTCTTTAACTCCTTAAATAACGGCTCTCCTATCCCGGAATCTCAATGGATTTTCCCTCCGACGGGACGAATTAAAACTCTTGTTGTCCCGTTATACACCCTCAATTTTTTGTTTACAGGAAACATCTTTCTCCACCACGGCCTATACACTTTCGCGGTTTCACTCCTTATAGGGTTGATGTCGATGACGGCCTCCGTGCTCACGGCGGAGTTACTACTTTGGTCCATGATTCGTTTCATTCTGCAGAAATCCCCGTTCAAACCGACCTTCAAACAGTCTGTGTGCAGGTGTATCTTCGTCTTCTCACTCACTGTAACATCTATATTCCCCAAGACAAACGGTGTCGGTTGATGACTTCTTAGGTCTAATAAACCAATTGCCCACACCTTTCTTGGTTGTGGGTGATGTAAACGCCCACAGCCCTCTTTGGGGTTCTTCTCATACTTGTCAAAGAGGTGCTGTTTTGGAATATCTCATTGACACCATGAATTTGGCGATTCTCAACACTGGGGAACCAACACATTTTGCCGTAGCTAAGAATTCGAGCACGGCTATTGATATAGCCCTCTACAACTCTTCACTTGCTACTTCTATGCGGTGGTCCATATTAGATCTTTATGGAAGCAACCATTACCCCACTATTGTCCACATTGATCATCTTCGCCATGGTCTTGCACGGTCCCCTCAATGGATCGTGCGACGGGCTGACTGGTCGACATTCCGAAATAATGTTAACCTGTCAGATGGCCCCTTCGGAAATGTGGATGAAATGACTGAACATTTTAATAGCGCTGTATTCGCTGCTGCTTCTATCATAATTCCGAAGTCAAGTGGTAAACCGCGACACCCTTTCGTTCCGTGGTGGAATGCGAACTCCTCTAGAGCGGTCAGTGAAAAAAGGCACTGGCACGTCTCAGACATTACCCAACTGTGGAAAACCTCATAGAGTATAAAAGATGCAGGGCGAAGGCTAAGAGAACTATTTTAGAGAGTAAAAATGCATCGTGGAGAGCGTACGTGTCGTGTCTCAATTGTCACACGCCTCCACGCCTGGTATGGAGAAGAATTCGTCAGTTAAAAGGACACTTCACCAAATACGGTGCCAGCACTCTTTGTAAATGGAGAAATGGTCACACCTCCAGATATGATTGTGGAAGAACTCGCCGCACACTATGAACATATGTCAAGTTCGGCGAACTACGCTCCTAACTTTCTTTTGGTCAAGGAAGGATGGAGAGCCGTCCGCTGTATTTCACCTGCAGAGCGTCTGTGGATTACAACACCCCTTTCTCTATGTCGGAATTGCGCTCTGCTCTCGCATTGGCAAAAGGAACTGCCCCAGGTCCTGACGAAATACATAACCTTATGCTACAACATCTTCCTGATGTGGCGACGCAATTTCTCCTCCGCCTTTATAATCGCATCTGGGAAGAGCACACCATCCCTGCTCTATGACGAGAAGCCATAGTTATCCCAGCTCTGAAGGACGGAAAGGATCGGTCGTTGTCATCGAGCTACCGACCTCTTGCTCTTACCAGCTGCGTTTGCAAAGTGCTGGAACGGATGGTAATCTAGCGCTTGGTCTGGAACTTGGAGTGCAGAAACCTACTCACACCAATCCAGTGCGGGTTCAGGAATCACCGGTCAACCCTGGACCACCTCGTCGCTTTGGCAACGGAAATTTCAACCTCGTTCGTCCTGAGACACCTTGTGGCCGTACTATTCGATATAGAAAAGGCATATGACACCACTTGGAGGTACGGCATTCTGCGAAACTTGCACTCGTGGGGATTGAGGGGGAAGCTCCCCTTATTCCTCCAAAATTTCTTATCGAACAGATCTTTCAGAGTTCGCATCGGTGACAAACTGTCACCTCCTTGAAAACTGCATCCCCCAAGGCTGGGTGCTAAGTGTCACTCTGTTTGCCATTGCCATAAATAGTATAGCGTCGGTCGTGAGGGAACCTGTAAAGGCATCGCTGTTTGTAGATGATTTTGCCATTTTTTGTTCATCCAGCAGCATAACTGTGATCCAGAGGCAACTCCAACTGGTGCTCAACAAGCTGCATGAATGGAGCATGTCAACAGGTTTTAAGTTCTCACCTACTAAATCTACTGGAGTGCACTTCTGCTGAATATACCACTTGCATAGCGATCCAATCCTGTACTTGGGAGGAAATCAGCTTCCATTCACTGACTCTGCCAGGTTTTTGGGGCTGACTTTTGACAAGTCCCTCACGTGGCGTCCTCATATCCGCACACTACAAACCAGATGCGTCTCCCCCCTCAATCTTCTTCGAATGCTTAGTGGCACTTCATTGGGAACCGACCCCATTACCCTTTTGCGGTTAAATAGAGCACTCATTCGCTCAGCATTGGATTGCGATAGTGAAGTGTATGGTTCTGCAGCTCCTTCCACCCTTCGACCCATCAACAGCATACACCACGCTGGTATTCGCCTCTCAACAGGTACGTATCGCACCAGCCGAATCGAGTGCATTCTAGCTGACGCTGGGGAGCCATCCTTAAAAAGAAGGGGAGATATTCTATTAGCGTCTTATGGTGCTAAAGTGTCAGGACTCTTTAATCATCCTTGTCGCCGAATAATCACTCGCCCAAAATATGAATCTTCTTATATTCTTCGAACATCACTACCCCAGCCCCCAGGCATTCGATTGCGAAATCTTTTGCGGGAACTTAATGTCGATCTTCCCACTCCTGTGAAATCCCCAAATGACCTGATTCCCTCTTGGAAACTCCTCCTCCCCAATATTGACCTCAGACTCTCCAATCTTTCCAAACAAATTACTAGTCCTCTGGTTTACCAGAAGCAGTTCCAGAGTATGAGGGAAGCCTATCCGGATCATCCATTCTTGTACACAGACGGGTCATGGCATAATGACGCAGTGGCATGTAGTTTTCATTGTATCAGGGCCACAAAATCATATCGGCTTCATTCTCAGTGCAGTACATTCACTGCTGAAATGTATGCAATTCTCAAATCCCTAAAATACATCGAGTCAACGACGTTGCGGCGAGTCTGCGGCGTTGCGTCTGCTCTGATTCTCTCAGCTCTATTCAGGCTGTCGCCCGTCCTTCGTCAGACTACCTGACAAGATCAGTTCAAAACCTGATTCATAGTCTTCTGTCACACCACTACGACCTGGTTCTTAGCTGGGTTCCAGGCCATGTGGGAATTACAGGGAATGAGCTGGCCGACCAGGCCGCGAAATCAGCTACTCGTAATACTCGCATCGACGTTCCTGCTGTACCATTGTCTGATGTTAAGGCTTACTTGAAACGATCCTTGTTTAGAGCGTGGCAAACAGTGGCACAATACCACTTTTAAACTAAGTGGGATAAAGAATTCTGTAATTCCCTGGCGTTCCTCATCTCCCTCCTCTAGGCGCGAGGAAGTCATTTTAACCCGTCTTCGTATCGGACACTGCCACTTTTCTCACTGTTTCCTTCTTCTAGAAGAAACTCCTCCCATATGTGACTCATGCGGGACGGTTCTTTCTGTGGAACACGTTCTCCTGAACTGTAGGAAATTTGTTGACAACCGACGAAGACATGGCCTGGGCATCTCGCTACGGGAGGTGCTCGGGGATGACGATTCCGCGCTCTCAAAACTTTTTTTTAGGGAAAGCGGAATATATAATGTTATTTGAGAGATAAGAATAGTGTTTTAAATTATTTTTTTGGCCGTTTTACAGCCAAGTTTGAGTTTTACGATGAATTTTACGTGTTCTTTTTTTATTCCCCTTTAGCCATATATACTTGAATACTCGATGCAGAATTCGTCTCTTTTTATGTACATGCTTTTAATTAGGGGGTAAGTTCCACCTACAGCATTTACTGAACCTATTTCCTTTTAAAATACTTCGACATGGGCGCCAATGACCTTAGCAGTTGAAGCGCCCTCTAAACCTTAATCAATCAATCAATCAAATCCTTAACAGCTGTTAGATATTCAGATTTCCGAGTTTCAGCATCATCCGTTCTTGATTCCTGTACTCCACAAAGAAATACATGCTTCTTGCGTAACTCACGCTCCTCAGTCTCTCTAACGATTCCAGAGTGAGTTTTGGGGTTTGCTCCACGAGTCTCAATATTTTGAAGTTTTGTTGATATTTCGTTTACTCGTTTTGCCGTAGTTTCTTGCGAGGATTCAATCTTATCACATTTGTTTTCAAATGTCTTTTGCCCTTCATTGCAAGATTGAATGTCTGCTTTAAGTTTACTTACTGCATTTGGAATTTTGTTGACATCTTTCTTGGTATTTGTCATGTCCTCCTTTTGGCTACTTGTCAGTTTGTCTTCTCGCTTTCCGAGTTTATCACTCAATTCCTTGGTAGTTTTATTTAACTCTTCTCTACGGATTTTCACCAGCTCTCGATTCAAAGCTCTCTCACTGTTGGATGAGCAGCAATCAAATATTTCGGCGTCAGGTTTTCCACTTATCCTGTATCCACAACTAGGGTGATACGTCGCTTGGCACATTACACACGTTAAGATAACATTGGATACAGTTTTGTTGCAATATTTGCAGATATTCATTCAAACCTACAATTAAAAATTAAAGTATCCAAGTATATCAATTACAGTAATTACAGTGTGCTTCCCTCACCACTACGGCCAAAATCATTTAAGAAGTTGTATTAATGCCTAGCTTCCTTGTAATTCTCGCAACAAGGCGAACAAACCCTGCGCGTAGATTTACCGTCCCGCTGCAGGGAAAGGCGCGGGAGCGCCGCGCACAACCGACCTTGTCCGTCACCACACCAGATCTGTCTCGCTGCACAGGGAAATTCACCGTCTTGCCGCAAATATACTAATTCTCCGTTAACTTGTCTTTGAACGTTGCAGTCAGTAATTACCTTTTATCCCTTCGGCCAGGGGCTCTGCGCCGCGCCATTAGTAACCGGGTTCCCAAATGGTCATCCATCCAGGAATCCGTGGTGGCTCGACTTAACTTCCGTGACTTCACGGAGCGTAGTTAAGCAGTTCGGCTAAAGACGCCAGATATCCACTATCAGGAGGAAAATTCTAGCTGCCGGCTGCTCTGATCTGTAGTTTTCCGTGGTTTCTTCGATCAATACCAGGCGAATGTTGGGGCAGGGGCATTCGGCCTTACCTTAACGGACCGTGAGCCGCGCGCGATATTTTGTTCCTATACTCCACACGCAGTACATTACCATGCATGTCGGGAGCTTGTTCCGGCTAAGGCGGTGCCCCGCAGGGGAGATACCTAGAGAGGACACCCCACTAGCGACGTGTAGGTCGACGCCGGATCTCACGTTCATGCAGGGGAGGAATACCACCACCTTCTGGAATAGAACATGCACTACACTTGCGGAACTAATAGCGATAGTAGGTGACGCGCCCGGTAATCCGAATCAATCGCCCGAGAAAAATATTTTTTTAAATGAACCTCTAAAAGTATCAATCCATCGAAACATGTGTTATAATGAAACTTACATCATAAGGATGATTATAAATCACACTGCACATCATCGCAAACTAATTATTTTAAATTATTAATAATTGACTAGTATCATTAAACTCTAAGATTGGTATTTAAACTTAAATACCAATTTCAATATGAAGTTACATGAAATTAAGTCAATTACAAGAGTAGGGACGTCAAAAAAAAGGCTCCGTGATGGGACAACTATAAATTGGTGGCCGTCACCAGTTTTCGCTAAAATCTTGAGAAGTAGCTAAAAATAAATTTAAATTATTGTTTATTATAGGTTCTCCATAATATACGAAAAAAGGTGTTTATTTTTGTATTTATAAGTTAATATTGTTTCAACTACAACCTTTAAAAGAAAAATGGGAAGATTAAAAGTATAACGGAGAAACACCATAAATACTTATCATGTGTCCGGCATAAATTTGATTTGCTGTAAATGTGAATCGTGTATAAAATGAATGACAACGTTGCACTAAGGCAAAAAATAGTTTTCCTTCTTCCAATTGGGGCAATCCAGTGTGTCATCGCTCGCCCTTTTTTGCAATGTGTGGAGTGAAGATAGAGGGAATCGGTTGCGCAAGCATATTCATGAATTCCCCATCACATAATACTTGACAATTGCACAACTAAAAACAAGAATATACTCTATCTGGAATTTTCCGTGAACGGAAAAGCAAATCTAGTCTTGCCAAACCAGTTAATACGGTCGATTCACGATGTAGTGAATTCAAATACGGAGAACGTAGGGTTTTAGTGAGCCAAAGTCATTTGTGCTGATCAACTTGAATTACAAATGGGTGATTCGGTGTCGTAAACTTCCTTCCCTTCCTTCTTTTTGCTTTACATAGTTGAACGATAATAAAAGTACCAACAAAGCGAAGTTAGCAACATTTTAAAACTAAATATTTTCGCTTCCGAGTAATAGAATCAATTGTTAGTTGAAACAAGTATCGAGAAAGCAAGGACTCCGTGGAAAAGGATCTGCAAAAAGTAGAATAGAAAATTATACTCAGATTATTATTTTAAGGCTAAATGAATATTTTGAAATCTCGAATTCGCAGTGTTTAGATATTTTTCTGAACCTCTGTAATAAAATCAATCATCGATTAGATTATTTTCGTATTATCGTGTTTAGTGTAACTTTGAAATAGTGAACCAAAGATTAGTCCCCCAAAAGTTCATTATAACTGGAGTTGACTGTATTTTTCATTGCATTTAACCATATTACATTCAGAACATACCGAGGAATACTTGCGACCACGTTCTTTAACATTTCATTTTTAACTTTCTTCTTCGGAACAAATCCCGAAAACTGATTAATAGATTAGTGATTCCGGAAGCGTCAATCGCTAAGGCCATTAGACCCCTAAGTGTAGTGCATCTTTTTTACCGGGATGTGACAGTGATCTACCCCAACTAGATGTTAAGATCCGGCGCCAACCTACCGTCGGACCGTATTCCCAAGTAGGTATCTTCCACCAGCGGAGCACCGTCCCAGACAGAACAACCTCCAAGTTCCCGACCGGTCTACCGGCATGTGTGGTGGTGTAGTGGATGTAACTGTGTGTGTAAGTAAGGGGTGAAGATAGGACAAGGAAGAGGAAGGTAAGCTGGCGCGCGGTCCGTGCTCCGTTTGTTAGGCTACTGGCCCGGCATTCGCCTAGTGTTAATCGGAGAAACCACGGAAATCTGAGCAGCCGCTCGCTAGACTTTTCACACAGACAGCGACTGAATTCGACGTAGCTGAGAAGCAAGTTTCGAAAACCCAAATCCGCAAAAACTATGTTGGGCTAGAAACATTGTCGATGGATGTATATTTGAGCTATTTCATCATGTTCACTAATGCTGTACGATACACACGCATCTTAAGGCTAAATGTACCGAAAAAAACTTGTAGGAAAATTCAATAGATCGCAGCACCATCAGCAGGAATTTACTTTACCGATAACGTCTGAACAAATGGTCCGATTTTCGATCTGTAAACGGCATTTGACTCCTGTTTATAATAGAATTTACGCTACGAAGCCCTTTTTCCAAAAAAACTAGCAGAAACTCGATTTTTAAAATTTTTCTCGTACTTCCGGGAACAATTTCAAAAATGTGGGCTTATAGCGCGATGGCGACACGCTTCCAGAATCCAACGCCGTGTCAAACATGCAAATCGGATAAATAGGAGCGACGGTGAGTGAAATTTCGAAAAACACCTCACCCCACTCCCCCTTCCCCTTCCACGCCGCCGGGACATTGTTGGCCGGCGGCGCGGTCAAGCCGGCACGGGCGAGCCGGGCGGCGGCCGCCGCGGCGCGGCGACGGGCAAGAAGACTGAACTTTCGGGGGCAGCAAGCCAGACACCCCGTCACTTCGTTGATGCTTCCGTCACTTCGCATCTCAAGATATTTTTTCCCCACATATGAAACTAGTGATGCTGTAATAGGGGTAAACGGTCTCGTACCATCTTTAATAGTAGTATAAAACTATTACCTTATTCACATATTCCATCTTCCTTCGAATACCATCATAAGAATGTCTGAGGTATCACTCAAAACACCGATCCCGCTTTGGTGCTGATTTCAAAAAGAAAAAATCGAACTAATTGCGTAAATATCACCCATATTCCATCTCCTCACATCGTATTTTAGATATATTGTACTTCTAAGATCTTCCATTACCATTTCACTACCGGAAAAAACAAGCGGAGATAACGCAAGAGCTCTTTTATCCTACGATTCGATTTATCATTTCAAAACGGCGTTTGTCACCTTGATAGAATTCACTTGGTTAATCCTTTTTCCAGTAAAATAACCGAATCGAATTTTTAAAACGTTTTCGTACTTTAGGACAAATTGCACATACTTTCTCATAGTAATCTAATATCCTTGGTCTGGGCCAGTTTTACCATCTTTCCCCATCTTCTGACATCTTGCTGACATCTATTGCCGCCCAAAATACATTTTTTGAACTTTTCTCATTTTTCAGCTTCTTAATGGTAGATACGAAATATTACTTTTAGGATATTAAAGAAGAGTAAAACTTCGTCCTATATAGGAATTTTCATTGATAAATTTGGAGCCGCTCTTAAGAAAATGGCGTTTAAGCGTTACTGTAGATACGAAAATGGAAGCTTCGGAATTTTCACAAGAATCTTTCGAGTTTTCGAACAACTTCATTTGGTGACATTTAAAGCACTTCTACTCACAAATGTAATAATGTATAAAATTTCTGGAAAAGTGAATATTAATGGCGTGAGAGACACTTAAAAATACATTTATTTATTTTTTGAAAAATCAAAAAAATACAGCCAAATTAATTTTATGTTAACTTAAAGAATGCAAATAGCATTCGTACGAAAAGTTTGAAGAAGCAATTTGAGAAAATGGCGTTTGAACATTTGTGCAAATTCGGAAGTTTCAGTTCATTTTCACAGAAAACATCTGAGTTGTCGAGGAACTTTTAAGACATAATGTAAAGCACATGTACTCGTAAATGTAATAGTAGGGAGTTTTTGCACCCTCGAACGTTACGTACTATCGATCTTCTGCTCATTCGCAGTGCAAGTTTCGCATCACTTTGGTGCATCTGCGCATGCGCAAAAGATCGATAGTACTTAACGTTCGAGGTGGCAAAAGTTCCCTAATATGAACAAATCGCCGTTAAAGAAAATATTTACTAAATGAAAGGCTAGTCAAAGAATTACATTTTTGTAAGTTTTGAAAAAACAAAGGAATAGAGAAATATGGCGTTTATGTCATCTCAGAGTACATTCGGTACTATCCTTTCCAAAAGTTTAAGGAAAAAAGTTGAAGTCGATTTTGAGAAAATCTTGTTCTTGTAATTTTTAAAAATTGCACAAATTGCCCTCAATATTGCGCGAAAACTACTAAAAATTTCAAAAAAATGTGCATGACCTTATTAAAAGAACTAAGTATGGAGAACAAATATAATTTTAAGGGAAAATCTCTATCTTCAATTTTGTAGTTGTAGGAAGACGCCGAAAAAAAATTCGAACTTTTGCAATTTTCCCAAAATCAGTCAGCAATGAAAATAAGAGCTATGCCACCTGGAGTGTATTTTACTTTATTCTTACAATTAATTTAAGGAAAGTATTTGGAGTAATTTTTGATTGATTGTTAGTGATTTTGGGCGCGTCAACTGCTTTGGTCATTAGTCCCGTAAGTGCAATGCATGTTTATTTCATCGTGAGGTGGAAGAGATGTTGCCCGCTATGCCGATGGCGAGATCCGGCGCTGACCTTCCGTCCACTAGCGGGGCTTCCCAACCAGGTATCTGCCACCAGCGGGGCACCACCCCAGCCGGGACAAGCTCTAAATCACCGACCGATTTACCTGTCGGCTTGCCGGGTTCTTTCTTAACAAGGTATCTCCCACCAGCAGTGCACGGCCCACAGCCGGGACAAGTTCCAATCCTCCCACTGGTCTCCCAGCATATATGGTAGTGTTGTGCAAGTTAGTGTGTGTGTGTGTGTGAAGATAGGACAAGGAAGAGGAAGGAAATATCGCGCGAGGTCCGTTTGTTAGGGTATTGCTCCGGCATTCGTTTGATGTTGATCGGAGAAACTACGGAAAACTTCCAATCAGAGCAGCCGGTCGCTAGAATTTTCCTCCAGACATCGGTTGAATTCTACAACTAACTGACAAGCTAGTGTTGAAAAATCCTGCCACCGTCGGGACTCGAACCTAGCACCTCTCGGTCAGAGGCATTGCAGTGACATCAGTTGATGCACTGAGCCACCTATCCTGGTTGACATTTTGAGAAAATGTTGAAAATGTCCCTGGGGCTTAATAAAAAGTATCTCCAAAAATTAATGAATGTTTTTAAAAATCGCAGAACTTCGACTCAGACCAGATCGACAGGGGTTTATTCAGTTGAGCAAAAATTCTACACATAGTTTAGGCACTAGTGGTGTTCACATACGCCCAGACAGGCAGACACAGACAGATGGACGGACGAACGGACGTTAAAAAGTCAAAACACACATACACCCTTTCGGTATCACTCAGGGGACCCCAAAACGAGTACTTCCGTTAATATCTCGAAATAGATTTTCCGCAGCATTACATAACTTTGAGTAAGTAACACGAGAAAGTAACTGGTGGTGCTACAGAATGGCACAGACTTTCCCGTATTAATTTTCAATTTCCTATAGTCTCAGCCAGCTATTCGGACTTTGTCGTAGTAAAATTTACTATTTTGTTGGCATGGGCTAGATTTATGGCCTTGCCTCATCTTGCCACCTGCCATTTAATGCACCCAACTTATTTTTTAGGTTTTCTCAATTATTCGGTTTCCTAATGGTAGATTCAAAATATTGCTTTTAGAGAAGACTGAAACCTTGTCCTTTACGACAATTTTCATTCATAAACTTGATACCGTTTTTAAGAAAAGGGTGTTTAAGCGTCTGTGGCAATGTGAAATATGAAGCCCTTTTTCACAGGAATCTTGAGAGTTTTTTTTAAAATTTATTTTAAGATATTTTAAGCTCTTCCATTCACAAATGCAATAATGTTTACAAATCGCTGCAAATGTGCATACAAGGCATGCGAAATATTTAAAAAATACATTTGTGTAAATTTTGAAGAAAAACAACAAAACTTTTTTGTTTCCTTAGACAGTGCATTTCGCACTATACGTACAAAAACTTTGAACAAAAAATTTGGAACCTTTTCAGAAAAAAATTGGCGTTTGAGGCGTTTTCTGAAAATGCGAAATTTCGAGTTCATTTCCCAAATAAATTTTTAGTTTTCGAAAAACTTTAAATGATATAATTTAAAGTACGTGTGCTCATAAATCTAATAATGTGAACAAATCGCCGATAATGTAAATATAAACGACGTGACAGGCTATTCAAAAAGTTTCATTTGTGTTATTTTCGCAAAAACAAAAGAATAGAGCAAAATAGCGTTTATGTCATCTCTTAAAGTACATTTCGCAATATCCCTACCAATAGTTTAAAGGGAAAAAATGGAGCCGATTTTGAAAAAATCTTGCTTTGTTATCTTTTAAAGTTGCATATATTGCACACAAGATTGCGCCATAACTACAAAAATTGTTTTAAAAAAAATTCATGATCTTAATGAAAGAACTAATTATGTACAACAAATTTCTTAGAAAGGAAAAGTCTCTATCGTCAATATTGTAGTTGTAGGAAACGCCGAAAAAATTCAATCTTTTGCAATTTCGAAAATTCAGTTATCAGTGAAATCGGACCTAAGCCATGTGTATTTTATTCAATTTTACGAGAAATATAAAGAAAAAATTTGGAGCCATATTTGAGCAAATTTTTAAAATATCCGGGGGGGGGGTTCGTGTAATGTATCTCCAAAAAGTAATGCACGTTTTTGAAAATTGCAGAGCTTCGAATGACAGTAGATCGACAGCTGTTTTTTGCTGTTGTTTTTTCCACTTTGGAAAAATTTGTACGCAGTGTAAACGCTAGTGTTGTTCACATACACCAGAGACACTGATGGACGTTTTTCCGTCAATCAATTTTTCGTTATTAAGGACCCACAAAACATGGATTCTGGCTACACCACGAGTTACAGGAAGTAATTTACTATACAACAACACGATTTATCCACATTTTCATTATCAGGACTCTGCTTTGAGAGTTTTCCTGCGCACGATATAACTTTCTCTTCGAATGAAGATTGAGAAGAGAGATAAAGGTAAAATAAATGTTCACAATTTGAAATTCCATTAATAAAATATTAATTATATCGAATTTAAAAGTAACTACTTTTTCTGCCTACTGTTTTTTTTATTTCTTTCTATAAGCTATGAAAACAAAGAGATGCACGTAGAAAACGCAGACACGAACAGAGAATCTTTGAAGCACTCTGTTCGAAATCTTTACGTGCAGCACATAGGAATGTCAGCAATTCTGAATTAGTATTAGACAAAATATGCTCATTGCAAAAATATAAACACATTTAAATAAAAACTATTTTCAAAATTAATTAAATATATTTCCGGAAATAATTTCAAGAAAATTTGGTAATTTGTGAAAATACCTTAATAATTAGCAAATAATATACTGTTAAGCAGATATTAAATGATCAGCAAAATATGTAAAATACGTAATACAGTACAAAATTTGTAACGAAAAATTTAAATATTTTGTTAGGATTGCAACAGTTCGCCTAAATTACAAAATGAGAACAGTAGACAAAACATATGTAATTACATTAGACCCGGACTTTAGCCATGAGATCGACAAGCAGTACCGCGAAACAGAATTTTGACGTTACTGAAGATCATTTTTTTACATGACTAGAGAAGTCTATTCATCCGATTTCAGTGTATGATATGGCGTTAGATTCAGGGTGCATCTCGCCAGCGCGCTATTTTACCACTTTTTCAAATATGTCCGCAAGTATAAAAACATTTTAAAAATTCGATTCGGCTATTTTACTGGGAAAAGGATTAACCAGGTGAATTCTATCAAGGTGACAAACGCCGTTTTGAAATGATAAATCGAATCGTAGGTTAAAAGAGCTCTTGCGTTATCTCCGCTTGTTTTTTCCGGTAGTGAAATGGTAATGGAAGATCTTAGAAGTACAATATATCTAAAATACGATGTGAGGAGATGGAATATGGGTGATATTTACGCAATTAGTTCGATTTTTTTCTTTTTGAAATCAGCACCAAAGCGGGATCGGTGTTTTAAGTGATACCTCAGACATTCTTATGATGGTATTCGAAGGAAGGTGGAATATGTGAATAAGGTAATAGTTTATACTACTATTAAAGATGGTACGAGACCGTTTACCCCTATTACAGCATCACTAGTTTCATATGTGGGGAAAAAATATCTTGAGATGCGAAGTGACGGAAGCATCAACGAAGTGACGGGGTGTCTGGCTTGCTGCCCCCGAAAGTTCAGTCTTCTTGCCCGTCGCCGCGCCGCGGCGGCCGCCGCCCGGCTCGCCCGTGCCGGCTTGACCGCGCCGCCGGCCAACAATGTCCCGGCGGCGTGGAAGGGGAAGGGGGAGTGGGGTGAGGTGTTTTTCGAAATTTCACTTACCGTCGCTCCTATTTATCCGATTTGCATGTTTGACACGGCGTTGGATTCTGAAGCGTGTCGCCATCGCGCTATAAGCCCACATTTTTGAAATTGTTCCCGGAAGTACGAGAAAAATTTTAAAAATCGAGTTTCTGCTAGTTTTTTTGGAAAAAAGGGCTTCGTAGCGTAAATTCTATTATAAACAGGAGTCAAATGCCGTTTACAGATCGAAAATCGGACCATTTGTTCAGACGTAATCGGTAAAGTAAAATTCACTAAACTTGGTGCAACCACGTGGTGGCGACAAATTGAACTAGTGTCGGTACATTTAGCCTTAACATTATTTTTACTTTCTCGTCAAGTTTACTAGTTGGGGGGGGGGGATGAAACCTTTTGGAAATCACCTTGAAGTTGTCTAAATTAGATTTTGAATTTTTTCTTAAACAATAGTTTGCTCATCCTTTGGCCATCCTTTAGGAAATGTTTACCAGCTTCCTGGGACGACCAGAAGGTGAGGCGGGAGGTGAGCTGGGGCCAGTGGCGTAGCGTCAGGGGACGCTGAGATGCTGAGCATCCCGTATATAAGAACCTTAAATACTGTATTGATAATCTTACAAGTGGTCTGTTGAGCGAAACACGTTTGTATTAATTTAAAATTGATTTCCTATGATTGAATTCGGCGGGCTGTTGAAGCTGGCCTCTGATTGGTGGGAAGCTAAAATACTTCAGCGTCGGCCGCCAGATTGCGACGAGCAATGACGCATGCGCAGATGGCGAGGTCCCCCTCTCCCCTCTTCACCCCTGGCCCAGAGAAACCCGACTGCTTTACGCTAGCGTCTACTGCGGAAAGAAGCTCGTTTGTGCACGAGAGCGCAGCACACTTCAGGCGTTCAGTAAATTATCTTTCTCTCACTCGGGAGTCCCCGCTTGGTCATGGGTACAAACAGTAGAAATAGTGCCTGACTACTATTTCTTAATTAATATCCAAGAAATTGTATTATCTCTTAAATAGATTACATATTATTTAAGTCTGCAATGTATAAATTAACAAATGGTCTTATTGCCATTCGCGTATAAGAATTAAAGCTGAGCCATTGTATAATTTGCTTTCAAGACATCGGCAGCCCTGACTGCTGTGAGGATTTTGTGGGAAGCGCCTACACCGTCGTAAGCAATCGAGATCGTGGAAGTAGTCCCAGTGTATCTGCCTTGTGTTGCGTTCGCCTGTTAGACGAAGTAGTTGATAGTGACATTTTGTGTGTTATTGTTGAGCATCCCCAAACGTGTGAGTCACGCTACGCCACTGGCTGGGGCAACTAACCCCAGACCCGACTTCATTGGGGCCCCCATTTTTACTTTCCCGTATACGTACGTATACACGAAGTGATATACGTAGTATAGGGTAAGTTGTGTAATGCTGCGCGAAAAAATGGCCAATTTTCGGCGGAAAAAAATTAATTGCCGGGCCGTGCAAACGAAAAAGTGGATAAAACCAGTTGCTAAATTAAGAACAAACTAGTGGTGCTACAGAATGGCACAGACTTTCCCGTGTTAGTTTTTGGGTCTTCGCTAGCTATTCGGAATTGCTACTAACGCTTTCTTGCCAGCTGTCATCTATCACCGCCAAAAGTACATATTTTTGTCATTTTCTTAATTTTTCGGCTTCCTATCGGTAGAACGGAAACATTAATTGTAGAATATTAAAGAACACAAAAACCTAGTCATAAATGACAATTTTCTTTTAAAAATTATGTGTCGTGTAAGAGAAAACGGTGTTTTAGTGCTACTAAAAATGCGAAATTTCAAGCTCATTTTTACAGAAAATGTGTGAGTTTTCAAAATACTTTATTTGAAGTTATTTGAAGCACCTGCACTCACAAGTATAACAATGTTTACAAATTGCTGGTAATGTGCATATTAAAGATGTGAGAGATCTTTCAAAAAAATTAAAATTATGTAATTTTTGAAAAAACAAAAAAATAACTCAAAATAAACTTTACGCTATATTAAAGAGTGTAATTAGCATTATCCGTTACAAAAGTTTGAAGAAAAAATTTGCAGCCAGATATGAGAAAATGGCGTTTGAGCGTTTCTGAAAATGCGAAATTTTGAGCTACTTTTCACAGAAAACAGTTGTTTTCGAGAAACTTTACTTGACATTATTTAAAGCACATGTACTCGTAAATATAATAATGTGAAAAAATCGCCGATTCATCTCCAATCAAAATTTAACGCTATAAGTTATTTCTGTTGCAGAGGTAAATGAATTTATTTATAAATTTTGGGATGAGGGAAAGTTTTATTTCAAATGAACTGCCCCAGGCCCTTGGTTTTCTCTGGGTTACCCATGCCAGCTTCAGTAAAAATATTTCAAAAACTTAATTTTGGAGTAAATTTAAAAATTTGACGAAGCAAACGGGTTAATTTTTTAAAACTAATTTTTAATCCTAACTACATTATTTTCCAGGTTTTTACGTTTCCGCTAACTAGTAGACACGCCCGAAGAAAGTGTTATATTGGAAACGAAAACCATGAAGTTCAAAGACAGATTTTTAATGAAGATCACGTACAATTTTTCAAAACGTCTGTCCGTGCGTCCGTCCGACCGTCATTCGGCCGTTTTTTTTGCGTTCATCGCTAGCGTCTAAACCAGGGCTTTCCAACTGGCGGCCCGCCGAATCTTTTTGTGCGGACCGCGACTACTTTGAAAAATTGTATTATACCAACCAAATACGTTTTTTTATTTATTCTGTTATGCATTTTAATAATTACATAACTGTAATATTAATTTTCTCATTTTGTATACATTAAGTATGTGTATATCTAATATATATTCGTTTCAGTATAATCTCAGTAGTTAGGGTAAAAACCACGTGACATGGCATAGTAATGGAGGATTACTCCCATGCGCATTATTAACGGAGGATTATTCCAAGCGCTAAGCGCTCAACGCCCCGAAGGTCAACGCGAGACGCAACAAATGTAAAAAAACAAAAACAAAACAAAACAAAACAAAAAACTGTGCGGCCCCCGGCTTAACTAGAATTTGATATGTGGCCCATAAGCCCTTCTAAGTTGGATAGCCCTGGCCTAAATCGTTAAGTCAATATTCTCCAAAATAATATTCCCCCATTGACTTGAACGAACTCGGGGCCCTCTGAGTTTGAAACATATTTGATTTTTGTGGGTACTTTACATGAAGCCTCACAACATTTTGAAAATGTTCTCAATTGCTCTAAATTTTTGATTAAACTGTGTACTCGAAAAGAGTAAAAACCGCTTAAAAGACTGTCACAGAACAAATTTTCGTTAAAGTCCCTGATTTTTCGAAATTTGCAAAAGTTAAAATTTTTTTCGGCGTCTTCCTACAACTACAATATTGAAGATAGAGATTTTTCCCTTAATGAAGTCAGTTCTTCAAACACATCTTGAAATAAGGTCATGTTCCATTTTTCGAAAATATGAGTGGTTTTTGAGTAATTTTGCGCGATTTTAATATTCTTAAACAAGTTTTTCTCAAAAAACCGTTCCTAATTTTTCTTCATATGTATCAAGGGACGATATAAAATACGGTGCTAATCTCATTTTGGGCGAATTCTTTGTATTTTCAAAAATTGCAGAAAGAACATTTCAAAACTACAAAATTGAAGATAAAGATTTTTCCCCTAGACAAAGTCTGTTGTAAAAAATCAGCTCTTTCAAAGAGGTTTTACTTCATGTTTTGGAAAAAAGTAGATTTCACGTAATTTGTATCGGAAATTTACGCATTTTCTAAACATTTTTATTAAAGAACCGCTCGAAATTTTTTCTTAAAATTTTCTCCTCGTGTGTATTAATGGGCAGTAAAAAAATAAAGTGCTAGTCTCATTTTCGGCGAACTCTCCGTATTTTCGAAAATTCCAAAAAGTTAACATTTCAAAACTACAAAATTGAAGATAAGTGTTATTTGTTTTTTTATTTTTTAAAAATTTATTTAACATCAAAAAGAGTTAAAAACTGTGTGACGTGCTACGGGGAGAAGTGTATTCTGTGCACGTTTTCTTAATTCTGGGTTTCCCACCCTAAGCCATACACAAGTTGAATTCTGAATACAGAAAGAAATGAGCGTTTTGAGCAAGAATTGTTAATAAAATATTCGCTTCGATGTAATAAAATATATTTTCAAGAGTAACTAAGCTATAGATTTTGGCTCATCCCTCATCACGTTCTACGTCACGGACTAATACTTCCGAAATAATAAATATTTAAATAATTTAAATAAATATATTTCCCACTGAATTCTAGAAGATATGCACACATAATGAAGTTACATTTATGTTCAGAAGAAAAACAAGGGGCCATCTCAGCATTTGCTGAAAGGATCAGGGAAACTGGACGGAAAACCTGATCAATATGGGGGCCATTGACCTAGAAGCTACAATACTTGTTGCAAGTTGTTTAGAATTATACAGTTCAAATGGAAAATAATACTTTAAATATCACTGTTAAAATTAATATTACTTTCGTTTTCAATGCTCGGAATAGTCACTAATTGTACAGAAACAGTTATGCAGCAGAAAATATTTTACTTGGGACTTTACTTTTGAATCGAATTTAATCGTTTAATATCATCTGGCAAATTATCATAAAATAATGTACATGTATTGTATGTGATTTTTTGTAGTGAGCTGTTGATACTTAAACGTATTCTAAAAAATCAGCTCTTTAAATACGTCATATACAAGTTTTTGAAAAAACGAGTAGTTTTTGCGTTGTGCCTCAAATTTATGCAATTTCTAAAAAAAAACTTATTTTCTCAAAAACGATACCAATTTTTTTCATTAAATTTTCTCCTTGTAAGTAACAATGGACGGTAAAAGTATGGTGTTAGTCCTGTTTTCGGCGAACTTTTCGTATTTTGGAAAATTTCAAAAATTGCCTGTTAGAAATATTTGGTTCAGACAACATTTTTAAGCGTCGCGGCGGCCCGAATTCTAACCTTACGGCGCTTCTGTAGGCACGTGTCAGTAGGTATGGGTCACGGCGAGTTAACGCCGAGGATCTGCGAGTCTCGACGCGGAAAGTAATTTTTGCTGTTGGAAACACTTTTGCATGTATATGTAGTAGAATAATACAGCGGAGCAGTTTGAAATAATACGGGAAAGTGTGTTCTGTTGTAGCACTAGTTTGGTTAAAAGGATAGCCGAATAGCGCAAAAGATGCTTAAGAGAATGGTGCAGGCCTCATTATAGTTAAAATCCCTGATATCTCGAAAATTGCAAAAGTTCAATTTTTTCGGCGTCTTTCTACAACTACAATATTGAAAATAGAGTTTCCCCTAATAGAATTTGTTGTTCAAAGAAATATAAGGTCATGTACAATTTGTCGAAAATTGAAACAGTTTTTGCGTAATTTTGCGTGGAATATAGCCGATTTTTAAACAATTAGTTTCTCAGTTTCAAATTATTTCTTTAATTTCTCTCCCTGTTGTGTCAAAAGACGGTAAACTAGTGACGTCAGTCTCATTTCCGGCAAACTCAAGTATTCCGTTATTCTCGAATATTGCACAATTTTAATATTTAAGAACAACAAAATTGATTATGAAGATTTTTGCTTTAAACAAAATCTGTTTTAAAAACTCCTCTCTTTAAAAAAGGTAATGTACTATTTCAATGAAAAAACGATTGTCTAATTTCTGCCTGAAATTAATGAAATAAAAAACATTTTCTCCAAAACCACTGCAATTGTTTTCTTTAAATTTTCTCATCGTATTATCAAAAGACGGTAAAAAAGGCGGTGCAAATCTCATTTTGGGAGAACTCTGCAATTTTTTAAAATTGTAAAAAAGTGAGCATTTCAAACTACAAAATTAGTGCTAGAGATTTTTGCCTTAAACAAACTATTCTAAAAGTTCTGCCTTTTACAAAAGGTCATATATTTTTTTTTTTGAAAAAATGAGAAACTTTCGCGAAATTACTGTTTGAAATTAATACAATTTTTAAAAAACCTTAAAAACAGCTCAACTTTTTTTTCTGCGGATATGAAAATGTACTCATAAAAGAATGGCGCAGGTTTAAATGTCGTTGATATCTCCAAATATTAAAAAATTGCTTATTGGAAACGAGGAACAAATCAACAGACTTTTATACGACGGCCCGAATTTGTAAGTGAGCGGTTGCCTGGTGCGGCAGTAAAGCACACGGCGAGTTAACCCAATGGACCTGAGTTCGAGTCTCGTCGCGGAAAAAGAATTGCTGCTTGATAACACATTCATGTAAATATTGTGGAGCCGTTAAAAATAACACTTGTGTAAGAAACTTTTTTGATAACTTGTTAACACTTGTGATTGAAACTTTTCTTGTAAGAAACTTTTTTGATGTTCGAGCACCACTACTTTAATTACCTCACGTGGAATTTCAGCAAAAAATGAGGATAACCATAATTAAGAATTCGAATAACGTGAAATTTGTTACGCACCTTTTCTGCTGCGTAATGTCTTTAATCGTTTTGAATACGATTCCTACCTTCATTGCAAGTAGTGGAGGTCTTCATTTGGGGCCAGGGATGCGGTGCTCCAGCTGCAACAGCCCAGCCCGCGCTCCTGCTATTAAATACTCGAGAATGCTCCTGCTATACTGGGATTTATTTACAGCTGCCCTTGGCTGATCATCAGCTGTTACGGTATCCAATGGGGAGCTTACACGGCACTACCGCGACGTCACTATGATGACGTACAAGCTCCCGATTGGATGAAACCGTCAGCAGCTGATTACTTCCAGTGCAGCTATAAATAAATCCAAGTATAGAAGCGAGTAAGACGCCTCCCTCGCTTCTTCGTACCGGCTGAGATGGTGTAGCGCCTCAGCTGTTGTGACTGTAGTACCTATTACTGGAAGAGGACCTGGAAAGGGTTCAAATCCCGACGGAGGCACTATTACGATTCTGGCTACGTAGATAGGCGGAGTTCTGTCCCTATATGGACGAGAATTCTAGCGATCGACTGCTCTGATTGGTAGTTTTCCGTGGTTGCTCCGATCAGCCTCAGGCGAATGCCGGAGCAGTACCTTAACAAACGGGCCACGGACCGCACGCGATCTTTCCTTCCTTTTCCTTATCCTATCATCACCCTTCATCCACACTTACACGTACTTCACTATCACACATGTCGAGAGTCCTGTTGGGAGAGAGCATGTCCCGGCTGGGACGGTGCCCGGCAGGTCGGCGTCGGATCTAGCGGGGGAAGAACGCCATTAGTTCCCGCGATAAAAATATGCACTACACTTACGGAACCAATGACCATAACTCTACCTCAGAAACACGAAATAATCAATCGCTTCTTCGTCGTTTTTGGGGTAATGCGTTCCGCTCATGGATAATCCTTTTATCGTTCTGTGTAATAAATTTCTATTTCGTAGATTCGCTTGAGCAGTAAATTTCTAACACGATGATCGCGTGAGTGGCGGGTCGTGGGCGCCTGAATAATGAATCGGTCGGCGGGGGCGATGGCGGGGGTGCCCGTAGAACGAAGGTGGGGGCGGGGGGGACACTGGACCGGAAGGATGCAGCATCCGTGGGGGTCGCGTGGAGTGAGCGGCGCTGCGGCGGTGGCGCCAACTGGGGCGCCCAGCCAGAAGGCCGGACGCCTGCATCCGGAACGCTGCCCCGGAGCGCCAAGCGCCATCCACCCACGTGCCCACCATGGACGCTGTCCGCGCGATGGCTCTGTGCACTGCCCTGCTGGCGAACTGCGCTTTCCGCCCAGTTGCTTCTTTTTCCGGTAAGAACGTCTACCCAGGCGAACGAACTTCTGCAGCACTCCAGAATGGGATAAGCTTACCGATGTCGTGCAGGCGGTCTCTTATACTGCGATTTTTCTAAGAGCGACTCTCAAGGAAACTCAAATCCCATCTTCGCGATGGAATATGTTACGGCATTTCGCGTCTTTTCTCGGTCTTGCCGGTAGAAGTCGCATGATCGCAAGCACTGCTTCATACGGTCGCGATCGTGCGAAATCTAGCGGAACGACTGAGAAAGACGCGAAATGCCGTGACATATTCCATCGCGAAGATGGGATTTGAGTTTCCTTGAGAGTCGCTCTTGGAAAAATCGCAGTATAATTATGCTTAGAGAAAACCACTCACCAGCTTGCCGGGGAAAGGGAGGAAACCTTTCACATTGATCTTCTCTGTAGTTACCATGATAGGTTTTTCAATTCAACTCTTATTTAGAGCTGTCATGCTCCCGAGCTTGAGGATCCTTTCCGACAAAACCCCAGCTCAGATCATATTGAACCTACGAAGGACATCGAGAATTCGCGCACCCTTCACTATGCCAATCCATGGAATCAGACATAATATCTTACCATATTGTCGATCACCTCTTGATATATGCCTGAAAATTATTTTCGATAATTAATTTATGGAACCCATCATAGTTTAAACATATACGTGAAGCGTTGAGCATATATATTTGATGGACGATCATAAGAATACAAGTCATTTTTTGACAAAATCGAGATATGTACATTTTTGTCATCATCAGCTCGATATCTATGTCTGGTAAAAATTGTACAACTCAAATCCTACCATAAAACACTATCTTTTTCAGCACATTGCCAATATTTTTAATATTTAAAGTACTATCTGAAACAGTGTTTCCGCTCTACTGTAAAATAAGATTTTTTGACTTGTACTCTTATGATCGCCCATCAAAGATATGTTGAGGGGAAAATGTTCAGCCTACAGTATCTTTAGCCTAAGTTAAACAGTCCATCAAATATGTTATCAAACATAAGTATGCGGTTCTGAAGTTTGAAATTCAATATTCTGTATGTTTTATATTCTTAAAATTAAATTGAAATGTAATTTCACTATGGCTACAAAAGATAAAAAACAATATGTCTCACGACCACGTTTCAGACCGTCTGACGCACGCATGAATGACATGATTTTCAAATCTGGGTAGAGATGACACTGAAGGTTATTGCCCAAATTAGTGAGTGCGTAACCTTATGGCCGCATCAGATGAAAAATACCTGTATTCATTCACCTCTTGCCGGAATAAAGCGCCGGAGATTGCTTTGGGCGATATTAAAGATGATGTTGATGAATAATGAGAAAAGGGAAATGCAGTGAAAATTTGGTAAAAAATTGAAAAGAAATAAAGCTGAACTTTTATTTCATACTAGATTCCATTTTATCTTTTCGCGTCTCGAAAGCAGTGTGGAAAGTGCTACTTTACCGCTCTGAAATTACAATGATTACAATTATAACAATGAATAAAAATACAAAAGTAAATGAATATTGAAATAAAACGTACATATAGGTAGAGAAACTCCTTGTTAATGAATATTTACAGTGATTGTACATTTTGTATTTCCTTAAATTCTTATCGCAAAACCAATGACAGAAACATCGTGCCTAAATATAGGCTAACATTATATCTTTGGTAATTTTTTCAAATTTACTTTCGAGTTTCCATTGACAAAACACACTGCGATTTGACAAAAGATAAAAATTTACTGGGAATCAACTGGCCAATAGCCTCGCATGTTTCTTCCAAAATCTCTTTCTGAAACTCTTCCATATTTCCACCGTCAATGGTAGCTCAATTAATGAATTGATGCAATTTTTTTCAAATAAACAATGCTCTCCAAGGCCTACTATTCCTCCTTGATCATATCAGAGCTTTCCAGATTCACAATGGAGTGGCGCCGCTAATATACCGCTAATGAAAATCTGTCCCTTATTTCAGAACACACAAAATGGAATCTAGTGTGAAAGAAACCGTGTTACGTCACTTAGACTGGAGTGTTACATTACTCGTTTTGAAATTCCAGTTGAGGCTCCTGACATCGCCTCGCCTGGAATCTTCACACTTGTAACGTAACACTTTCTGCCCTTGTATCGTAAATTACTATCACTTTATTGGTATACTTGCGTTCTGATGCTGCAATAGATGCTGCCAGTGTCAAAGAACAATACCATATTTGATCTCCTTTAAATCGAATGTGATATGCTGATTTTCCTCCTTAGCTATAATTAGCATAAAATATTTAACCAACGTTCATGAATTCATATTGTTCATTTATAACGCACAATAAAAATGACATTGAAATTATTACCGCGTTCTTCCCATTTGTGAATTCATTAGTATTGTTTTATCTCAGAGTTCTGAGAGTTTGTAATAGATTATGGGAAGCACGTTTGTATATTCTTTCGAGCACAAACGTCGTCCATTTGGAACATTATTACTCTCTCGTATCGAATACGTTATTACAGAAATTGCGGCGGGAGAAAAGTACTGATTATCCGAAGGAAATATTTTGTGGGCAGTGGTCTAGCTAGGTTTTCGGAGGCCATAGAGCAGAAAATTCAAAACTGCGATAGACAAACGCAAACTCGGTAGTTTTAGATCCAATGTATAGATTAATTAGATAGCGCATTAATTTATAAATGAAGTAGAACAGGCATTAACGTAAATCGAGTATCCTGTGGAACACAATCTAAACAAGTTATTTACGTTCTGTCCTGCTTCCATTAGTTTACGAAAGTAAATTGTACGAATTCATTTTTACATTGACCTACTGAGTACTTACATAAAAGAGAAGATATTATGCTGCGGTGATTTTTCGACAGGAAAAAACCAGTATTGTGGGTCTCTGACATGTAAAAAGTGGATAATTCTTGGTCCTTTATGTAGTAAATTACTTCCTCTAACAAGGTGTGTAGCCAGAATCCTTGTTTGTGGATCCTTGATACCTAAAAATTGGTTCACGGCAAAACGTCTGTCTGTCTCTCCCCTCCGTCCATCTGTGGACTGTCTGTCTGTATATCCATGGTAAACCTTAGCGTCTAAATCGATCGTAGGATATTCTCCTAAATTGTCATTCCCAGATCTGTCTGACCGAACTCAAGACCCTGGGAATTTGAAATGTACATTTTGATTTTGGGTGTACCCTAGTTACATTAAGCTTGTACGTCATTTTCATATTTTAAAAAAGGATCCATTTTTTACTTTAGCGCACCTCTTGTTTATATATGTAGTAAATTACTTCCTCTAACACGTTGTATAGCCAGAATCCACCTTTGGTCGCTCCTTGATACCGAAAAATCAATTGACAACTAAAGGATTGTCCGTCCGTCTGTGAACAACGCTAGCGGCTAAACCGCAAGCAGGATTTTCACCAAAATTGACATTCCCCAATTTTGTTTATGTCCCGGCTCCTTCAATATGAAACGGATATTTTGATTTTGAGGTTCTTTACTAGAAGCCTCAACATTTTCAATTAAAAAAAAGACTCAACATTTTTTTATTTCAACTGTTTTCTTTGTTAGAGCAAAAGTCCCATAAAGTAATGGCGTAGATCGCATTTTCATTGCCTCCCTGAATTTTCGAAAATTGCAAAAGTTCAAAAGTTATGGGTCTTTTTTCAATTTTAATAATGATGATAAGAATTCTTTCTTAATGAAATATGTTAATCAAAACAGATCTTTAAATGTTATATTAAGTTTTTTAAAATGAGTAATTTGTGATTAATTTTGCGTTAAACATAAGTAATTAAATTTTAAACAATTATTTTCTCAAAAACGGCTCCAGACCTTTTCTTTAAATTTTTCCTCGTATTTAGAAAAGAACAGTAAAGTGGCGCAGGTTCCATTTTCGGCGAACTGCCTGTATTTTCGAACATTGCAAATAAATAAATAAATGAAATTGTAAGTTCGAATTTCCCGCGCTTTGATGCTCTGTCAATTTGCAAAATGGTAACTTGGCAGTTTCAAATTCTTCGAATTTTTCTCATTATTGCCAGTCGTGATCGTATTATGTAGATAATACTCTTATGAAAGGAAATACTCGTAGATTTAAGGAAGGTAATAGATTTAACTTAGAACTAATAGACAATAATTCTTCAACTTTAAAAAATTTGATCGCTGATTATTGTATTCTAAAACTGGAAGCTCATTTGGATGAAATCAAGGCACGCTTGTGAGAAATTATTCTTGTTTTTCTGTTTATATTTTATTTATATTTTAGGAGCATTTTTAATTAATAAAGGAGCATTCCACATACTTGACAGCAGTATTTCTGCTACTGCAGGCCACTAGTCTTTATTGCTAATTTCGAATATACGCATAAATTGACGGAAAACTATGCAGCCTCCGGCCATATAAGAGAGGGAATATGGTTTCGTTAGCTACAACTAGAAAAAAAAAGTTTCGATTTTGACTGGAAAAGCAAATATTCCAGTCAAATAGTCCAGTATATATAAAATGGAATTTTGACTATTTGAAGATCTGTTTTTGATGAACACATTTCATTTACAAAAAATTATCTTTACAAATTTAGGTGTATGATGACGCTGAATATTTTTTTCTCAATTTTCGAAAAATCAGGAAATTTAATAAACATGAGACCTGCACCATTCTCTTAAGCATCTTTTACGCTATCTAAGGACCAAATTTAATAAAAAATTGTGCTGTTTTTAAGAAAAATGGTTTAATGAAAATAAAAATTGCCTAGGTTTGACAAAATTTCGCGCAAAATACTCATGTTTTCGAAAAATGTAACATGACATTATTTTAAGATCTATTTTTGATGAACATAATTCATTAAGAAAAATGTTTATCTTCATAATTGTAGTTGTAGGAAGACGCCGAAAAATAATTGAAGTTTTTCAATTTTCAAAAATCAGAATTTTCAACGAAAATGAGACCGACATCGTTCTCTGAAATGTCCTATACGCTATCCGTGCTCAAAATTTAATGAAAATTGTTGGTGCCATTTTTGAGAAAAATAATTTAAAACAAAATTAAAAATTCCTTGTATTTCTCGCAAAATTACGAAAAGTACTCAAATTTTCGAAAAATTATAAATGATCTTGTTTCAAAATCTGTTTTTAAGGAACAGATTTCATTTGGGGAAACAATCTCTATCTCTATAATTATAGTTGTAGGAAGACTACGAAAAAATTTTGAACTTTTGCAATTTTCAAAAAAAAAAAAAAAAAAAAGGGTTTCCACGAACATGAGACCTGCACCATTCTCTTGAATGTCCTTTACACTGCCCAATAA
Source organism: Acheta domesticus (assembly GCA_031308135.1). Classification (NCBI taxonomy): domain Eukaryota; kingdom Metazoa; phylum Arthropoda; class Insecta; order Orthoptera; family Gryllidae; genus Acheta; species Acheta domesticus. The sequence continues at coordinate 193,144,673 of JAHLJT010008446.1, forward strand.
CAAAGTTTAATGAAAAACGCTGGAGCCATTTTTTTGAAAATTTTGAAAATGTTTCGGGGGCTTCATGTAAACTCGTAAAGTATCCCAAAAATTAAAATATCGGTTTGAAAATCAAGGGGCCGCGATATCAGTCAGATCGATTGAGGGATATCAGTTTTGGAGACTATCGGCTGAACGGTCTAGCCGCTAGCGTTGTTCACAGACGGACGGACGGACGGGCAGACAGGCAGACGTTTTGACGTCATTCGATTTTTCGGTATCAAGGACGCACATAATATGGATTATGGTTACACCACGTGTTAGGGAATTTTTTCTAAATTTAGCAACTAGATTTATCCACTTTTGCGTTACCAGGACCCTGTAATACGAGTTTTTCTGCCAAAAATTTGCTGCTTTTTCGTGCAGAATTACATAGTTTTCTCTCTACTGGTGTAAGCGGTAGAGAGAAAGTAAAATTAATATCACGTTGTACAATTCGGGATAATTCTGGATATTCATAATTAAAATGGACGCATTTATGCTTGCTCCGCACGCTTTACGTAACTCCACTACTGAAACGGCGGTAATGTGTCATCCCGACCGTGCCGATGACGTCATGTGCACGTCGGAATGACCAGAAGAACTTTTTGCGAACAGCGGAAGGTGCGGATCGTCCCTTTTCGACCGTGACGGCCTAGTGCGCTCGCCCTTACGGAAAACTATGTGCCGATCACGGAACCTTCGCGCCTATGTTCAAATCCTAGGCCGGGCAAATATTTTTGGGTTGGGAACAATTCGCGACTTTATGGAACGCAGATTTCTGTCCTTGTTTCCTTTGTTCAGAGTAGGAGACGATTATTTCGACAGTTTCCAAATCAAGCATCGTTCGGCCTTATAAGGCATACATGTATACGCGTTCTTCCGCAAGACAGGTGAATCGAGAGCCAACTGTAAATGCCTCAAAGTGTCATTTCGGTGCTTACAGTTAGAGGTTAGGAATAGTTTTTACGTTTGATTTGAATTGATACAAATCATGTCGAAAATAAGATGAGAATTTGTAAACGTGTGAATTAAGTCACGAAAGGATGAAGTCGGATATGTCATAAATATCAAATTTCAAAGAGCCTGCGTTGTTTACTTTCAACACGCTTTTCATTAAACCTGCAATAGACTAAGTTGTAATCAAATAATTGTAAGCATTCAAATATTTCTTAGAAAATAAGTTTTAAAGTGTAATTTTCTTGCATTCTAGTTACACAAATACACTTCACGCGAACGTTCTCCAGTTGGCGGAAAGACAAAAATGAAAGGGAGCACAACAGCTCTAGGAGAAGTTAGCCCACCTTTTCTGAAACGAATACAAATTATTTCCACGTGTTTCTCTCCGATCACGCGCAATTGAGTTGGGATCAATTACTGTCAAAGCGCTCTCGAGACTGGCCAGACCCTACTGGCACGGGTCGGGCGCGACGTCCTCTGTCCACGCCGCGCCGGGGCGGGGGGAGCAGGGTGAGGGCGCAGCAGGGGGCGCAGGGAGAGGTGGAAGGCCCCTGCGCGGGAGGAGCGCTGTGGGAGCGCAGTGGGCTCCGGAAGCAGCTGCTTCCGCGGAGTCACGCAGCGTTTGCGTCCAGCGCCCTGCGCGGGACCCGGGCGAACAACCGCTGCCACGGCCGCGCGCCGGCCGCGCCGCGCCGCGCCGCGCCAAACAGCGATTGGCTTCGAATAACCATGCTCTGTGTTCAGAACAGCGCTACATTATCACAAATTTCGTTCAGTATATTGCTGTATGTCGAAAAATGTGCCGTATTTTAATTGAAAAGTATTCAATAACATACATTCGATGCACAGAATATAACTGAAAAATAAATCGTAGATCGTTATTTGGAGATTACGTCATTTAGCTACACACACCGTTAGTGTATTTAAAATTTATCTTAAACTACTATACCTATAATTCTAAATTTCTACATTAAAACATCAGTGATGATTTATATACAATTAATGCATGTCTAAAATAGTTTGCTGGATAGAATACTAGATTATTCATAACTTTTTTTATTTTAATGTACCGTAAATTTAGAATTGTATATACTATAATTCAAGATAACTTGTAAATAAACTAATGGGGTCGTCTGGCTTTACGTTCGTAACTTTCGAATATTAACGCCCAGACGTTAAATTCAACCAACTGAATCATAATTTGAGTGCACTTTGGATCTCTTCTGACCCACTCTGGTTTTCAAGCAGAACATATCCGTCAGTCTCATTTCCGGAAGTACAATGTACGTTAAAATCAGCAAATTTTGGTTTAATGAACCTATTTTTTTCTTTTTAATTAAGTGACGTAACCTGCAAGAAATATCTATTATCGAAACACTGGAAGATTTTAAACAAAGTCTGAATAGAAGGCTTTGGCCTTCCCAAATCTTGCAAGTCTATCTGTTTATAAGTAAAAGGGAATGTGCGTAAGCGTATCGTACTTAGACGCAAACATTACTCAACCTATTGCGCTGAAATTTGCACATTTTGTTCTTATCTGGAGTGTTTAAAGAGTGGTTTGAATCAAATCGGACATGTGGGGGCGTTGTTGATGCAGACTCCCGTTTAAGATGACTCACGCGCCCCTCAACAGAAGCGCTAGGCAACCCGCCGCACCGTCAAGGAATAAGCGCCTGTCGCTGCAAATTGACAACTATGTCCAAACCAGGACATTGAACAAACCCATAGTCGCGAGAGCATCTTTCATCTATTAGAATATTTGCACAGTTTAGCGTAAAGCATGATTAACAATTACGGGACCAGTAGAATGTGAAGTGTAATATACTGCAATAGGGAGCTAGTACAGTTCTTGCAAAAGATTGACTACGATTTTTAAAAACGTTGTTCGGAATATTTCTAAAGCTCTATGTGTCATCCTCAATCTCTTCTGCGTTTTATATCGTGGATACACTGAAATAACAAGATCAATGTAGCAAGCTCTGACAGACGTGAATTACGAGTAGCAAAACCCCATTCGCAATAAACGGAGTTCCTAATTTCTCTACACTGGTGGAAATTAGTTTACCATATAATCTTGATACTTCTCATGCTTTTTTGTATAGGGATGTAAATTAATTACTGGTTTCATTTAGCATGATAGCGAAGCGCCGATGCACATTCAGTGAATGTTCAGTGTGCATCGTCAGGCGTGTCCAGTCAGGAGTGACGTTTCTCAAGGGCATCGCAGGAGCATTGCAATTGGTGCGCAATTCTGAAAAGCGCATGAGGCTATTTCCTGGCATGATGGAATCGCTTGGCTTCCTCTTACCTTAACGGCTTTCCCCATGTCCAGAACAGGGTCATAGCGTACGATACACATCACCCATAAACACAGAGACCCAAGGTCATGTTTCAGTTGAACGTAGCAGCATCAGCACGCTCACTACTTCATTTCCTGGACATTTTGTATTGTATAATTTTATTGTAATGGGGTTCATGGGAAAATCTCATTGTGCTTCACAGATATTAACGTGACAGAGCTCCCAACTCTATTTTCAACTGCAAAAAGAAGAAATAGCTGATCAGTATTAAATTATGATATCGTACTTCACATCATAAAATTGCGACTGAATACAGCGTCAATTGGCATCATCACATGACGTGATTTTTATTATCTGAGTTCGTATATTTCTATGGCAGTGCAAGTGATTTCCGTATTAATATCTTCTATATACTAGAAATCGTTGCTACCCTATCCAACACCATTATTTTTGCAACCGTCTCACTAAGATTCTAATTGTGCTTGATGTCGGTTAGGGACTGAAGGGGAAGCAATCACGAGTATAGGGGTTAATATTTTCTTAATCTTGATTATTATCAACACGACAAATATGCACATAAAAAAGTGTTTTTCCAAAACGGTCGCAAATTTTTTCTTTAAATTTTTTCTCAGATAAAGCAGAGTACGCTTAAAAAATGCCGCAGGTAATATTTTCGTTGAATTCTAAATTTTCTAAAATTACAAAAGTTACAAATAATGCGAACAAGTGTCTGATTTTGTGGCACCATTAGCTTTGATCTGTAAATATTTTTCATTCAAATCGGATCCTCCAAAGTCTGTGGCCTCGAATAAGGTCAATAACGGGTTCCTGTTGAAAAATATTTCAAAAAATCCCGCAGTATAAAACTTAATAAAGTGCATGTTATCTGAATATTTAATTAAAATTACTCCTTCTTATTAGTGTATTTGCATGTAAAAGAAATATTTAAAAAAGGCAGAGAACATAGAACAGAGTGGTTGAACGAGGAGAGATTCCCAGGGTGTCTGACTCGTCGCCTTTATGTTTACGCTCTTGGAACTACTGAGCGTCTTGACCGACGTCTACTGCATGACCAGGGCCTAAATTTAGAAACTAAATTAGCAAAACGTTCGATTAAACTGGCGACACTACATAATAAAGTTTTGAGCAACTTGCATTGTTTGTTTTTCACATGACAGCATTATAGTCCTTCTATATCATGTGGATTTACGGACGACAATTTTACAAATTATTTTCAGAAAAAGATTCAGAGATTCTTCATTGGTACCAGTGGTGACCACATACGACAGGTTTCATTGTACTTGCAACCATGTGAAGTGTGCTACTGTTATGTCCCAATGGTTGTGCGCGTAGGGAACGATTCATTACCTTCCTCTTCCTTGTCATATCTTCACCCCTTACTTACACACACTTACTCTAACTTGCACTACACTACATTTGTCGGGGGATCAGACGGGAACTTGTCTTGTGTCCCGGCTGGAGTGGCGACCCACCGCTGATGGAAGATGGTTTGGGAAAACCTCAGCAAGCCGAAGTGCAGGACGGCGCTGGATCTCTCCATCCAGCAGGAGAACAGCGCCATCTCCCGTGACAAAACACGCGCTACACTTACGGGACTGATAATCTTCAACTTTGACGCACCCGGAAACACGAATGAACGGAACGAAATGAAATGTCACAGGGGACGAGGAGGACGAGGAGGCGGCGCTGCGGCCGGGCACGCTGCTGGCGGAGGCGGCGGCGCTGGAGCGCGTGGCGGGGGGCGCGGCCAAGTGCGTGGGCGGCGCGCGTTGCGTGCAGATGCGGAACTGCCGCCTGCTCGTCGACCTGGTGGAGCGCAGCTGCCTCAACACCAACAGGTCTGCTTGCACTTCCTTCCGGTTATGTATATCATGGAACAAGTATGAATAATGTGAACGAAAAAAATTATAACCAAGAAGAAAGTACCAAAAGAACGAACTTTACTTAGTAATAAGAAAAAATATTCAAGTTAGGTATGCCAAAGGGCTTACATATTAACTGTAAAATTAAATTAAAATAAATTAAATTTTTAGTTGGTTAAGAGAAACCCTCACCCTCAAGCTGCTTAAGCTGTAAGGCACTAGTTTCATGTATCCTAGTTATAAAAATAAATGAGCGCCTCTACAGGGGCACTGTGAAGGGGAGCCCTTCCCTTCCGCTGGAGCGCCAGGGCCAATGACGCCTTTTCCCCCATTGGATTCGCAAGCACATCTTTCATTAGATAGGGCTTCATTTGAAGAAAGACACAACCCCTTCCTTGTGGCTGCATTACGTGCAAAATCAGGAGGCGACTTACAAATACGACACGGTTATAATTCTTACCAAATGAAGCAGCTTTCTCTCCTACATCGGACGCAATACAGTTTGCCTTCTGGGCAGAAATATCTATATGTTTTCACTCGCATTTGAGTTTAAATGTTATTAGTAATAAATTAACTATTAAGGTCCAACTAATAAGCAAACTAGCGAACTTTGCGTGGTCAGACGGAAGAGCAGGCCTCATGGCCTGAGTCTCGCCACGTAAAATAAGGCAATTCAATTCAATTCAATTCAATTCAACTCAAACTCTTAAAGTCTATAACTCCATCTTGAAAAATAATTTTCGTTCTTTTCATTCATTCTTACAGCATATACGAGTACTACAGGTATTTATTTCCGTATATAATTATTTATTTAAACGTCAAAAATGGTAAAAACGGTATGTGACATACTATGGTGAGGAATGTAAACTCTGCACGTTTTCTTAAATTTCGGGATATCTACCTTAAGCCATATACAAATTAAATTATGAATAGAGTTTTTTGCTAGGATTGGTAAGAAAATATTCGTTTCCGTGTAATAAAAACTATTTTCAAACACAAATCTGCTACAATTTGGTTGCTAACTCTCAACGCGCCCTTCGTGAAGGAATCGACGTACTGTCGCAAGAACATGGAGAAGTGTAATTTGAATGATTGTGTTCCCCACAGAACTCTAGAAAACGTGCTAAGAGTGAAGTTACATTTATTTCTAAAAGCAAAACAAGGTGCCATCTTGGTATTCGCTGAAAGGATTCGGGAAACTGGACGAAAAACCTGACCGAGATGGGGGGTCATTGACCAGAAACTGAGGTACAATACTTCTTTCAAGTTGTTTAGAATTATACTGTTCAAATGACAATACATTAACTATCATTGTTTAAATTAGTATTACTTTTCTTTTCGTTGCTCGGTAAAGACTCTAATTGTATAGAAACAGTTAGGCAGCAGAAAAGCTTGGCTCTTAAACTTGTGTATCAAATTTAATCGTTTAATGTCATCTGGCAATGTGTTGAAAGTTATGAACATGTATTGTATGTGAATTTTTTGTAGTAAGATGTTGATACTGCACCTGATGGATGTGATTACTACGTCGATTGTTATAGTTACGGACATCAGTATTAGCTGAAAATACGTACCGACTCTTAAGTATGTCATTTTTGACAAAGACCACTGATTCGTAAATCAAGAGGCAAGGTAATGGTAGAATTCCTAGCTTAATAAAGAATTACGTGGATGAGATTTGCTTATTATTCGTACAATTATTTTTTGTAATCTAAATGTTTGGGAGCTGTAGGATATGTTTCTCTAGAATATTATGCCATATCTCAGGCGGGAATGAGCATTCGCGAAGTATACACAACGAGCAGTATAAAGGCCGAATGAATTTGAAAGAATTCTGAACACGTTGCATATTGAATTAATTTTATATTCATTTCATTTGAAAGGACGTTCTATTTGAGGATTAACTGAATTCAGAGACCCAAAAGTTTTGTTACCTTAACATCGGTCAATTTAACAACGTTCATTCTGAATGGAGTATGCAATTGTTTATTTAAAATGGAAAAACTGCGTTGAAACGGTTTTTTCTTCATTTACTATTAATTTCTGATTATGGAACCAATTAAAAAATATATTGCACTATTTACTGTTTTTTATTGCAAAGAATATCCGCAAAGAGAACTGGTCTTCCTTTTCGAGTCGTCGAGGGACTGTTATGATATGTGTCGTGCTTTGCATGTGTCGTGCAAAACCTGTTGAAAGATCTAAAATTATTCCAATAGGTGGTTTATTTTGATCCGCGGATGAAGTGACTTCTTTATGAAAATAAAATACGGCTGTTTCAGTGGAATTTGATTTTCTAAACACATTTTGGCTATCTGAAAATGCTTCATATTTAATGAGAAAGGTTGCCATTCGTAAAAAAGTCTCTAATATTCTTGAAAAACATGAGAAATGTTTTAGACATTTCTTATGGCGTTGACTTTGGAAAGTTTGTTAGCTTGATTTAGAGTAGGAAAGTGTGCCACCTAAATTTTATTTTTTCTACATTTGAAACTTAAAATATATGAAGATTTGTGTGTTATTTAAAAAAATTATAATCAAGTAACAAAGTAAACACTTTCTAAACTAAAATTCATGGAGGATGTGAAAGAAATATTTTTCCCCGGGGGCTAAAAAACGTAGCTACACTATTGTCAATTTCAACAGCGCACGTCATGAAATCCACAAATAATACGTTTCGTTAACATTTCTTTACAACATATTGCTAGATGACATTAAATCATTAAAATCGGTACACAAGTTTAGTGCGAAGTTAAACCTTCTGTTCTACATAAGTATTTGTACAATTATTAGAAATTATAGTTATCTCAAAGAGGAAAATAATATTTGTTTTAACAATGGTATTTAATGAATTGGTTCACATTTGTACTGCATAATTTTATTTATTTATTGACAGGTTCGTATGTACAAAATACATTTTCCTGTACCCATTTTTTCCACATATATTAATATATAATTTTAAAATGTGAAATATGCATGTAACAAGCAATCTACTTCAATTTCTGGCTCAATGGGTCCAATTTCCTTGATCCGTTGAACAAATTCTGATACAGTTCTGCAATTGCTGTTTTGTTAGCAATGCTATAAAATCAAATCGGTGGTTCGTTTACCGATGCAAATTTGTATTCTATAATTTGGGAATTAAAATTTCTAGTTTTAAAATGCTGCTAACCTCGCTTTGTTGGTATTATTATTTATCATTCAAGTATGTATAGTAAAACAGTGGGGAAGGGGACCTGAAGTTGAAGAAAACGTGTGCAGGTTATACTTTCCCCTATTCTTCACGTACAGTTTTATTGATTTTTAGCGAAAATAAATGAAGTGAAATCCATGACACACGCGTTGGTGTTTGCAGGCTGCACGACCTGGTGTGCGGTTACCTGGGCTCAGAGCCGCTCATGTGCTGCCCCCCGGGCTTCTACGAGAGCGGCGGCGGGCGGCCGACGCCCACCTACCCCACCCCCGGGCGGCCGACGGGCGGCGGGGGCGGGGTTGACGGCGGGGGCGCGCGCCCCACGGCCTTCACCCCCGGCTGCGGCCGCCGCATCATCTCGGGCACGGAGACGGGCCTCGGCGCGCAGCCCTGGGCGGTGCGCATCGCCTTCAAACGTACGTCCTACCCCCCCCCCCCCGCTCAATTATCATAGGAGGTGCGTCATTTCCTGCTGCAAGGTAACTAATTTCCACTGACACCGTATCACCTCTTTCGACTGAAGTTAGAGTCATTACTTGCCTGCGTCCTTTCTGAGCACTTCGTTTGGAATTACCTATCTTTAGGATTTACAGATATTTCAGTATCATTACAATTATGTATTTTTTTCATGGACGCTTATGAGTGTCAATAATAATGCTAGGCAAATCAAAGAATTTGTAAAACTTTGGATTATTAAAATCCATGGCACGAACAGCCGATGTAGGTTGTGGCTTCCACAGATTCAATCTTGGATGTCTAACCAGAAATCTTCTTGCGATTCCTAACCTGCTTTTCCAGCCTTTCTGAATAGACGAGGAAGTTGATCATGATAGGCTAATTCATATGTTAATTAATTCGAAGATCATTTATTGTAAGCCAAAATTCGAATTTCCATTGTCTTTAGCTCATTGTCAGCTAGCTCAGCTTCCTGTTTTGAGGTGAAAATATAACTGGAACGCAGTGGTGACTATAAGGGAAATAACCCCAAAGCCCAAAGGTTGAGAATCAAAGAAAGTTAATCACCTTGGTGGTATCGTAAAGTTGCAACTTCGTACAATACATGTGATTATCAGTCAAACATCTTATTACATATTTACATAGTCCTTTTAGGATGACAGAACTAGTTACAATATATACACAGTTGAACATTGTCGGGATCGCTCAGCAGATAATAGTTCAGCTGAAACGTAGTTGCTACAATATTTACCGCTGTCTACGCAGGCGCGCGGTACTACACAGTAGAAAATGGTTAAGTTGGAGACACAAAAGAAACATTTATCTACTTTATTACTTTGTAATTATCAACGAATCAGCAATGATTTTGATAAGCAGTTCAAATTGATAACTAAGGTGGAATATTTTCAAGATAATGTAATTAAAAGAATACCAAAATTTAAAATTCTAAATACTTCAGCTGAAATTGACGAAAAGTAGCCGTAATGAATAATATCCTAACAAACAGTATTAACTCTGTGTCGGATGTATGTATGAACTCATATTACGCAGCGTAATAAATAGTGTAAGTTTATAATTGGATCATTATAATATACTATATTATACTCGTATTATAACACTGGAGGAGGATACTTCCCTCGGCGGCGCCCACCAGGAGACGACAGTGCGGGCTACATGTGGTCATCGGAGCACTGAGAGGCGGCTATTACTCTGTATTTAACATCCAGAGCAACGCCGCGTTTGGGGCGCACTAGTGAGTGCTCGCAGCGAATGAATTCAAAGCTGAGAAGAAGCGAGATTATGAATTCTACAGATGTGTTTGAATCGAGGATAAAGTTAAAGATGTATAGGTGTATTGCATAGAGAATATTTTTAAAAGTGCAAGGAAAAATACTAATATTAAACCGGAGGAGATGGGGTTGTGTCCCTAACGCCACCATGCCGCCGCCGCTGCTGGAACCATCCTGTTTTGGAAACAGTATAATCTTGTTTTAGATATTTTTCCATCAGATGAGATCCAAGGTAGTTTGAGGAACGTTGAACTGAACAGAAGCCCTCAGGTAGTCTATATTCTTACTCATTCTTACTATGCTCCTCCATAGCATATCTATTGCATGCTCTATATAACAAACACACCGTCCTCGAAAGTTAAAGGAACTATCGGACAATGCACTTGGCACAACGAATAGTAATCAAATTTTTAAGCTACCCAAAAGAACTCTTCCAAAGATATTAACAATATTCTGCGAGGAAGTGATAACAAAAAGGCCATTAATTTTCACTTACGCTCTAAATATTAATTTTTTTCAAACAAAATAATTCCATGAATGTCTAATGTTTTCCTTTTTGTTCCAGATGTGCGGTCCAACAAGTTTACATACCCTTGTTGTGGATCAATTGTAACTCCGAAGACTGTGTTGACCGCAGCACATTGCGCCCTTGCCAAATCCGAATATTATAAGTTGTGAGTAGTTTTGTAATTCTTAGAAACTGAGAAGAAAAACTTTCTTTACTAACTCTGTCTCTGATTTTCTCAATTAAATCTTAATTATTCGTATCATTTCCGTCCCATCTTGCGTTTAACTTGCATACTTGTTTCTCTATTTCTTAACTCAAGTAGATATTGTTGTTTTGCTACTTGTTTCTTATTTACGAAGTATTAAATCATAACTGAACATTTTTATTAAAGGAATTTAAGGGGTCTTCAGATTTATCTAAACCTAAAACTTGGGGAGGCATGTAGATATTAGGTCACAATGCGATAGTAATACATTACTGAGAGATTGCGTACAAAATACTCCCGTTCACAAAATCGCCTCACTGGTTTCGTAAGTACACGAAAATACGTTGAATAGGAGGCTATTGAAATCTCCTTTTTGAATAGGAGGTCCTCCGTTGGATAGGTTTCCTCAAATCTCTCTTTTTTCTTTTCTCCTACATCTTCATATTCCTCGATTGAAAAGAATCAATGGGACGTCCTTTTTCTCCTGCCACTTTTTTCTAGGTATTACGGGAAAATGCTGTATAACGTTCAAAAATTAATTGTGTAATAACAAATTAATATAAAAATGGGTATTTCATAATTTTATTAACTACACAATCAAGCTGACATTGGCAATAAACTAATGGCGTTCAGCAGCAAAAGTGCTACAAATGCACACAGAATAGTTTTCCAAAGAGTAGCGCATACAATTCTCAAGAAAAACAAATACAACTCTCTTGTGTAATGTAATAAATTAAATATTTTAATAAATACATTCTTCACGAATACTTAAATAACATAGTGTGTAGAATACATATAGAGTACAACAGTTCTTTACATACCAAGAAAAGCTGCCGATCCACAACACAATACGTAAATAGAGAATATTTAATTGCGGACGGCTTTTTCCTGAGAGCCTTTCTATCGTATAACGTCAGCTGTGTCGTAAGCAGTAACACTCTGTGTAATAGAATTCAGTTTATACGCGCACTGCAAGATTAGGCGGAGTAACACAAATCAAATATTTGCATTTTCCAGTGAAAATCGAATCTGTTACATTGCTTTCAGATTTTTCTCACGTATATACATCCCTCACAAGGCCGGCGTCAGCATTGTTTTCTTTTAATGTAAAAGCGTACGGGAAAGCACTAATATTAGATGCACAATAATTTAATAATTATGTACTGTACTCTTCCGATATATTACGGTTTGTGGAGGAAAAGTGTCGTTGAAATTCTGCCAAGTTATTTGCTTACTTCAAAAAAATTCCACAAAATTAAACAAAGTAAGTTAATTATTAAATTAATGTAAGTAAATGAAAAAGTAAGCGATTGATATTGAAAGATGTCAATTCGTTTCTAGGAGAAAGCTCAGTCTGACGTAAACAGACCACTGGGTCCAATGATGGTTCGTTTTGTGCCTTGTTAAACTTACAGTTGCTTTATTAGAACAATTGAATGTCGGGCACGCAAAACGTTTATTGAGACCATGTCCTCTTGTTCACAGGTCATCGGTGGTGGCCGGCGAGTACGACGCCCGCGGCAGCCCGGATTGCACACGCGACTATTGCTCTCTCCCTGAACAAGTGGTGCCAGTGAGTCACGTCATAGTGCACCCGGGCTACCAAAGAAACATCTTCAAGCACGACATCGCATTGCTCATTCTTAAATCACCGCTAAACTATTCCCGTAAGTAAACATCGATAACATACGTTAAATATCTGCCTTTGCGATGTAGACATCAGTTGTCTTTCTTCCCATCTCACCATCTAGGTCTGTAGACGTTTACAGATGTCTAAGAATAAATATTACAAACTGCTAGGGTGTGTATGTGTGTGTGTGTGTGTGTATGTGTGTGTGTGTGTGTGTGTGTGTGTGTGTGTGTGTGTGTGATGTAAACTCAAGTGATTCCAGGATGATCACGTTTTGTCAATGATATGTGGTGGGAATTTTCATAAAGTTACTCATGTAAAATTTGTGGGAAACTTGTAATTGTTTGGTTCTTCACATACACTGGTGTTCGGAGGTGTCTAAACGTCCTTGCAATTTGTAGCATTTATTCTGAGACATCTACATGAAATGAGATCAACAAACTTATTTTCTCTACTTTAGCAGAAAAGTTACCATGCTCTCGGAATAAGTCTTGCAAGGAGACGAGGTTTTCCTAAACTTCATTTTCTTTCTGGATGACATCTGTTTGAGAATAAAATGCCTGAATTGCTTTTAAAAGGAAATACAATTTTTCCAAGCACAAATTAAATAAGTAAATACTTATTTCGTAACAAATATGCGCACATCAAAATCAGTACTCAAATGTGTGCCTCTGTTGATTGCCTTTGATTGACATTTTGAACAATCGTTTGAAAATTGTAAACATGAGTATTATTTTCAGGAAAGAAACGCACGTCAGAAAATACTGAACGAAAACAATAACTTCAGAGCTAATTTCCACAAAGGTAATTTGTGTCTAAAGTATTGCATCGACTTTAATGAGGCAGTGCTAAAATACGTATGCGTCATTTTCAAATAAATTGTCTGTTTTTCAGACTCTGGCCTCTAATTTGGGCCAACATTTCATTTAAACCTATCCCATCAATACATATCGAGCCTACTTTCAGGCATAGGCTTCACTTTGTAAGAAAGGAAGGTATTTTAATCGTGATCTGGAAAATGGCGATTTTGCGACAGAAAAAACTCATTATCGTGATAGAGGACGTAAGGTCCGATTAAATTAAGAAGGTTATTGACATTTGTGAGTGGAGGGCAGCGACGTTGCCAGGTCGCAAACCACTGAGCACGTGTTACCGGGACACGAAAACAAACACTTCAAAAAATACGTGTAAAAGTGTAAAAAATACGACAAAAGCCTAACCTCAACGCAACTCATCACAACACAGTACACATTGCGCGCGCAGCACAGGCAGAAACGCGGGCGGCGCGGCGGCAGGGAAGTCTCTGTGCGATGCTCAAATGTTCCCCGTGTTCGGCAGTGGCAACTGAGCGACCTGACACGTCACATTTGTCTCTCTGGTTGGCAGCTGCCATGGAAACGGGAGAGGCGTCCTGACGTCACACAGAACTGTCAATCACCTTCTTAATTTAATCGGACCTTACTTTACCACATATAGGAACTAGTGTCTTGCATTCGAGCATTTTACTCGAGTAAGCTTGCTGCACCAAAGAGTTATCCTTTTGGCCGCTAGATGTCACTGAGGTGCGACGAGCACTCCGTTGCTTGAATTCGTTCGAGCAACTGCTTCTCGAGTACGCTATAATCGAAAGCTGTTCGAAGCGCTACTTGCCGTAGTGATGGAGAGTGAAAAGAAAAAGATGGTAGAAAACAAATTTCACAGCAGTGAATACAAGTGAAGAAAGATGTGAGAAGTTATGTTTGGAAACAGATTTTATTAGTTATTATTTTCATTAGATATTATTCTATTAGTTATTATATTACTCATTTGGTATGATTTTAACAGACAAGAGTAACTCATTGTCACCTGAGCAAGTGTGTGATATTTTATTGATCCATAACGCCAAAATGTGTATGAATCCTTAATAATCAAATGTAAAATGTTAGTTGCATGCATCTACTTTCCTACTGTTTGCTACCAATAGTCTTTGAATTTTTATGCCTGTCATTGTCATGTTCATTGACAATTTTGGAAGGTCTGGGGAACAACATGATTAAAATATGAATAAATATTTCTCAAATATTAAATTATTCGCCAATTCTTAAAATCCAAAGAAAATTCTTTGTAATACCCCTATGTGAAGATAAATTTGAATAATATCGCATTGAATAAAATAGCCATTTTCATTTAATTTTCTGTTTATCAGGCAGAACTTTTACTAACTAATTCTTGGAAAATTCAATAATACACCGCACCACTCATATCTTTCCATGAACATCTATTCGTGTCCGCAGTGTTCTTTTCATATGTGCGAAGAGTTCAGTTTTTAACTTTATTATTGATTTCGAAAAAATATACTGTAAGTACATTTGTCTATTATTGTAATATGTCCTCTAGGTGCACTTTGCACCATAACCTCCTCCGCTCAAAAATGAAACAAGTGAGATGGACATTTTATCTTCGATGTCTCAAAGCATTACGATAACGTCTTCCTGTCCTGCGAGTAACGGACACTCGAGTATCCGATGCTCGAGTACCCTGAACTCGAGTACGGAATGCTCGAGAGAGTGCGAGTGAGTAAAATCGCGAAGATGCAATGCTCTAGTGCAATTTGAATTATTCAAATAAATACATAATGCAATATTGGATAGCAGTATGTAGTCAGAATCAATGTTTTTGGGGTTTGCGGGTCCTTGATAACGGAAAACGGATTGTCGACAAATCGTCCGTGTGTAGTCGAGGCTATCGCCTAAACCGCTCAGATGAATTTTTTCAAAATTTATATAGCCCAACGATGTAGACGATCTCAGGGCCGTGAGAGATACAAATGAATATTTTGATTTTGGGGGTGCTTTACGTGAGGACTCAACAACATTTCCCGATTTTTCTAAAAAACTGGCTCCAAATTGTTTGCTAAAACTTTTTCCTCGGGTAGCTTAAGGACGCTTAAAATGGCCCACGTCTCATTTTTGTTGAAATTTCGGAATTTAGAAATTGGCAACAGTTTCAAAATATTTGTCAGCGTCTTTATACAACAAAATTGAGGACAGAGATTTTTTTAAAATAAAATCTATTTTTAAAAAGTCAGATCTTTAAATAATATCATGTGCAATTTTTCGAAGATATTAGTAGTGTTCGGGTAATTTTGCATCGAATAAAGGCAATTTTTAAACCATCATTTTCTCAAAAACAGAGAAGAATTCTTCTCCTAGCTGAGGGTAGAGAATGTATGTTGTCACGTGTGAAACGTCTCCGAGGCTTCGGACTTTTGGTGAGTGATATTATGATATTCCGTGATATCACTACCAATGATTATGTGACGAATTTGAGCGGCCACACTCACCCCATGGTGCCATGGCTTTGTTCCTCAAGTGGAGATGCACAACCAAGGTAAAAAAGCCCTTGTACACACAGCCCTCTTCATCTAGGAATGGTTTTCTGAGTAGGAGATTGATGTGCTTCATCTGCTATGGCGTCGTAGTATACGCCAGATCTCAATGTTATTCAGCCTATGTGGTCAGTAACGTACAGTTTTGCTAGGCAACGTTTTGCTTACCCATATTAGTCACAGCAATTAAGATTTTGTTGGGTTTTCCATATTTTCTCCACCTGAGCAGGGTTTTTCAAAAAACAACGTGAGTTATCGTTCGGGGTCGTTAATACTTCACATAGCGTTATTTCTTCAAGAACATTATGTGATTTTGCTCGTACAACAGTAACTGAATAACTAAGGTGCCCAGAAAGTGAATCACCATAGGACTCTTGATGTCTTTTGCAAAGTCGTTGTTTTTTGTGCAACAGTTCCTGTTCTGTTTGTGCAGTGGCAGCGCAGCCCGTGTGCATCTCCGAAACGCTGCAAAATGACGTCCAGAGAACAGACCGACGGGCGCGGCTCGTGGGCTGGGGAAGGTTGCCCGGCCAGGAAGGTAAGAAGATCTGGATTAAGAAATCCACTTGTACCCCGCTTCCGAACCGCCTTACGTTTAACGGCTTGTTTTAAAAATAATTTTTACTTCATGTATTGTACTTCAAAACATCGCTATTTTCTTTGAAATGCGTCAAAATTTCCCCCCTCTCCCCTGATTTTGATTTAATTAAGAAAGCGTTCTTATTTTGATGTGAAAATAAGTAAGAACACACATGTTTGGTATATTTTTGTCGTCTATTGTATATTATTTATCACTTTATATGCTTATTATTATTACTATTATTATTGTGGTTATTAATTATTGATTAAGTTTTTAGTCAATGTAAGGGAGCCTAAAAACGAGTTGTAGAGCCACTAGAAAATTGACTAATATAAATAATACTAATTTGTGTTTTATTAAATTTGTCAATCTTCCAACTACTTCTAATAGCAAACTTAATTTCCAAATTCAGTTGCTAGGTCAGTTACAAATTCGTGGTGATACAACAGCGCATATTTTATGTGTTAATTCTTACGGTTACGTAAAGTTATAATATTGCAACTTCTATTCTACTAGCACATCAGTTTTCTCTTGAAAACCGAAATGACATCCAAGAGACTCATAAACAAAACATATCTTTAATTTTTGAAAATTGAAAAGTTTTAAAAGAAAATGGCACTTCTGCGAATAAAGTCAGTGCATTGTTCTATACTTACAAAAATGGACAAGAAAAACAAAAACTAAGAAAAAAGTTTTTCCTGGATCAGGATTCTAAACTGAGACCTCCAGCCCTTAGAGCAAACGCGGTACCATCTGACCTACGGAGCGTTCTGTGGGACGACACATTGATACTGCTCTCAATGCCCCGTCAGTTTCGGCGTTCAGAAAATTCTGAAAAATCTCACAAACTACTCATATTTTGCGTAAATGTTCAGGTAATGATGTAAATATCTAATACCGGGCAATAGATTGCATTAAAAAAGAAAATCTCTAGCTTCAAGATTGGCAAGTGTAGGACGGTTTCGAACAATTTACTTTGTGCAATTTTTGAAGTTTCAAGAGTGGTAACGAAAATCGGCCATACGACATATTTTTAAACTCATTTTGCTCAATTTGAGGAAAAACTGTTAAGAAAAAATTGAAGCCGTTTTAGAGAACCATCCCAGATAAAATCCATCTCAGATACTTCATTTGGAATGCTCCCGAAGTTTCAAAAATATTATGTTTTAAATTCGCAGGATGTCGAGTCCAGCCAGGTCCATCCCATTCTGGGTACATCCTGTGATAAGTTTAGGCACTAGAGTTATTCACACAGTCCACACAATCATCAGAAAACCCTTTCCAGAATAACAGGGACCCTCCATACGTGTATTTATGTCAACATCTGGGCATTGATATTTTGAAAAACCGAAATTTCGAAAATTGGAAAAGTTTAGCTTCTTTTGATGCGTCGGGAGCTTTGCTCTATCTAATCAGCACAGGTGGGTAACGTGTAAAAGAATTAATCGTGGAGTCAAAGCTTTCAAGTTAAAATCCCACCCCAGACAATTTTTTTGTAGGTTGCCAATACTTTTGATGGTTCAATAAGTATTGTACGTAACCGTTATAAGTAATATGAAAACTACAGATTGACAGAATAAATGTTACCAGTTTTTAGCGCATGTAGAGGGATCGTATATGATCGTTTTTTGTGTATGAACAAATGATGGGATATTCTGTATAATTAAGTTACTCATATGACAATTGCTTCTGATTGTTAGAGAATTTCTCATCCACTGGTGTTCAGCAGGTCACGTACTAACGCAGTATGAGAGATTTGGTGACCACTCGAACACCATTGTCTGAGAAGTTGCGTAACAGACAGGGGGAAATGTCACATATAACTTCGCTGTATGAAATTTCATACCTCATGATCATTGGAAAAGAGTGATCATCTTCCACCCTCTCAACCTGCTCTTGAAGTCTGTAATATTTATACTGAGATATCTGTATTTCACGTCAAATCGCACAAAAAATACCAAAATTTGAACTTCATATTTTTAATTATTTTCTATTTTTTTTCTTTTTATTATATGGATCAAATAATTTAACATGTGTATTTTTATTTTTTCTAACTTTATTTTTTTTGGAAATATTGAATAATAAAATTTGCTAAAAATGATGCGCATCACTAACTTAAAAATATATATTTAATACTCTAATTATATAAATTCCGTTCGAAACTTAAAAACGTGGTTAATTTTTGAGATTCTGCAAAATATTTAATTTTCTGATTTTTCAATTTTTTTAAAAAATTTAAATTTTGAAAATTGAAACATTTTGTAAACTCGATAAGCTAAAAAAATAAATATTTATAAACGCATTAGAGTGTTGTAGACAGGAAAAATCTAAGTGAGATCTCAGTAACTTAAAAAAAAATATTAATTTTTTTACGAACGTATGTAGTATATTGCTGCAATAGACGCGTTCTTGCGTTACTGGCCGTCGGTTTCTTTGGATGAAGCAGTAATTTCAGTACTTCTTGAGGCAACTTCACGATTATACTTGGTTATTAAATGACGGATTCTTGACTAATGCATTGACTGAAATTTTGAAATTTTCTGGTCCCTCTCAACACACTTTAATTATAAGTACTCGCTTACCTTAGAATTCCTAAACTTCGTCAAAATGCACATTTCTAATGCCTTATCGAATTTACTTTCAGGTCTGGACAAAATTACATTTTCTTCAGCCCACTTTTTAGCCACTTTTATCATATGTTCGGTTGCTGCAAAATGTCATTTAATTTTATTGTACGTCTAACTTTCAAAAATTGTCAAAATTTGAATTTTCAGCGACTTGTCATCTGTTGAGTGAAAGGAACCGATGAGATTCTTAATATCTTTATTGTCTGATTTTTCAATGGACGTCGAAAGATCTTGAGTGTGAAAAAATTTATCTGTGTTAGTACTGTGTACTTTCTGAAATGCCCCATGGGGATACCGTTTGTTTTGCAGTTACCTTTTCTTGTCGGTGTTTCTCCTATTGCAATTAAACTCTTGTTTATCTTCTCTACATTCATTTCGCAGACACTTGACAAACTATCTGAGGAGCTTAAATTGTCATTTCCTTGATCGTTAGTGCATGGGTAGGCAGAGCGCTCCCTCATACTTAAAATTTACTTTTTAGAACTGTATGTGTGCAGTGCCAACTTTTTTCTTGTTCTATTTTATAGAAAATTGAACAAGGAATACGCCTATATATTTTTCATAATTTTATCTCATCGAGTTTATATAGAAATTTTAATTAAAAAAACAACACTTTTTTTAAAATGAAAAAAAAATATTTTTTGAAAAAGTAATTTACAGTGGAATAAAATACACATTTCAAAGTTAAATGAAAAAACCAAGAATTTTTATGTTAAGAACATTCGCAGCAACAATTGATTAAATTTTGTGAAATACCCGTTAATTTCAAAATTAAATGTAGGCATAACTATACAAATAATCAATTTTCTGGCAAATAAAAAAATACGTGTCGCGTCAACTCTTGTTGGATTTGACGTGGAAAGGCTCATGTGCTGTTACCGCACCACTATACGCTGTGCTAAAGTTCTTTGTGCTTGTCAGACCGGTCTCGGCAGAGGTAGCGTGGCCGCCCCATTGCAAATCTTATGCTTAAGCTTGCCTTATCGAAGCTACCGCTATGATAAAACTGTCGGTGTCATCGCATGACTCTAAAACAGCAAGCGCAAGGAAGAATGGAGCAACTTATAGTCTGAATAAGAGTGTAACAAAAGTTGGAGAAATATCGTTTGTTTTAAAGGATTTATTTTTATTGAAAGTAAATATTACATTTTGTATTGCTGTTGATTAATGTTAGCCAAATCTGAGGGGTCGGGGAAATTTTGTCTAATTTGAAAAACGGAGTTTTAGATTTTTTGATTGATTAGTAATTCCGGGCACGTCAACTACTAAGGTCATTAGTTCCGTAAGTTTATGGGCATTTTTTCTCGGGAGATGGTGGTGATCTTCGCCCCCGCTGGATGGTGGAATCCGGTGCCGACATACCGTCGGCTAGCGGGGTTTCGGTACCAACCAGGCATCTCCCACCAGCGGGCACTGGCCCAGCCGGGACAAGCTGTAAGCTCCCGACCGTTTTCCCAGCATATGTTGATAGTGTAGTTGCATGTAAGTGTAAATGTATGTAAGTAAGGGGTGAGAATGGGACAAAGAAGAAGGTGGAAAGATCGCTTGCGATCCGTGGCCCGTTTGTTAGAGTCCTGCTCCGGCATTCGCCTGGGGTTCATCGGAGAAACCATGGAAAAGAGCAGCCGGCCGCTAGAATTCTCCTCTACGCGGCAACCGAATTTGACATATCCATTTATCTAGCTAGTGTCGAAAGTCCTGGCCACCGTCGGGACTCGAACCTAGGACCTCCCAGCCAGAGGCCACCAGTTGGTGCCCAGAGCCACCTGAGTTTTAGCAAATCGATGCGCTACCTGAATGAAACGTCTGCTCTGACTTGATAATGCGGATGACTCCATTTTGAATTTTGGACGGGAAGAATTAATGCCTTACGCTTTCTTAACCCGTACCTTTTTCAGAAATCTTTCTTCTATAACATCTCCGTGTTGTTTGCACCATTGCATCTAGAGCTGTTCGATTTTAATGAATGATTTTATGGTTTTGAAATGACTAAGATTGATATTCCTCCATTAGAAACATTTTTTGTTGCCTGAAACTGACAATATATTTTACTACTTGTACTTTTATATTTATAATTTACATCACATCTATCGGAAAACTTCCTGTTGGAATTCAATAATTCAAATCTGGATCGAAGTAATATCAGATTTAGAAGGTACGAAGAAACATTGACCTAATTAAAGTGCTTTCTAGACGCTTTTATATTTTTTATGATAGGAGTGTTTGTGTCGTAGTCATATATTCGAATCGGTTTCGATACTTAATGGAGTCAGATGTCTGTGGCATTTTAAGCAATTATATACAGTTCACTGTACAGAAGCTTCGTCGTAATAGTAATTTGTTGTACATATTTGGCAGAGTATTTGTTGAGCCATTGTACAATTTATTTAACATTTGCTCTAGTCTCGAATACTACTAACATCGTTTACATTCTACCGAAACCCTTTAAAAATAGAAATAACTTCTCCAACTTCGTTAAAAGGACTTATGTCTACGCTTGTCAAAACCGCTATTGCAGTGCTTTCTCCATGCATATCCAGTGAGGAGACGCAGTGCATCTAAAAGCATATCCACACATTCGGCATTCAGTGAGTAGCAAGTAACCGCTCGCCGAATCCCGAGTAATGCGGATGAGTTGCTGGCTATTTGCCGAGCGACGAACATTCGGTGTTCGCCCTATCCCCGCGTATCGGTCTTTTGAACACATCCAAGGAAGTTAACATTCGCCGAGCACAGCAGCTGCTCGAGAATGGGCGAACTGTGGCTTGCAACTCGGCGAATGCCGCATATGCGGAGCCGCCTTGGCAAGTATGCGATATCGGCAAAGGTAGCTCAAGGTATCAACTGATGGCATTGCAGTATCTCTGACTGGGAGATCCTAGGATTCGAGTCCCGACGGTGACAGGATTTTTGACACTTGCTTGTCAACCAGGGTGAATTCAGCCGTTGTCTGGAGGAGAGTTCTAGCGGCCGGCTGCCCTGATCGGTAGTTTTCCGTGGTTTCTGAAGCGTGATTTCCGTGATCAACACCAGACGAATGCCGGAGCAGTACCTTAACAAAGGGGCCACGGACCGCGCACGATCTTTCCTTCCTCTTCCCTGTCCTTTCCTCATCCTTTACTTACACCCACTACCACTCATGTTGGAAATTCAGTCAGGAGCTTAGAGGTTGTCTCGGCTGGGGCGGTGCTCTGATGGTGAGAGATACCTGGTTGGGAAAAATCCAAGAAAATCCCTCGCCATCACCGCCACTACCCGCCACAAAAGCATGGACTAAACTGGGAATAATGACCTTATGAGTTAACGCGCCGGGAATCACTAAAATCAATCAAGGAAGCAAGTGTGCGACGTCGGGTGTGGTTGCAGCGGCGTCGCCGCGCCAGCAGCAGCTGGAGCTACCGCTGCTGCCCCTGGAGCGCTGCGCGGAGCTGTACCGCCGCGTGCTGCCCATCACGGGCCGGCAGCTGTGCGCGGGGGGTGAGGAGGGCCGCGACGCGTGCTCGGGCTTCGGCGGCGCCCCACTCATGTTGCAGGGCTACAACGGTCGCTACCACCAGGTGCGTATCTCGCCAATGCCACAGCCGGCCCTCCTCGGTTCTCACTGCACAGTGTGGTAAAGAAAGTAATTTACTGTACAAACGAACAAGATTTGTCCACTTTTTCGTTACCAGGGTTTGGTTATCAGGTGGGTCCCATTATATAATTTCTCTTCTTACAAAGTAAGGCGAGAAAGTAAAAAGTATTATGGGGTCTTCCATAAATTACGTAACGCTAAAGAGGAGGGAGGGGTTTGAGGCAGCATTACGCTGTGTTACTTGGGGGTTGGGGATGTTAGTTTACTATACGAAACATTGATTTTTTTAACATTTGCTGAAACTATTTTTTCTGCCTTACACTAAAACAAACCATTGCTTTTAAAAAATATAAATAAATTAGTGTTATTATGTGCAAATTGTTACAATATGTGGAATTCTTTTTCATAATTTTTTATCGAATCTGTAAGATTACGAAGAAAATATTCAAAACTGATATTCTAGAATCCAATT